>OZ024765.1:13105059-13120059 GCA_964016885.1 Eledone cirrhosa | reverse complement strand
CCACCTTAACCCCACCATCACCACCTTCCTCACCACCACCACCAACATCACCACATTCACCACCACCACCAATAACATGTTCACCACCACCACCACCACCACCACACCAATAATACCATCTTCACCACCTATACCACCACCACCTTCACCACCACCGCCATTATCAATAACGCCTTCAACCCCACCCACCACCACCACCTCCTCACCCTATTCAAGGGAAATGGCAATATTTGACTTTGACTTCCTTTTCCTTCTTCCTCTCCCAGTCTTCCTGTAAAGTTTCTACAGCCAGCCTGGTGCCAACACCATTATTACAAACCTTGGATACTTGTTATTATTATTATATTAGTATATTTTCCTTAGCAATTATCCTGGCGCTGAAGACTGTGTTTTTGGATTGATTCCTGCTTGTCCTATTGTGCTTAATTAACTATATATATATCGCATGAAAGTCGATAGCTGTATAACAAAGTGCAGGGCAATAAAGATAGACGGTAGTCACGGAATAGGCAGACCTAGAAAAACCTGGGACGAGCTGATAAACTCCGACATCACACACTTACACCTCTCCAAGACAATGTCACTGGACCGAGACCTTTGGCGGTACTCAGTAACAGAGAAGACCCGCCTTACCTAAATATATAGTAAAACCTACTCCAGCCAGTAGGCATCTCTAACAAATACACCCCGTCCCACCACCCCCACCCGATCCACACCACCCCGTTCTATGTAAAGTTATGTTGGTGCCGCGCCATCGAGGCCGAAACAAATGAGATCGTGTAGGTGTCACGACAAAAAAACACACAGTCCACGCTGTAATGTGGCCGTGTAGGCAACACGGTAAAAACCTCCCAGACCCACACTGTAAATGTGGTTGGTGTTAGGAAGGGCATCCAACTGTAGAAAACCTGCCAGACAGTCCTATGCGAGCAAGACAATCACTCTTGCCTCAAGTGGGACTACCCCCGTCCAAACCCATGCAAGCGTGGAACACGGACGTTAAACGCTGATGATGATGATGATGATGATATATATATATATATATATAATATAAGATCAAAAGATGGTTAAAAGAGTTCCATGTATTTTGAGCAAACATCACGAGCGCTCTATCTCAAAATTATTTTTGAAAAGCATTAGAAATGCGCAACCGGTAAAAACTTAAAACTAAAACTGAATACTAACCAATACTTATTACTAACCAATACTTATTACTAATTTATACTTATTACTAATTAAACTATTTTTCACTGGGAAAAATTTGTCAGCATTTTCTTTTCCTTTTACCAATATATCACAACTCGTGTGTTACACCTCTATTCTTTTAAATATATATATATATATCCAAAATTAAATTAAGGGTGTCATGTCCGAGAGACATGCGCCATATCCACTGTAGAATAAGCTCAAAGATTCCAATGAATAGATCCGAGCATTTTATATCAACTAGAAATTGATTGACATATATATATATATATATAAAATAAACATATGGAACAATCACCGATTGATTGATGGTGAAATATATTTCTTTAATGAAATATATACAAGAAAGATTAATCATTTTAAAAGGTATCTATATTTAAAGTTCTAGTTAAATTTTTATTAGTTACCTACCTAGCTGTGTGTGCTTACACACTTTTACAAATTATTTCCTGTGATTGTTTCATGTGTTTATTTTAGATATATATATATGTCAATCAATTTCTAGTTGACATATATATATATATAGGAAAAGAGTCAGGACCCCGACGGCTGAGCTCTGGCCGTTTCGACAGCTAGATCCAAACAGTTCGGAGCTCAGCTGTCATGGTTCTGACTCTTTTTCTATTACCCACACTACTACCCTAAGTATTGAATACTCTGGTGTGTTATGGTCCACCTGGCATCTTACCACACCCTCTTTGTTTTATATATATATATATATATATATATATATATATATATATTAGTGGTTAGAGCATTGGCCTTGCAATCGAAAGGTTGTGAGTTCAATTCTCAGACCGGGTGATGTGTTGTTTCCTTGAGCAAGACACTTTATTTCACATTGCTCCAGTTTACTCAGCTGTAGAAATTAGATGATAGGGACTGGGGTCCCTATCATTCCACTGTAAAGTGGTCGTGGAGGTGCCACGGCAAAAAAGCACCCAGCACTCACTGTAAATGAGGTTGGTGTTAGGAAGGGCATCCAGCTGTAGAAATCAAGCCAGAATCAGTTCCCGTCCCACCCTTGCAAGCAGGGAAAAGTGGACGTAAAATGAAATGAATGATGAAATGATATATATATATATATATATATATATACATATAGCAGAGTTGGATTAAAAATGCCTTGATCTTTGTTCTGGCTCACTGAACTCCGAGTTCAAATCCCACTGAGGTCAATTTTGGATAAATTGTGCATTAAATAGACTGAAGAGTGAAAGTAATGGAGTGGGACAAATGGAAGCTTGAGGGTTAAATTATATTTTTTTTAATCTATAACACACCCCTGTTTCTATGTTCTTGAGAACCATTGCGTTCAATAAACTGAACAGCAGAAGTAAGGAGGTGAAACTATCAGTGGTTTGGTATTAAAAGGGTTAAACTATATTTTAAAAAACCTGCAACACACCTCGCTACCTCATATAATGCAGTGTTTGAGAACCACTGCGTCAAATGAACTGAACAGTAGAAGTAAGGAGGGCGGACTATAAATATATCTGAAGAAAACACCGGTTGTGTTCAACAGCCATGCAACTAGTGACGTCATCAAAGACAACCAGGATACTGTAATAACAACTAACAAAATATATTTATATATATATGACAGATGCTGAAAGTGGAATACAGTCATTTAGAGCAGAGCTTCCCAAACTGTTTTTTTGGATGGTCCTCAACTCCACCCACCCACTCCAGCCCACTCACCCATGCCACTGCACCCTAAAATTAGAGAATATATTTCATCAGCCAGACAGCAAATTGGCAGAGTCATTAGAATGCCAGATAGAATGCTTTGCTGTATTCATTCCACTTCTCTCTGTGCTCTGAGTTCAAATCCTGCCGAGGTCAACTTTGCTTTTCATCCTTTCAAGGTCCAGAACTGGGGGTTAATTTTCCCTCTCTATCTCTCTTTCTCTCTCCTACTGAGGTCAATTTTGCCTTTCATCCTTTCAAGGTTGATAAAATAAACCACCAGTCCAGAACTGGGTGCTAATTCTTCCTCTCTATTTCTGTCTTATTTTTTTTGTCTCTCTCTCTTTCGCTTTCTCTGACCAACAGAGGTCAACTTTGCCTTTTTTTCCTTTCAAGATAGATAATTAAAGTACCAGTCAAGAACTGGGGTCAATTCTTCCTGGATATTACCTTCACATTTCTCTCCCACCTTCAGTGAAAGAAATCAGCTATATTTAGACCTAGAGAAGGAATGGGCTCTGCTAGGTTTAAAAATGACTGAGGCACCCCAACGACTCCATCAAGAGTCCATCATCATCATCATCGTCTATGCTAGTATGGGTTAGACGGGAGCATGGGTTATATGTCCATATATTACAAATAATATACCAGTCCAGTACTGGGATAGATTCTTCCTCTATATCTCTTCCCCCCCCCCTTCTCTATTCAGACCTAGAGATGGGATGAGCTCCCCCAGGTTTTAAAATGACAAAACAATGAATACTAACTCTGACTCCATCAGGAGATAAGGGTACATAAATACATAAATTTTCTATGCTTATATGGGTTTGATGGAATGTCATGCTCTGAGGCTAGACAAGGAGATCAGACAACTGTGCCTTCATCATCACCATCATTATCATCATTGTTTAACATCCATCTTCCACGCTAGCATGGGCTGGACGGTTTTGTCCCACTTCAGGTAAGATTGGTCGGGAGACCATGTCTCGTTCGTACAGAACTGTGCCTTGCTCATACATTCCACTATGGTATGGATTTTACAGCTGGATGACCTTAACACCAACCACTTCATGGTGTTTACCAGGTTCATTTTCTGGTGGCATCATGAAAATATTTTAAAATCCACAAAACAAAAACTCATCATCATCATCCCTATTTAGTAATATAACTAACTTACTCATTATTAAGCTCATTCAGTGGATTGGCAGTATCAGTAGAGGGTCGGACACCATGCTTTTTAGCATAGAGTTACGTCCCTTTACGGACTGAGTTCAAATCCCTCCAAGGTTAACTTTGCCTTTCATCCTTACGGGGTCGATAAAATAAAGTACCAGTAATGTACTGGGTAATTGCTGGCCTTGTGCCAAAAGTAGAAACAATTATTAACTATTTCTAAGGTTAAATGGACACTACTTTTCAGATAATATAGTTAACTGTACTGGCCAAACATTTGCTGGAGGCTGGCTTACACATCAACATCTCCAAAACAAAGTGTATAACAACTGATAAAAACAATGCCAATCTCCAACTCACAATCTACAACCAACAAATTGCTCAAGTTACAGAGTTTGTATATCACAAACTATCATCAAGCAACAATGGAATGGTTGCTGCGCAGTATTATATCGCTCTAGGTTGGGCAGCTTTCAACAGGAACAATGAAGTACTAACATCAAAACGAGTTTCCCATCATTTGAAGGCTAAGATCTTTGATACTTACATCATACCAGTTGTGTTATATGGTCTTGACTGTGTTAATTGGACGACAAGGTCACTTCAGAAGCTTTCTACATTGCAGAACCACATCATGAGACTTATGACTTGCAAGCAGCTCAGCGACCGTATCTATATCAGCGACCTGCTCAACATTACCAGACTTAGACCAATTACATCAATTGTCAAGTCAAGAGTACTCAAACTATACGGTCATATAAAAAGATCAACTTGTGGTATGAGTAGGTTCTGACTGGAAGGAAGGTTGGCTGGTAAGAGAAGTAGAGGCCGGCAGCCAAAGCGATGGCTTGAGAATATCAAATTATGGACTGGACTTGATCTTTGCTCTTTAAACTCTGCTATTGATGATCAAACTTTATGGACAAAAATATCTCATGTTGATGCGGAGTCTGCAATGGGCAGAGTTTAGCAAAGAAGAAGACTTTTCAGAGGTTAAAATCCACACTAGTTAGCAGTCTGTCTAGGAAAAGGATCACTGTGATTTCAAAACCAAAGTAGATGGAACTCCTTAGTCATCTTAAGTGACAACATTTCAAGTGGTCAATGGCTTCATCCATGTAATGAAGGCAGATGAGCTGTGGTTTGGTAGCCAGCTTCCAAGTAATAGTCGGATTTCATACCACACCACACCTTTCATATATCTTTCAATATATAGCACATCTAAATATAAGCTGTATAACCTTCTGCAGACCCAGAAAACTATTTACATTAAAAGTTTACACCGAAGTGAAGAAAAACATGGTCCCGACAAAATAGGTCATCAATTTGGCTCCATTCATACTCAAGAAATTATGATGATGTTGTGGTTAGTGGGTGTATGTGTATATAATATATATATATATATATATATATATATATATAAATATAGATTTATATATATATGTATATATATATATATGAAAGGTAAACAGAAATAACAAAACAGCTGGTACAGTACATGGAAGAAATATATTATATATACTGTGTATATACATATATGCACTCACACATACACATATATAAACATACCCTAAAGAGGCTCTAAAACAGTGATTCCCAATGTGGGACACATGCCCCACAGGATGGGGTACAATTTGAATATTTAAAGGAGGCAATTTGAATATGGTGTTAATGAGAACAAACTTCAGGTTTTACCTTATTACTTTTACACCACGGCAACCTTGGTACACATGACTGTCAAAACCTCCAGTCTCACCTCCTCCACACATGTTATTGTGCATCTAGTTCCATCTGTACACTGATTTGTTTACACTTTACAGTGGACCGTTGCTGTTTTCATATTATAGGGAGGCATTTTGATATCCCATCTCCTGGGTCTAGCCTTGTCATGGCGAGGGTGTTTGTGTGTTCCATAAATCTGAGAGACCATGACTGTCTGGAGCCTTGCTCCTGGTAGGGGCCACCCTAGGCAGGCTGGTCTCTCGAGGAGGTTCCAGACCAACAGTGACCCAGGGAATGTCAGCTCGCCACCATGATGGCAGCCCCGTCATCCAACTATTCTGTGGAGGGCCAACAACCTGCCCAGAAGAACCGTCAACCTGTTATGAAACTGATCGGCTCTACGTACGACGATGCTTTGGGGTTGCTGGGTTAGGATGACCCTGGCTCCGCCGAGCAAGCGCAAGAAGAAGAAGATTTTCATATCACAGGGAGGGATAACAATTTATTGAGGTGGGGCATGGTGCACAAGAAGTTGGGAACCACTAGCCTAAAAAGAATGAAACCAGTCAGATTGATCCTGCTTATGTATCCACGAAGAAGAGATTTTATGAAAAGACAGATGTTTATATTTGCCAGGTGTGATAAATTTAGTTTAATTAGACAGGCAATGTCAAGGTTAAAAGCTGAGATCTATACTCTAAGGTACAATTATAAATTATAGCATCAAAGCACATTGCTTAATGCAGCAATGATATATATATATACACACACAGACATATATATATATTTATATATATATATATATATATATATATATATATATATATACACACAGACATATATATATATTTATATATATATATATATATATATACACACAGACAGACATATATATATATATATACACACAGACAGACATATATATACACACACAGACATATATATATATATACACACACAGACATATATATATATATATATATATATACACACACAGACATATATATATATATATACACACACAGACATATATATATATATATACACACACACAGACATATATATATATATATACACACACACAGACATATATATATATATATACACACACACAGACATATATATATATATATATACAAACACAGACATATATATATATATATATATATATAAACACACACAGACATATATATATATATATATATATATATGTATATATATATATATGTGTATTTATATATATGTATATATATATATGTATGTATGTATATATACTGAAGTGTTGGTAACTAACCAACACTTACACACACATATATATATAAGACAGTGAATGTAAACATTAAATGTATTTACACAAACACATACACACACACACCCACACACACATCTCCCCCCCCCCCCTCGTTCCACTCAGTATCATTACATCCAAAGAAAACACCAAACCGTTGCTATGGAAACAAATTGCTGGCGTGATTTTCATTTGAAAAAAAAATCTGGCTCATCAAATCTCAGAGAAGCCATCAGCATGCAAAAACAGCAGTTAAGTACACTAATTTCTACACCTATCCTTGAATGTACACTATTGTACATTTACTGATGTTGGGTTCTTTGGTAATTAATCCTGTCCTTGAGCAAGACACTCTTTATATTACATTGCTCCAGTCTACTCAGCTGACAAAAATGTCCAGTCATGACAGACATTATTTCTCGTTGAATCTCACTGAGAACTACGCTAAGATTGTGGAATGCTTGGCCACTTATACGAGAATGGTGCAGTTTTTGAGAACATAAGCTGGCAACATCTGACTTTGAGAGAGATATATGCCAGCCTCCCACGCATATCTGTCGTTGTACGTAAAAGGAGAGTAAGATTTGCTGGCCACTGCCCTCGTGCCACCTATGAGGCTGTGTCACCATTAGTACTTTGGAAACCACAAGCAGTCACTAATAACAGGGGCCACAAGGTCTTCTATCACGATTTGCTGGCCACTGCCATCGTGCCACCTATGAGGCTGTGTCCCCATTAGTGCTTTGGAAACCACAAGCAGTCACTAATAACAGGGGCCACAAGCTCTTCTATCAAGATTTGCTGGTCACTGCCATCGTGCCACCTATAAGGCTGTGTCCCCATTAGTGCTTTGGAAACCACAAGCAGTCACTAATAACAGGGGCCACAAGCTCTTCTATCACGATTTGCTGGCCATTGCCATCGTGCCACCTATAAGGCTGTGTCACCATTAGTGCTTTGGAAACCACAAGCAGTCACTAATAACAGGGGCCACAAGCTCTTCTATCACGATTTGCTGGCCATTGCCATCGTGCCACCTATAAGGCTGTGTCACCATTAGTGCTTTGGAAACCACAAGCAGTCAGTAATAACAGGGGGCGCAAGCTCTCCTATCCCGATGTCATCTCCAGAGATTCTGGTATTGAAATCCAGGACTTGGCAACGGCAATGAACGACAGACCCACGTGGAGATCAATTGTTGAGTCTATTTCAGTTGAGGCTGCCGGATGATGGAATAAACTGAACAGTGAAAACTACAAAGAGAGACTAACAGCAGCTTGGTATAAGAAAAAGTCCAATCATCTTTAACCCTTTAGCATTTACATTACTCTATATATACTATCATATTTTCATGGTAAATGCTTTACCTCACATAATTATTTCACACTAGCAGAAAAACCATCCTTCGGGTGGTTTTCTGCTGGCATTTGTAGTGTGCACATTGATCATCATCATCATCATTTTACGTCCGCTTTTCCCTGCTTGCAAGGGTGAGACAGGTCTCACTTGTCACGGTCCTTCGTCATCTCCACCGTGAGCTTCAGCGATCTGACATCAGCTCTCACCACCTCTGTCCATGTATTTCGTGGTCTTCCTCTACCGCGTCTTCTTTCGATTGGGATTTCTTGGCACTTCTTTATCCATCAGTGATCCCCCATGCATATCACATGTCCATACCAACGCAGTCTTCTCTCTTAAACATTGATATTATATGCAAATATATATACATGTAGATATGATACGTCAAATAAAATCGTAATTCAGAATATGCACATAAATTGAAGAGAGACTGTGTTACACTGTCTTCTGTAATCAGTAAAGTAATCCATGATACATTTAAAAAAAGACGATATATATAAACTGCATTAGGAGAAAATTAGCGACGGAAATATATGAATGTTTATTTAAGTGATGTAATAAGTGTTATAATATAGCAGACACTAACCAGAAGTGTTGACATTTGAAAATTTTAAAGAAGTGAATCTTGAAATAAGCAATAAAATTATTTATATTTAATCAACAGCTACGAAATTTAGTAGATAAATTATGTAATATCCATTCATTATTTATTCTAAGTAATCCAACTTATTTTACGAACGGGATAAAAAATATTTTCAGGACGCAGTCCCACACTCCTCCCTTTATTATATTATGATAATATCGAATCTATGAGATTTTGATGTTATTTATTTTGAGAACAATACCTTAACATCAGTATGAGCAGTCAGTTACAGCCGGTTTGAACAGAAAGAGGCGAGAGAAATCAGGCCGGATATGGCTGGTTTAAATGCTAAAGGGTTAAGAAATCTGTAACTTCAAGCAGCCAGCCTTATCACCCACATTGTCATACTGAACCTCCCTGAGAACTATGTTAAAAGTGCATGTGTCTGTGGAATGCTCAGCCACTTATACGTTAAAGGTGCAGCTTTTGAGAACCACTAAATAAGATGAGACTAAAGGTAGTCTGGTAAAGAAAAAGTTAAAATATCTCTCACAGTGACATACTGAATCTCCCTGAGAATTATGTTAAAGGTACAGCAATGTGTTGAATGCTCAGCCACTTGCTTGTTAATTTCATGAGCAGGTTGTTTCATTGATTGTATCAACACACATAAACACACCATGCAGATGTACCATACATACACATGCACCACAGATCAAAGTGAGAATAACGATTTCATAGTGAGTATATATCACTTCAATGTGAGAATAAAGATTTCATAGTGAGGACTTGCCACTTCAATGCGAGAAAAACTTACTTGATTTAACTGGCTAAAAATATATGTATGCATTTGTGTGTGTAAGCATGTATGGATGTGTATGCATGCGTTTGTGTGTGAGGGTATGTGTATGCCAGTGGGTATGTGTATGCCAGTGGGTATGTATGTGTCTATACGTGTGAGCGTGTGTATGTGCGGGTATGTATGTGTGTATCTCAGTGTATATGTATATGAGTATGAGTATGTGTATGTGTGTGTTTGTGTGTGTGTGTGAGAGTGAGTGTATATATGTATGTATGAGCGTCTGTGTATGTATGAGCGTATATATGTATATGTGTATGCGTGTATGAGTATGCGTGTTTGTCTATGTATTTGTTTGTGAGTGTATGTATGTGATGGTTTGTATATGTATGTGATGGTTTGTATGTGTATATGGATATGTGCGTTTGTCAGTGTGTATGTGTATGTATGTGAAGGTTTGTATGTGCGTTTGTCAGTGTGTATGTGTATGTATGTGAAGGTTTATATGTATGTATGGATATGTATGTGTGTTTGTCAGTGTGTATGTATGTATGTGAAGGTTTATATGTGTATATGGATATGTATGTGCATTTGTCAGTGTGTATGTCTATGTGTATGTATGTATGTGAAGGTTTATATGTGTGTATGGATATGTATGTGTGTTTGTCAGTGTGTATGTGTATGTGTATGTATGTATGTGAAGGTTTATATGTGTGTATGGATATGTATGTGTGTTTGTCAGTGTGTATGTGTATGTGTATGTATGTATGTGAAGGTTTAAATGTGTATATGGATATGTATGTGCATTTGTCAGTGTGTATATGTGTATGTGTATGTATGTATGTGAAGGTTTATATGTGTGTATGGATATGTATGTGTGTTTGTCAGTGTGTATGTGTATGTGTATGTATGTATGTGAAGGTTTATATGTGTATATGGATATGTGCATTTGTCAGTGTGTATGTGTATGTATGTGAAGGTTTATATGTGTATATGGATATGTATGTGTGTTTGTGTATGTGTATGTATGTATGTGAAAGTTTATATGTGTGTATGGATATGTATGTGCATTTGTCAGTGTGTATGTGTATGTGTATGTATGTATGTGAAGGTTTATATGTGTATATGGATATGTATGTGCATTTGTCAGTGTGTATGTGTATGCATGTATGTGAAGGTTTATATGTGTATATGGATATGTATGTGCATTTGTCAGTGTGTATATGTGTATGTGTATGTATGTATGTGAAGGTTTATATGTGTGTATGGATATGTATGTGTGTTTGTCAGTATGCATGTGTATCTGTATGTATGTGTAAGTGTGTATGTGTGTTTTGCAAAGCCGTGTAAGCTCTGCTAGCCATTAAATACCAACTGATATAAAAAGGTCAAACCTGGGAGATACACCAGAAAAAATATATTATAAATTATAACACAGAATCTAATTTGTCTCCGTGTGTTTTATAAATAAAGGAAGATGTTGAAGTAGATAAAGATATACGTAACAGATGTATAGTTACGAGTGCGAGGAAAGTTATGCCACTTTTACCCCCTTACGGACAACTGACGTTGCACACCAGGTCTGAACACAGAAGAGCTGAACTCCCACTGTCATTGCCTCCATATCTCTCGCCCTCCCCATCTCCTCTCGCCCTCCCCACCTCCTCTCACTCTCCCCACCTCCTCTCACCCTCCCCATCTCCTCTCACCCTCCCAATCTCTCTCGCTCTCCCAATCTCCTCTCGCCCTCCCCATCTCCTCTCGCCCTCCCAATCTCTCTAGCTCTCCCAATCTCTCTAGCTCTCCTAATCTCCTCTCGCCCTCCCCATCTCCTCTCGCCCTCCCAATCTCTCTCGCCCTCCCAATCTCTCTAGCTCTCCCAATCTCCTCTCGCCCTCCACACCTCTCACTCTCCCCATCTCCTCTCGCCCTCCCCATCTCTCTCACCCTCCCCACCTCCTCTCACTCTCCCCATATCTCTCGCCCTCCCCATCTCCTCTCACCCTCTCAATCTCTCTAGCTCTCCCAATCTCTCCCGCCCTCCCCATCTCTCTCGCCCTCCACACCTCTCACTCTCCCCATCTCTCTCGCCCTCCCATCTCCTCTCACTCTCGCCCTCCCCATCTCTCTCACCCTCCCCACCTCCTCTCACTCTCCCCATCTCTCTCGCCCTCCACACCTCCTCTCACTCTCCCCATATCTCTCGCCCTCCCCATCTCCTCTCACCCTCTCAATCTCTCTAGCTCTCCCAATCTCTCCTGCCCTCCCCATCTCTCTCGCCCTCCACACCTCCTCTCGCCCTCCCCATCTCTCTCACCCTCCCCATCTCCTCTCACTCTCCCTCTCTCTCTCGCCATCTCTCTGTATTACGAGCAAATGGGGTCCCACGTGCTGGCTGCCCCACGGCCCCGGTGGACAGAATGGAGAAGGCGTTTCCTCGGAGAATGATAAGGGAGATGCGCTGGAAGTGTCATTCCCTCTCGTGGGGCTCACACCTGGGGCTAGCCAGCTCAGTACCTATGGTGGTAAGTAGGGAGGTAGCCCTGGGGCCAAGGGCACCAGAAGTCTCGACTGCTAGGGCTAGCCAGCTCAGTACCTATGGTGGTAAGTAGGGAGGTAGCCCTGGGGCCAAGGGCACCAGAAGTCTCGACTGCTAGGAGTAGCCAGCTCAGCGCCTATGGTGGTAAGTAGGGAGGTAGCCCTGGGGCCAAGGACACCAGAAGTCTCCACTGCTAGGAGTAGCCAGCTCAGCGCCTATGATGATAAGTAGGGAGGTAGCCCTGGGGACAAGGGCACCAGAAGTCTCGACTGCTAGGAGTAGTCAGCTCAGCGCCTATGGTGATAAATAGGGAGGTAGCCCTGGGGCCAAGGGCACCAGAAGTCTCGACTGCTAGGAGTAGTCAGCTCAGCACCTATGGTGATAAATAGGGAGGTAACCCTGGGGCCAAGGGCACCAGAAGTCTCGACTGCTAGGAGTAGTCAGCTCAGCGCCTATGATGATAAGTAGGGAGGTAACCCTGGGGCCAAGGACACCAGAAGTCTCCACTACTAGGAGTAGCCAGCTCAGCGCCTATGGTGGTAAGTAGGGAGGTAGCCCTGGGGCCAAGGACACCAGAAGTCTCCACTGCTAGGGGCTCGGCTGCAAACTTGTCCGAGAGCGACCGGTACTTGGAGAGTTCACCCTCCTCAGTCCGAAGTGCAGTAGAACCTGGGTTAGTCACAGACTGCACCAGGTTGCTGCTGGAGAATGTGTCGTTGCAAGTGGCATCCCAGACGAGGGGTTTACCACCACGGAACGGGAAGATGCTCATACCGTCTGGCCTTTTGCCGTCCCTTCAGTCCAGCCCCACCGGCTCGAGCTGCGAGGGGGTAAGCCTGCAACATCCAAGCCATGCTTTATGACCTCATTTAGGGAAGCATGGCGTGGAAGGCGGCCAGCACTGTAGTGTACAGATGTACAGTTTCTGTACTTGTAAATGGCGATATATACATACACCTGTGCCTTGGTACTAGTGGGGGTTAGGTTCCTAGAACACCCGCGAAAAGTGAAAAACTGCCAATATTGGAGCTGGTCCATAAAAATGTATATAAACGCCAAAATATAACATAAAATATAATGTTTTCTTTATTAACCACAAGGGTTTACATAAAGTAGACATTAAGGACAGTACAGGACAATACAGGACGGTACAAATGGGCATTTCTGCGTGTAAAAAAAACGGAGGTTGAAATAAAATAAAGAAAAATTCCCCAATAGGGGGGAGACTTCCGAGGGACATTTGTGGAGAAAGCCCATTAAAAGACCACAGTGGCCCTGACCACCAGGGCAAGTGCCCTCTCCCAGTTTTCCACCTTTAATTTACAGACACATACTCAGAGAAGGCCCATTCATTCGGGCCATACTTGCTTCTCTCACCCATCTTTCAACAAAAGAGGGAGCTTCCAGTAGGCCAGCATATACGGTATATTGTTATTAATAATTTAGCATTAAAAAGCTAATAACGATTTCATAGTGAGTACATAACACTTCAATGTGAGAATAATGATTTCATAATGAGAACATATCATTTTAATGTGAGAATAACGATTTCATAGTGAGTACAAAACACTTCAATGTGAGAATAACGATTTCATAATGAGAACATATTTTAATGTGAGAATGACAATTTCATAGTGAGTACATATTACTTTAATGTGAGAATAACGATTTCATAATGAGTACATATCACTTTAATGTGGGAATAATGATTTCATAATGAGTACATCTCACTTCAATGTGATAATAATGATTTCATAGTGAGTATATAACACTTCAATGTGAGAATAATGATTTCATAGTGAGTACATATCACTTCAGTGTGAGAATAATGATTTCATAGTGAGTACATATCACTTCATAGTGAGAAAATAACATTTCAATGTGAGAATAATGATTTCATAGTGAGTACATATCACTTCAATGTTAGAATAACGATTTCATAATGAGTACATATCACTTCGATGTGAGAATAATACTTTCATAATGAAAACGTGTCACTTCAATGTGAGAGAAACGATTTCAAAATGAGAACATGTCACGTAAAGAAACCCTAAACTTACTTCCTTTAATTATCCAACATACAATGTAAATGAGTGTGTATATGTGTGTATATGAGTGTATATGTGTGTATATGAGTGTATATTTAAGTGTAAATGTATATTTGTGTATGTATCTGTGAATGTGTGATGTATCAATCTGCTGATGTGTGTATATGTCTATATTTATGTGTGAGTATATATATATGTATATTTGAGTGTGTATGTGTGTATATGTCTATATTTATGTATGTATATGTGTGTGAGTGTGTATATGTGTATATTTGAGTGTATGTGTGTGTATGTGGTGTATATTTAAGAGTATGTGTGTGTATATGTATATTTAAGAGTATGTGTGTGTATATATGTATATTTAAGCGTATGTGTGTGTATATGTGTATATTTCTGAGTATGTCTGGGTATATGTGTATATTTGAGTGTATGTGTGAGTATATATGTATATTTCAAACTATGTGTGTATATATGCATATTTCAAAGTATGTGTGTATATATGTGCATATTCCTGTGTGAGTGTGTGATGTACCAAACTGCTGCATATACCAATGATGTGTGTATGTGTGTATATTTGTATGTGTGATGTATTTA
>OZ024765.1:13085059-13100059 GCA_964016885.1 Eledone cirrhosa | reverse complement strand
AAATATATATATATATATATATATTTATATATATATTTATATATATATATATACAATGGAGGCACATGGCTTAGTGGTTAGAGCATTGGCCTTGCAATTGAAAAGTTGTGAGTTCAATTCTCAGACCGAGTGATGTGTTGTTTCCTTGAGCTAGATACTTTATTTCACATTGCTCCAGTTTACTCAGCTGTAGAAATGAGATGATAGGGACTGGGGTCCCTATCATTCCACTGTAAGGTACTCAATACATAACAGAGTATAAAAGTTTTAATATAGATGAGATTCTACAGGACTAGAACTGTTTCATTCTTTAGAAATCATCAGGAATCTCATGATTCCTGATGATTTCTAAAGAATGAAACAGTTCTAGTCCTGTAGAATCTCATCTATATTAAAACTTTTATACTCTGTTATGTATTGAGTATATGTCTATGTATATCATCAGGAATCTCATGATTCCTGATGATATACATAGACATATACATTACACACACACACACATATATATATATATATATATATATATATATATATATATATACATTACACAAACACACATATACATCACATATACATTGAACATACACATATCTACACACACATATATATATGTATATGTACACACACACACGTGTTTGTCTTATGCAACTTTCTCATTAGTGTCTTATATATCCACATCTATTGACATATTAGATATAGAGCAATGATCTTTCCTTAGTATTTGAAAGCCACATATATTTGTTTCTACTTTAGGCACAAGGCCAGCAATAACCCAGTGCATTACTGGTACTTTATTTTATCGACCCCGTAAGAATGAAAGGCAAAGTCAACCTCGGCGGGATTTGAACTCAGATCGTAAAGGGACGTAACTATGCTGGAAAGCATGGCGTCCGACCCTCTACCGATACTGCCACTCCACCACATATATTGTCAGTTGATAAGGGATTCGTGGTTTGATTTCCCCCTCTTTGGTGTACTTTACCCAATTTTTTCAACTGTTATTTACACTGACCGACTATTATTATAGTTATCTGCATTTTGGCGAGTATATTTTCAAACATACATCACACAAATATATATATATATATATGCCTGTATATATATATATATACAGGCATATATATATATATATATATATATATATATATATATATACACATGTATATACATATATATGTATATATATACATTTTGCTTATATATATATATACACATGTATATACATATATATGTATATATATACACATATATATACATATATATGTATATATATATACATTTTGCTTATATATATATATATATACACATGTATATACATATATATGTATATATATACTCATGTATATACATATATATGTATATATATACATTTTGCTTATATATATATATACACATGTATATATATACATTTTGCTTATATATATATATATACACATGTATATATATACATTTTGCTTATATATATATATATACACATGTATATATATACATTTTGCTTATATATATATATATATATATATATATATATATATGCATATATATATATATATATGCATATATATATATGCATATATGCATATATATATATGCATATATGCATATATATATATATGCATATATATATATATATATAAATATGCATATATATATATATATAAATATGTATATATATAAATATGCATATATATATATGCATATATATATATGAATATATATATGCATATATATATATATGAATATATATATATAAATATGCATATATATATATAAATATGCATATATATATATAAATATGCATATATATATATATATATAAATATGCATATATATATATATATATATATATATATATATGTATATATACATATATAAATATGCATATATATATATATAAATATGCATATATATATGTATATATACATATATAAATATGCATATATATATATATAAATATGCATATATATATATATATATGCATATATATATATATATATATGCATATATATATATATATATATGCATATATATATATATATATATATATATATATATATATATATATATATATATATATATATGTATGTATATATATGTTGGTGAGTGTATACACATAGGCATTGTACCTCACGAGCCAAACAAACACACACCACCTCCACAGGGAATTAGTAATTTAAATAGCAGCTATATTTGTTTACTATTTCATCTAGCCCTTTCCTTCTCGCCTTCCTTCCTTCCTTTTCTCCTCCTACCCTCCCTCCTCCATCACCACTTCCTTCTTTCTTTTGTTCTTCCTTTCCTCTTCCTGCCTTTATTCTCTCTTTCCTTCTGTCTTTCATACTTTGTGTATCCTATAACCATATCACCGTTTCTTATAACTTCTGTTGTACAACTTATAATCATACTTTTATAAACCCAGTTCTGTCTTTCATCCCTTTGGGGTCGATAAAATAAAGGACCAGTCCAGTACTCGGGTCAATTTAATCGATTTTACCCTCTCCCCAAATGACTGGCCTAGTCCCTAAAGTGGAAATCACACACACACACATACACACTATATGTATGTATATATATATATATATATATATATATATATATATATATATTAACCTGCCAGATAGTCCTATATGAGCGAGACACAGTCACCCGACCAACCTTGCCTCAAGTGGGACAACTCCCGTCTAACCCATGCTAGCGTGGAAGATGGACGTTAAACAAAGATAGATAGATAGATAGATTAGAAAGTGAGGTTTTTTTTACAAAATGAAAAATAAGCGAGGTGTCCTACACGAGTGAAAGTATAAAGAAAAAAAGATGAAATCGAAAATGCAACTGGAGTCCTATTTTTAAAAAGATATATAAGGAACCAAATAAATATATCTATTTAAAAAAAAATAAGACTCCAGTTGCATTTTCGATTTCATCTTTTTTTCTTTATATATATATATATATAATATATATATCACAGAAAATAATAGAATCAGTGTTGCAACGAAAGGAATTTATTGGACATATTACAATTGTTTCTCAGGCGACCAGCGCAAGGTGGTCGTGGAGGTGCCACGGCAAAAAAGCACCCAGCCCACACTGTAAAGTGGACGTGAAGGCGCCACGAAAAAGCACCCAGCACTCACTGTAAATGAGGTTGGTGTTAGGAAGGGCATCCAGCCGTAGAAATCAAGCCAAATCAGTTCCCGTATGAGCAAGGCATGGTCAGCCGACCAGACACTGCCCACAACAGGACAACCCGTCTAACCCATGCTAGCGTGGAAGAACGGACGTAAAACGGTGATGATGATGTTGATGATGATGTATATGGTGAAGGCACTTGGCTGAGTGGTTAAAGAATTGGATTCGCAATCGTGAGGTTGGGAGTTCGATTCCCGGACCAGGGAATGTGTTATGTCCTTGAGCAAGACACTTTATTTCCTGTTGCCCCTTCTACCTGGAGTTTCGACCGATAGATAGTATTAGCAATTGGAAAGACCAACGGAAACATTGTTTCCTCGGTCCAATTTGACGAAAGTCAATCGAATGTCTATATATATATATATATATATATATATATACTGTAGAAAAAGTTTGGTAGAAATATCCCAGGGTAAGAGCACTCAATCCATTCAGGAGGAGTTTAACATAAATAATTACAACAGTGACATAAACAGGGACTTAAATTTCGTTGGGTTCTGGACCCCAACTCACTCAGCCTGTCATAATAAAAATGAAAATAAAGATGGCCGCTGGAGATTGATTGTGATTTCCTTTCAGAAATATAACATAAGAGTTTAAACAAAGGCAGGTTATATATATATATATATATATATATATATATATATATATATATATATATATATATATATAAATATATATTTATTAAAATAACAGATTTTAGTCTTCAAATTTATTATTATTACTATATATATATATATATATATATATATATATATATATAACCTGCCTTTGTTTAAACTCTCTATATATATCAAATGAAGCAATGGAGTAAAGGACTTATGTTAATCCTTGTAATTTAATGAGCTCAAGGAAATTTTTCCGGGCTCATCAAAATATAATATAGAAAAGAAAGAACACATGAAAAGAATGTGTTTTCATTACAGGGGGTATATTACCACCAGAGTGAGAAACATAAAAACTGCAAGAGATACAGGAAATACATTATAATCCAACAGATTAACTAAAATGTAAAACATACCTTCATAACTATGACACCTGTACAGTCCGAAGGAGGGATTGCTTCACTAAAATAGTGCAAGAATCACATTTCCTATAGATCATCAGCAGGTGTATTCAGAAAATATGTCTTGTACTTTTATTAGAAATTAGGTAACTAGTTGTCAGCACGTGGGGAGAGAGAAGGAAAAATACGCGCTTCAGACAGTAGCTAATATATCATCATTTCATTTTACGTCCACTTTTCCCTGCTTGCAAGGGTGGGACGGGAACTGATTCTGGCTTGATTTCTACAGCTGGATGCTCTTCCTAACACCAACCTCATTTACAGTGAGTGCTGGGTGCTTTTTTGCTGTGGCACCTCCACGACTACTTTACAGTGGAATGATATGGACCCCAGTCCTATCATCTCATTTCTACAGCTGAGTAAACTGGAGCAATGTGAAATAAAGTGTCTTGCTCAAGGAAACAACACATCACCCGGTCTGAGAATTGAACTCAGAACCTTTCGATTGCAAGGCCAATGCTCTAACCACTAAGCCATGTGCCTCCATATATATATATATATATATATCCACAGAGTAGGCAGGCCCAGAAAAACCTGGGACGACTTGATAAATTCCGACCTCACACACTTACAGGGCCGATAGTACCAGTAATGTACTGGGATAATTGCTGGCCTTGTGCCAAAAGTAGAAATAATTATAATGTAGCTCCTCAAGAGAGGCCATTATCATCAACAAGAAGAAAAAGCCACAAATAAACAACAGATTGGAAGCGACTGAACATTGCACAAACACATGAACACTTCTCAGGGAGATTCAGCAGCAAGACAAAATGTGTGACAACACTTCCATATACACCACTATTGAACTGGCCATATCCAGCCAGAATTTTCTCACCTCTTTCTGTTCAAACCGGCTGTAATCGGCTGCTCATACTGATGTCTAGGTATTGTTCTCAAAATACTCATGTATGTATATGTTCATGCATACACACTCACATAATATAGCCTCTGGGTATGTAAGTTAAGCAGCGCCTACACAAACTATATTTAGTATAAAAGATTTCCGAATTCATCATTATAAAGGATGTGTGTACGGTGTTATATCTTTTTATATCTTTAACCCTTTAGCCTTTACATTACTCTATATTTACTATTGTATTTTCATGGTAAAGGCTTTATCTCACATAATATCGAATCTATGAAATTTTGATATCATTTATTTTTAGAACAATACCTTAACATTGTTAACCATGTTGCCAACAACAACCCTGAGTGCCTTTTCGATTTCCATGTGTCTAACACATGTGGACATGCCCACAAAGTAAGAAAACAGCACAGTTCCCATGACTTTCGGAAACATTTTTTCACGCTCAGAGTTGCTGAAGCATGGAACAAACTACCTGCATCAGTTGTTAGCTGTCGAGACACTGCATCCTTTAAGGCCTCCATGCTTCCCGAGATCAGCTAACACATACAAACATGTACTTCCCTGACATTTGTGTATTATTCTATGTACTATATTGACGAGTTGTAGTGCACCTGAGCACTTTACACAATAATTTCATTATTATTATTATTATTATTTTAACATCAGAAAGAGTGGCCAGTTACAGCCAGCTTGAACAGATAGAGGTGAGAAAATTCTAGCCGGATACAGCCGTTTAAATACTAATGGGTTAAACATAGTATTGTGTTGTGTGGTGTTATATATTCTATTTAAATCTCTGAATTAGTCATCTGGTGAATTTTACATTGAATTTCAGGCATTAAATAATTTAATGCCTGAAATTTGAAGATATAAAAAAATGTAACACCCTACACACGTTTGTCTGCAGATAAATGGGTGAAAACGCATGTATTATTATTTCTAATTTCTAATAGTGTAAATATTTTCGGTAAGTATGCTGGGCTGGGTATCAAGTTACAATCTTTACAATGTATGGTGACAGTGATGGTATTAAGAGGTTGAAGTAGATAATAATTCCACACGTGTACAGTGATCTGCTGTTTCACAATTCTGCTGAAAGCAGACGATTTTATCCGCCATTTTAATGAGTAGGTTTTCATTTTTTTTAAATTCTTTATTTGTACCATTTATCTATTAATTTATCATTGCTAATTTACGGTAATATAATGCATCCCATCTGTCACATACACGCATGTGTGTGTATAAAATCTGCATACGCGTGTATACACATACAAATATGTATGTATATATACATACACACACACACACATATATATATATATATACACACGGAGCGACTTTTCAGCTGAGTATACTGTAGCAACATGAAATGAAGTGTTTTGCTCAAGAACACAACACACAACCCAAGACTTGAATCCACGGCATTATGATCGTAAGTCCTACACCCTTACCACTAGGCCGCCACATAAATATATATATATAATATTAAGGATAATAATAATAATGAAATTATTGTGTACAGTGCTCAGGTGCACTACAACTCATCAAAGGTGCATGTATAGTACCTAGAATAATGTACAAATGTCAGGAAAATGAACAGTGTATGAGTCATGATATAATAATAATAACAATAATGAAATATTGTGTACAGTGCCCAGGTGCACCACAACTCATCAAAAAAGTGCATGTACAGTACATAGGGCAATGCACAAACATCAGTAAAATGAACAGTGCACGAGTCATGATACACACATGTGTGCATGTGTATGGAAGGGGTACATCAGGTGTAGTTTTGGCGTATTTCGGGAAGCATGAGTGTCTTAAAGGATGCAGTGTCTTGGCAGCTAACAACTGACGCAGGCAGTTTGTTCCATGCTTCAGCAACTCTGAGTGTGAAAAAATGTCTGCGAAAGCCATGGGAGCTGTGCTGTTTTCTGATCTTGTAGGCATGTCCACGTGTGTTAGACACATGGAGATCAAAGAGGTGCTCAGGGTTGCAGTTGGCGAGATGGTTAAAAACTTTGTGGGTATTCACCAAGTCCATTGCCAGACGTCGGAGCTTCAATGAGTCCATGCCCAAGGAAGCAAGGCATTCAGAGTATGGTAGGTGTTTGATGGAGGGTATGCGCTTGGTTGCACGTCTCTGAACAGTTTCCAGGAGGTCAATGTTCTGAGCAAGATAGGGGTTCCAGACTGATGATGCGAATTCCAAGTGTGGTCGTACCATAGCTGTATACAGTTTTAAATAGATGGCTGGAGAGCGGCTAACAAAGGTCTTGCTGAGTGATGCCAAGACACCCTCGGCCTTCTTGACACTATTTATAGTTATGTATATTTTAAACTATAAACAGGGAAGGTCAGTAATATATTACTACCTTATTACCAGTAAGGGAAATAGCTCAATGTAATAACATCAGTTGTTCTACAGAGCAGTTATATAGAATTCACAAAATCAAAATAAATGCTTTGAACATAGCTTTGATTCTTGTGAATTCTCTCTCTCTCTATATATATATAACTGTTTCTACTTTAGGCACAAGGCCAGCAATTACCCAGTGCATTACTGGTACTTTATTTATATATATATATATATATACTGGTACTTTATTTATTTATATATATATATATACTGGTACTTTATTTATTTATATATATATATATACTGGTACTTTATTTATTTATATATATATATATATATAATTGTTTCTACTTTAGGCACAAGGCCAGCAATTCACCAGCGCATTACTGGTACTTTATTTTATCGACCCCCGTAAGGATGAAAGGCAAAGTCAACCTCGGCGGGATTTGAACTCAGATCGTAAAGGGACGTAACTATGCTGGAAAGCATGGCGTCCGACCCTCTACCGATACTGCCAATTCGCCGCCCGTATATATATATATATATATATATATATATATATATATATATATATATATATGTATATATATATATGTATATATATATATGTATATATATATATATATATATATATATATATATGTATATATATATATGTATATATATATATATATATATATATATATATATATATATATATAATGGCGATGAATTAGTTTTGCGAGGTTTTTGATATGTGTGTGTGTGTGTGTGTGTATGTGTGTATCCCAGGTTCAATCGGAGGTAACCACAGTAAGTAAGGTACTCAACACATAGTAGAGTATATACAATATACAATGTTTAATATAGAAATAGCTTCTACAGGACTATCGAAGGTGCATGTAGCCAGATTTTGTACCCCCACACTGTAACATAACCCAACACCTCCCTACATGAACCTGGGTGGGTACATCGACATGTGTGTGTGTGGGGGGGGGGGGTAGAGGTACCATTCACATCGTGTACCATGGGTGTACGTCAACCATATCACATATCGTAAACATACACACTCACACACAGACACACATGCACCTAACCATGCACATATGCAACGTTAGCTGCGCTTACATTACATTTGGAAATGAAAATGCAATCTCTGGCAGAAATCAAACACTGCAAGTCTACCGAATAAGATTAAGTGTAACTCAGCACCAGAAGCTGCTTCTGTTTATGTTTAATAGTTGCAGAAATTCCAGGCCAGCTCTCAGTTCTGAAGTCTGAAGAAACTCCAGCTTGTTTCGATTTGTAAATGCTTTTTGAAAAGGTATATAAAACTAGATCGACAGTAAAGTAATACTGTAGTAGATAGACATATTGTATGTGTGTGTGTGTGTGTGTGTGTGTGTGTGTGTGTGTGTGTGTGTGTGTGTGTGTGTGTGTGTGTGTGTGTGTGTGTGTGTGTGTGTGTGTGTGTGTGTGTGTGTGTGTGTGTGTGTGTGTGTGTGTGTGTGTGTGTGTGTGTGTGTGTGTGTGTGCGCGTGTGTGTGTTTTTATATATATTTTACTCTTTTACTCTTTTACCTGTTCCAGCCAGCCGGCTGAGACCATGCTGGGGCACCACCCTTGTTGCTACATATATATATATATATATATATATATACACACAAATACATTTATATATATATATATATATATATATACACACATCACCCGGTCTTCAATTCTCAGACCGGGTGATGTGTTGTTTCCTTGAGCAAGACACTTTATTTCACATTGCTCCAGTTTACTCAGCTGTAGAAATGAGATGATAGGGACTGGGGTCCATATCATTCCACTGTAAAGTGGTCGTGGGGGTGCCACGGCAAAAAAGCACCCACCACTCACTGTAAATGAGGTTGGTGTTAGGAAGGGCATCCAGCTGTAGAAATCAAGCCAGCATCAGTTCCCGCCCCACCCTTGCAAGCAGGGAAAAAGCGGACGTAAAAACAAAATGTATGTATGTATGTATGTATGTATATATATACACACACACATACATTCATATATATATATATATACACACATATATATGTATATGTGTATATATATACAGGGTGTCCCAAAAGTGTATACACATATTTATTAAAATGCTGTTGAAATGTATATATATTTTTGGGGGACACCCTCCAACCCATGCTAGCATGGAAGATGGACGTTAAACGATGATGATGATGATGATGATGATGATGATGATATATATATATATATGTATATACATACATATATATGTATGTATATACATATACACATGCTCGTACCGACCAATACACACGCATATTGTCGCATATTGTCAATGACACATATACAAATTCTGACCATCCCCCATGCATACACATGCACACACACACGCACGCACACACATACATACATGCACACACACACACACACACACACACACAATGTCGCAAGTTATTCAAGATATTTTGTCTGACGAAAAGACCTGTTTCCCAATGGAATTCTGGAATGGTAATTTTTAAAAAATGTATCTCCGACCAAAGAAATAATAATAATTGTTTCTACTTTAGGCACAAGGCCAGCAATTTGAAAGGAAAGGAGGAAAGTCAATTGAACTGACACCAGTGCATTACTGGTACTTTATTTTATTGACCTCATAATGATGAAAGGCACAACTAACGTCGAAAATACTTGAACCCAGAACAAAGAGCTATAATTATATGTTGTAAAGCATGTTGTCCGAAGCTCTACCGATTATGCCAACCCATAATAATTGTTTCTACTTTAGGCACAAGGCCAGCAATTTAAAAGGGAGGGAACAGTCGACACCATTGCATTACTGGTACTTTATTTTATCGACCCAGTAAGGATGAAAGGCAAAGTCAACCTCAATGGGGTTTGAACGCAGATCATAAAGGGCCGTAACTCTATGCTGCATATAAGGGCAACATAGATGATGTGAGTCATAGGATATCGATTCAAATAATATAAACAATCACTACACATCATAATATGTATTGAGTACTACTTTCTATTTTTTTTAAAATCTCTATCATTCTCTCTCTCTTGCATACATACACACATACATTCACACACACACACACACATACATACATAGATAAATTTCTATTTATTTGCCACGAGGGCACAAAAGAAGGGGACATTTACACAGGGGGGAGTTTACATAAATCGAGTAAAGAAAAAAGGAATAACAATAATAATATAACAATAAAAAGTCCTCAAAAGGGAGGGGGCGTGTTGGGGATTGCACATACCCCCGAAAAGTGTGCAACTCTTTTCGCGGGGGAAGCCCAGAGAGGAGGCGCTCCCCCTTTCCTCTTCACTTCTTCACCTACAGAACAATGTAGAGAGAAGGCCCATTTACACGGGCCATTCTCGCTTCTTTCACCCACCTTTCATAAAACTGTCTGGGGCCAAGCACTTCTCTCTCCATCCTGATCCTTCTTCCGAAGTGGATAGATACATAGATAGATACATAAAAGACCGTAAACATATGCCGCGGAGTATGGTATCCGACGCTCTACAGATTCTGCGAACCCATAACAATAATAATAATTTGTTTCTACTTTTGGCACAAGGCCAACAATTTGAAGTGAGTTAATTAAATGAAACCCAGTACTTGACTGGTACTTTATTTTAACCTCAGTGGAATTTGAACTCAGAACGTAAAGGACCGTGATTCAATGCTACAAAGCATTTTGTGTGACGCTCTACCAATTCTGCCAATCCTCAGACACAACACAAGAATTTGGGGATAGAGGTCACTACAATCAGTTAAATCAGCTCCAATGTATGACATCTACTTCACTTCATTGACCAGCGTAAGCATGAAAGGTAAAGTTGACCCGAGTAGGATTTGAAACCAAAACTTAAATACCCGGAATATATACAGCAGAGGTTCTCAAAGTGGGTGCTCATGAATACACACACACACAGTCAGTATGCCCCCGCCCCTTCCTACAGTAAAGTGGTGTGTAGGCGCTAAGGTAAAAAGCACCCAGTACTCACTGTAAATGAGGTTGGTGTTAGTAAGTGCATCCAGCTGTAGAAACCGAGCCATAATCAGCTCTGTATGAGCAAAGCACGGTGACCCAACCTGGCATTGCCCACAACAGGACGACTTGTCTAACCCATGCTAGCATGGAAGAATGGATGTAAAACGGTGATGATGATGATATATATCATCATTTCATCATTTCATTTTACGTCCGCTTTTTCCCTGCTTGCAAGGGTGGGACGGAAACTGATTCTGGCTCGATTTCTACAGCTGGATGCCCTTCGTAACACCAACCTCATTTACAGTGAGTGCTGGGTGCTTTTTTGCCGTGGCACCTTCACGACCACTTTGCAGTGGAATGATATGGACCCCAGTCCCTATCATCTCATTTTTACAGCTGAGTAAACTGGAGTAATGTGAAATAAAGTGTCTTGCTCAAGGAAACAACACATCACCCGGTCTGAGAATTGAACTCACAACCTTTCGATTGCAAGGCCAATGCTCTAACCACTAAGCCATGTGCCTCCACATATATATATATATATATATATAACGAAGGAAATGTGGTATGGAACCAGGTGGACCATAACGCACCAAAGTACAGGATGTCCTGAATTAGCCGTCGAAACGGCTTGAGCTCAGCCGTCGGGGTCTTACTGGTTCCTATATATATATATATATATATATATATATATATATATATATATATATATATATATATGTATATATATATATATATATATATATATATATAATAGAAATAAAAATAAATTTATCAAAACGCAAATTTCCCAGTTTGTATGTTTTCTCATATACACAAGCAGTAATCCTGGCATATATGGCATAAAATTAAATATGTTCAACATTATTGCCGTCAATTCTTGACTCACTCAAAATTAAACTACCGTCAATTTTGACGACACGGGCACACTAGTATTACAATAAATCTGCTGAAAATATAAAAGCGACATTTTGACAAGATTATCGCATTGAAATATTTCCCCCAGCGACTCTACATCTAAATACAGACCAATAAAGTTCACCAAAATGACGTCATCACATCACAAGTTTTTATATGTGTATATATATATATATATATATATATATATATATATATATATATATATACTTTGGGAGGGTCATGCTGCCAATAAAATCACACGCACCTGTTGGTCTTCACTTCAATTTATTATAAATTTCTAGTTGGTAGTTTAGTTGGTTCAATAATCGGATGTTTGTTTATATATTGTCAAAGCTCTTTCATCACACATTCTGTGACCTCTTCAGTGACTGGGTTTTTATTTTGTGCCTCTCCTTTGTTCTGTCCTACACCATCTTATATATATATATATATATATATGCATATGTGTGTGTGTATATATATATATACATACATGTAGTCCAGAAATAGCCGTCGAAACGGCTTGAGCTCTGCCGTCGGGGTCATACTTTTTCCTATTTCCCACTCTACTACCCTAAGTACTCTGGTGCATTATGGTCCATCTGGTCCCTTACCACAATTCCTTTGTTATATACATATATATATATATTTATATGCATATATATATATATATGTATAAATGGAATAGAATGAAACAAAATTTCATTTCTCACTCTTAGTACGGCCCTTACTTAAATGTAAGTATGTATGTATACGTACATACATATATGTATACAGACGTACAGTAGCATGTATATATATACATACAGGCACACATATATATATGCACGTATCAGTTTACCGAACATTTATTACCGAACATTTATTCCTGTGTCAGTGTTGAACAAAAATATATACATGCTACTGTACGTCTGTATACATATGTGTATGTACGTATATATACATACTTACATTTAAGTAAGGGCCGTACTAAGAGTGAGAAATGAAATTTCGTTTCATTCTATTCCATTTATCGTTTTCGGTGCGCCTGGCTGACTGAACTCACTCGATATGCAAATTAGGCTGCTCAGCCGTTAATTTTAATAAGGAAAGTATATACTTTCGGACGTTCAACCATCTGGCAGAAAGGTATACGGTGCTGACGATAGCTAATAAGCTTGAAACTAGTACATCGTTCCTGTGTCAGTGTTGAACAAAAAGGTGACGTGGTTGCCTAAACACTGTACGGCGTAATTCAGGCTGTTTGTTTGTTTACAAACGAACAAACTGAGCATTATAATAAATGTTCGGTAAACTGATACGTGCATATATATATGTGTGCCTGTATGTATATATATATATATATATATATATATATACATGCTACTGTACGTCTGTATACATATATGTATGTACGTATACATATATATATGCATATATATATATATGCATATATATATATATATGCATATGTATATATATATATATATATATATGCATATGTATATATATATGCATATGTATATATATATATACATATATATGCATATATATATATATATATACATATATATGCATATATATATATATATATATATATATATATATATATATATATATATGTATATATATATATGCATATGTATATATGTGTATGCATATATATATATCTATATATCTATGTATATGCATATATATATATGCATATGTATGTGTGTGTGTGTGTGTATATATATATATATGAAATGTATGTGTATATATATATATGTATTTATAATCGTGTGAGACGGAGAGGAAGTGGAGATGGTGATTATAGTAGTAGTGATGGTGGTGGTGTTGGTGGTGGTGGTGGTGTTGTTGGTGGTGGTGTTGTTGGTGGTGGTGTTGTTGGTGATGGGGTTGTTGGTGGTGGTTGTAGCAGCAGTGGTTTTTGGTGGTGGTGGTGGTGGTGGTAGTTGTAGTGGTGGTAGGTAGGGAGTGGTGGTTATTATTATTTTGTGTTAATTGATTCACCTTGACCCCATCAACAGAATATAGAGTTGTCAACACCACCATGACATCATCATCATCATCAACACCACCACCAGCACTACTATGACATCACCAGCCAACCAGCCAGCCAAACAACAAACAAATCAACCAACCACCCAACCAACCACCCAGTCAACAAACCATACAGCCAACCAACGAAACAACTAACCAACCACCCAGTCAACCAGCCAGCCAACCAACGAAACAACCAACCAGCCAGCCAACCAGTTAGCCAACCAAGCAACAAGCCAACCAGCCTACAAGCCAGCTAACCAACCAGCCAGCCAGCTAACCAACCAACCAGCCAGCCAACCAACCAACCAGCCAGTCAACCAACCAGCCAGCCAGCCAACCAACCAGCTAACAAACCAACCAGCCAACCACCCAGTCATCCAGCCACCCAGTCATCCAGCCAACCAATCAATCAGCCAACCAACCAACCAGCTAACCAGCCAGCTAACCAGCCAGCTAACCAACCAGCCAGCCAACCAGCCAGCCAACCAACCAACCAACTAGTCAACCAACCAACCAACCAAACAGCTAACCAACCAACCAGCCAACCACCCAGTCATCTAGCCAACCAATCAATCAGCCAACCAACCAACCAGCCAGCCAGCCA
>OZ024765.1:13067559-13077559 GCA_964016885.1 Eledone cirrhosa | reverse complement strand
GACACTTACAGACTTACACATATACACAGACATACATAGACATACACAGACAGACTTACACATATACACAGACATACGCATATACATACACAGACAGACTTACACATACACACATAGACATACAGACTTACACATATACACAGACATACACAGACACACATACAGATATACACACATACACATATATACACAGACACATACAGACATACTCATATACACATAGACACATACAGAGCCATACACATATACACAGACATACACATACAGATATACACATATACATATATACACACATACAGACATAAATATATACACAGACACCAGAGCTGGAAATGTCATTCTGCTAAGGTGTGTTTAAGCACAAGGCCCCATTGGCCAGGGAGACCCATCTTCCTGCCAAAAACATTTTTTACCTCCTTTAGGGTCCAAGTAAGGGCCTCATAACTTAACTAGCGCAGGGCCTCATTTGTCCTAAATCTGGCACTGACTTAACATAAATCTCAAGGACCAGGTGTTAAATTGGCTGACAGATTAAACCTTTAGCATTTACATTACTCTATATATACTATTATTGTATTTTCACAGTAAACACTTTATCTCACATAATATCAAATTTATGAGATTTTGATATTATTTATTTTGAGAATAATACCTTAACATCAGTATGAATGCCCAGTTACAGCCAGTTTAAACAGAAAGAGGTGAGAGAATTTTGGCCAGATATGGTCGGTTTAAATGCTAAAGAGTTAAGTCTACCACCCAAGGACTGGTCCTTGGGTGGTACCCAAGGACTGGTCCTAATGGTGTTAAACTGGGTGACATATTAAGTTTACCACCCAAGGACCGGTAATGGTGTTAAACTGGGTGACATATTAAGTCTACCATCCAAGGACTAAGTAGGTGTGTTAAACTGGGTGACATATTAAGTCTACCACCCAAGGACTAAGTAGGGGTGTTAAACTGGGTGACATATTAAGTCTACCACCCAAGGACTAAGTAGGGGTGTTAAACTGGATGACATATTAAATCTACCACCCAAGGACTAAGTAGGGTGTTAAACTGGGTGACATATTAAGTCTACCACCCAAGGACTAAGTAGAGGTGTTAAACTGGGTGACATATTAAGTCTACCACCCAAGGACTAAGTAGGGGTGTTAAACTGGGTGACATATTAAGTCTACCACCCAAGGACTAAGTAGGGGTGTTAAACTGGGTGACATATTAAGTCTACCACCCAAAGACCAGGTAATGGTGTTAAACTGGGTGACATATTAAGTCTACCACCCAAGGACTAAGTAGGGGTGTTAAACTGGGTGACATATTAAGTCTACCATCCAAGGACTAAGTAGAGGTGTTAAACTGGGTGACATATTAAGTCTACCACCCAAGGACTAAGTAGGGGTGTTAAACTGGGTGACATATTAAGTCTACCATCCAAGGACTAAGTAGGGGTGTTAAACTGGGTGACATATTAAGTCTACCACCCAAGGACTAAGTAGGGGTGTTAAACTGGGTGACATATTAAGTCTACCACCCAAGGACTAAGTAGGGGTGTTAAACTGGGTGACATATTAAGTCTACCATCCAAGGACTAAGTAGGGGTGTTAAACTGGGTGACATATTAAGTCTACCACCCAAGGACTAAGTAGGGGTGTTAAACTGGGTGACATATTAAGTCTACCACCCAAGGACCAGGTAATGGTGTTAAACTGGATGACATATTAAGTCTACCACCCAAGGACTAAGTAGGGGTGTTAAACTGGGTGACATATTAAGTCTACCACCCAAGGACCAGGTAATGGTGTTAAACTGGGTGACATATTGAGTTTACCACCCAAGGACCAGGTAATGGTGTTAAACTGGATGACATATTGAGTCTACCACCCAAGGACCAGGTAATGGTGTTAAACTGGGTGACATATTGAGTTTACCACCCAAGGACCAGGTAATGGTGTTAAACTGGATGACATATTGAGTTTACCATCCAAGTAGGCCACTAAGGAATTTGAACTTAGCATACAGAGAGCTGCAATGAATACCACAAGTCATTTAAACCAATACCGTAACAATATACACACACTCATACATATATACAAGTGAGTGTATATATTTGTATGTATATGTGTATATATATATATATATACATATATATATACACACAAAGACACATATAAGTGTTTGCGTGTTTATGTATATACAAACAATTATGTGTATAGATATTCATGCAAGCATGAAAAAAAAAGCGGATGTAAAAATGATGATGATGATATAATTATATAGTTATATGTGTGTATGTATATATATATATATACATATATATATATTTATTAAAATAACAGATTAAAGTTTAAGCAAAGAATCGCTGCTTTCACCCTTAACGGGATCTTCTGAAATTCATATATATATATACATATACACATGCACACACACATGCGTGTGTGTATATATGTGTGTGTGTATAAATACATAATGTGTATATATAAATATTTACACATATGTGTGTATATATATATATATATATATGAGTGTGTGTGCGTGTATGTGTATATATGTATGTATGTGTGTGTGTGTGTGTGTGTGTGTGTGTGTGTGTGTGTGTGTGTGTGTGTGTGCGTGTGTGTGCGTGTGTGCGTGTATATAAAACTAGGTTCATACAATTTTGTTTTTAATTAGCTGCAGACATAATGAGAGTTAGTTTACAAGATATAATTAGATTAGTTAAAGTTCAAAATTTTTTCCCTCATTAGAATGGCTCTGGGGTGAAGTTCGTTAAGGCTTTCTAATATAATTTAATACATTCAGAAACTCCTTCCACTATATCAACTTGCTCCATCTATTGTATCCAACCCATGATAAATTTACAGCCACAACAACAACAACTAACATTAGCCAACAAGAGAGTTATTGTGTATCAACAAGGGAGTTAGTAGTTGATCCCTCACCCAGCTAGAAATAACTTTTATTTAGCTTGGCTTATATTTCATATTTTCATACAAAATGAATAATCTATTTTTAAAAAGTCACAAAAAATTAATAATTGTTTCAAATTTAAGCACAGAGCGAGCCCTTCTAATTTATTATATCGACCCCAGCACTTTACTGGTACAAATGGACAACTGACACTCTACACCAGATCCAAACACAGAAGAGCTGAACTCCAATTGGGGAGGGTAAGTCCATCTCTCTCCCCCTCCCCATCTCTCTCACTATTATGAGCAAATGGGGTCCCACGTGCCCATCGCCCCATGGCTCCCCGGTGGACAGAATAAGGAGGCGTTTCTCTGGAGGATGGTAAGTGAGATGTGCTAGAAGAGCCATTCCATCTTGCGGGGCTCACACCTACGGCTAGCCAGCTCTGCGCATATGGTGGTAAGTAGGAAGGTAGCCCTAGGGTCAAGGACACCAGAAACCTCCACTGCTAGGGGCTCGACTGCAAACCTGTCGGATAGCGACCGCATCTTTGGAGGAAAAAATACAAAGTTGACCTTGATTAGGTTTGAACTCAGAATATTGAAATTCATAACTCAATACTGTAAAGCAATTTGTTTGATACTCTGCTATCACGGTAATAATTCCTATATCATGATAATAATTTCTACTTTAGGCACAAGGCCAGCAATTTGGGGGAAGGGGAAGTTGATTATATTGACCTCAGTATGTAACTGGTACTTTATTTTATTGACCCTGGAAGTATGAAAGGAAAATTTGACCTTGGTGGGATTTCTACCAATCATCATCATCATTATCATCACCGTTTTACGACCATTTTTCCACGCTAGCATGGGTTAGACGAATTATCCAGTTGTGAGCAATGCCAGGTCAGGTGACCATGTCTTGCTCCCACAGAACTGTTTCTGGCTTGGTTTCTACAGCTGGATGCGCTTCCTAACGCCAACCTCATTTCCAATGTGGGCTGGGTGCTTTTTGTTGTGACACCTAACGACCACTTTACAGTGTGGGCTGGGTGATTTTTGTCGTGACATCTACACCACCACTTTACAGTGTGGGCTGGGTGATTTTTGTCGTGACACCTACACCACTACTTTACAGTGTGGGCTGGGTGTTTTTTGTCGTGACATCTACACCACCACTTTACAGTGTGGGCTGGGTGTTTTTTGTCGTGACACCTACACCACCACTTTACAGTGTGGGCTGGGTGATTTTTGTCGTGACACCTACACCACCACTTTACAGTGTGGGCTGGGTGATTTTTGTCGTGACATCTACACCACCACTTTACAGTGTGGGCTGGGTGTTTTTTGTCGTGACACCTACACCACCACTTTACAGTGTGGGCTGGGTGATTTTTGTCGTGACACCTACACCACTACTTTACAGTGTGGGCTGGGTGTTTTTTGTCGTGACATCTACACCACCACTTTACAGTGTGGGCTGGGTGTTTTTTGTCGTGACACCTACACCACCACTTTACAGTGTGGGCTGGGTGTTTTTTGTCGTGACATCTACACCACCACTTTACAGTGTGGGCTGGGTGTTTTTTGTCGTGACACCTACACCACCACTTTACAGTGTGGGCTGGGTGTTTTTTGTCGTGACATCTACACCACCACTTTACAGTGTGGGCTGGGTGTTTTTTGTCGTGACACCTACACCACCACTTTACAGTGTGGGCTGGGTGTTTTTTGTCGTGACATCTACACCACCACTTTACAGTGTGGGCTGGGTGATTTTTGTCGTGACACCTACACCACTACTTTACAGTGTGGGCTGGGTGTTTTTTGTCGTGACATCTACACCACCACTTTACAGTGTGGGCTGGGTGTTTTTTGTCGTGACACCTACACCACCACTTTACAGTGTGGGCTGGGTGATTTTTGACGTGACACCTACACCACTACTTTACAGTGTGGGCTGGGTGTTTTTTGTCGTGACATCTACACCACCACTTTACAGTGTGGGCTGGGTGTTTTTTGTCGTGACATCTACACCACCACTTTACAATGTGGGCTGGGTGTTTTTTGTCGTGACATCTACACCACCACTTTACAGTGTGGGCTGGGTGTTTTTTGTCGTGACATCTACACCACCACTTTACAGTGTGGGCTGGGTGTTTTTTGTCGTGACATCTACACCACCACTTTACAGTGTGGGCTGGGTGTTTTTTGTCGTGACATCTACACCACCACTTTACAGTGTGGGCTGGGTGATTTTTTATGTGACACCTACACCACCACTTTACAGTGTGGGCTGGGTGATTTTTTATGTGACATCTACACCACCACTTTACAGTGTGGGCTGGGTGATTTTTGACGTGACACCTACACCACCACTTTACAGTGTGGGCTGGGTGTTTTTTGTCGTGACACCTACACCACCACTTTACAGTGTGGGCTGGGTGATTTTTGTCGTGACACCTACACCACCACTTTACAGTGTGGGCTGGGTGATTTTTGTCGTGACACCTACACCACTACTTTACAGTGTGGGCTGGGTGTTTTTTGTCGTGACATCTACACCACCACTTTACAGTGTGGGCTGGGTGATTTTTTATGTGACACCTACATGACTACTTTACAGTGTGGGCTGGGTGATTTTTTATGTGACACCTACATGACTACTTTACAGTGTGGGCTGGGTGATTTTTTATGTGACACCTACATGACTACTTTACAGTGTGGGCTGGGTGTTTTTTGTCGTGACATCTACACCACTACTTTACAATGTGGGCTGGGTGATTTTTGACGTGACACCTACACCACTACTTTACAATGTGGGCTGGGTGTTTTTTGTCGTGACACCTACACCACCACTTTACAGTGTGGGCTGGGTGTTTTTTGTCGTGACACCTACACCACCACTTTACAGTGTGGGCTGGGTGTTTTTTGTCGTGACACCTACACCACCACTTTACAGTGTGGGCTGGGTGTTTTTTGTCGTGACACCTACACCACCACTTTACAGTGTGGGCTGGGTGATTTTTTATGTGACACCTACATGACTACTTTACAGTGGGTTGGGTACTTTTTACCTTGTCACCATCATAACTACTTTACAGTGCTCTAACAATTCAGCTAATCCGCCATACTGATAATTGTTGGAAATTGTTAAACATAGTATTGTGTTGTGTGGTGTGGTGTTGTGTTATATATTGTATTTAAATTTCTGAATTAGTCATCTGGTGAATTTGAGATTGAATTTGAGGCATTAAATTAACATCCTTTATAATGATGAATTCGGAAATCTTTTATACTAAATATAGTTTGTGTAGGCGCTGCTTAACTTACATACCCAGAGGTTATATAATATGTGCATGAACACACACATACATGAGTATGAGAGTGTGCATATGTGCATGCATATGTGTGTGTGTGTGTGTATATATATATATATATATATATATATGTATATATATATATATATATTATTGACTTGTATCGAGACAGACAAATTGTATTCACTTTTATTAGTTTATTTCATTAATAGCTAACTTTGTCTGTTGCAATGTAAACACATTTCGTGTTTATCATATACTTTAAATGTATTTAACTGCTCGGAAGAGCCCCTTCCTGGAGCTTAATTATTGTAAACGACTGAGAGTTTATTCTCAAAATATAATATAATGTATAGCTCCTTTATTGTAAGAGCTGATCCTTAATCCTGCATAAGCGGCTGTTATTTCTAGCACCGTGAATGTGGGATAGCTAGTTTTGGCCTGCCTACCCACGTGTAGTCAGTCCTGCAAAATTTTTGATGTGTGATAGACTAATCTTACTGGATTCCTGTTGATATGCACAGATGATTTGGATATTTCACTCTTTTATTTCTATTCCATTTCGATTCTCTTTATTTTTCAATTCACATTCCACCATTGCGAAACTTATTTGGGTTTCGAGGTTCAAATTCGTCTACAGAACAGGTTTGAATTTTGAAATTTAAATATGTCCAGGAATCATGGCAGTTGCCAATATAACCTTGTCTTTATTGACTTGTATCGAGACAGACAAATTGTATTCACTTTTATTAGTTTATTTCATTAATAGCTAACTTTGTCTGTTGCAATGTAAACACATTTCGTGTTTATCATATACTTTAAATGTATATATATATATATATACATATAATAATCATCATCATTTTAATGTCCTCTTTCCCTGCTAGCACACACAAGAACTGTTTCATTCATATGAAATCATCCTGTTTATTGTATATGAATGAAGCACTTCATCACCCAATATCCATTGGGAACCCACCCACAATTAAAGTCGTCATGTTGCTTACCGACAAAAACTACCCAGTCCAAACTATAAAGTGGACATTTTAGTGACATGACAAAAACTACCCAGTCCACACTGTAAAATGGACATATTGGTGTCATGACAAAAAGTGCTCAGTCCACACTGTAAAGTGGACATTTTAGTGACATGACAAAAAGTTCCCAGTACACACTGTAAATAGGACATATTGGTGTCATGACAAAAAGGGCCAGTATATATCGTCATTAAACATCCATCTTCCCTGCTAGGAGGGGTTGGACAGCTTTTCAAAGAGTTAGTACTGAAGTGAAGTGAGATCTCGCTCCAGGAAGGTGTGTTAACCCTTCAGTATTTAAATTACCCTACATATACTGCTACACTTTGGGAGGGTCATGTTGTAATTTATTATAAATTTCCGGTTGGTTGGTTGGCTCGATAATCGGATGGTTGTTTATATGTTGTCAAAACTCTTTTGTCACATATTCTATGATGTCCTCAGTGACTAGGTTTTTATTTTATGTCTCTCCTTTGTTCTATCTACACCATCTTGTTTTTGTGTTGTAACGAACCAACCGGACATTTATAATAAATTGAAGTGAAACCCAACAGATGCATGTGTTTTTATTGACAACATGACCCTCCCAAAGTCTAACAATATCTGTTTCAACACAAGTTTTCAGATTAGAAATCTTGCAAAACAAATTCTAGATATACTATTGTATTTTGTGATAAAGACTTTATCTCGCATAATATCGGAGCAATGAGATTTTGATGTTATTTATTTTGAGAACAATACCTTAACATTGGTATGAGTGCCCGATCACAACCGGTTTGATCGGAAAGAGGTGAGAATTCTGGCTGGATTTGGCCGGTTTAAATGTTAAAGGGTTAAGCAGTACCTACACAATCTATAATTAGTAATTCAAATTTATTAATTAGTCAATCACTCCCAATGAAAAATGTTAATTAAAGACAGAAAATTAAATGTAACTTTCAGTCAATATTTCTATGTCAGTCAGCCACCTATTTCTCAAGCTTTTTAACTTCAATACTTTATATGTACTTATGGCGGTGAATTGGTAGAGCATCAGATAAAATACCATTTGTGGTATTTGTTCTGGCTCTTTACATTTTTAGTTCAAACCCCACTGAGGTCATCTTTACCTTTATTCTTCTGGGGGTGGATAAAATAAAGTACCAATTAAGTACTGGGGTTGATTGAATCAACGTTTCCCTTCCACCCGAATTACTAGCCTTGTGTCAAAATCAGAATCCAGTATTTCTTCTGGCTCTTCACATTCTCAGTTCAAATCCCACCAAGGTCAACTTTTCCATTCATTCCATTCTTCTGAGAGCAACTCAAATAAGAGAAACTCAGATGAGAGAAACTCAGATGAGAGCAACTCAGATGAGAGTCACTTGGATGAGAGTCACTCAAATGAGAGTCACTCAAATGTGAGCCACTCAAATGAGAGCAACTCAGATGAGAGTAACTCAGATGAGAGTAACTCAGATGAGAGTCACTTGGATGAGAGTAACTCAGATGAGAGTAACTTGGATGAGAGTCACTTGGATGAGAGTCACTCAAATGAGAGTCACACAAATATGAATCATTCAGATGAGAGCCACTCAAATAAGAGCCTGTCAAATGAGAGTAACTCAAATATGAATCACTCAGATGAGAGCCACTCAAATAAGAGCCAGTCAAATGAGAGTAACTCAGATGAGAGCCACTCAGATGAGAAGCACTCAGATGAATGCTCACCACTGAGGATCTATCATACTTAGTTAAAAAAAAATATAGAAAAAAATAAAGAAACACGTGATAGTGATAGCTTTAATGGCTTGACGGGAGAGAGGAGAGGCTGACCGAGGGCTAAACAACCACAGTAAGTCCTAACAAAGAAACCTCTAGATGGTAATTTGATCTACTAGAAATAGCAGTCAACAAGACCATCACTCTTCTCTGACATCAGTTTGTGAAATCTCTTTGAGAAAATGTCAACATGTGTTTTAATGTTCCTTTCATGATGTTTGGTGGTGGTGTGGTGGTGGTGGTATGGTGGAGGTGTGGTGGTGGTGGTGGTGGTGGTGGTGGTGGTGGTGGTGTGGTGGTGGTGGTGGTGGTGTGGTGGTGGTGGTGGTGGTGGTGTGGTGGTGGTGGTATGGTGGTGGTATTGTGGTGGCAGTGGTGGTGGTGTGGTGGTGGTGGTGGTGGTAGTGGTGGTGTGGTGGTGGTGTGGTGGTGGTATGGTGGTATGGTGGTGGTGGTGGTATAGTGGTGGTGGTGGTATGGTGGTGTGGTGGTGGTATGGTGGTGGTGGTGGTGGTGGCAGTGGTGGTGGTGTGGTGGTGGTGTGGTGGTGGTATGGTGGTGGTATGGTGGTTGTTTGGTGGTGGTGTGGTGGTGGTGTGGTAGTGGTGGTGTGGTGGTGGTGGTGGTGTGGTGGTGGTATGGTGGTGGTGTGGTGGTGGTGGTGGTGGTGGTGTGGTGGTGGTGTGGTGGTGGTGTGGTAGTGGTGGTGTGGTGGTAGTGGTGGTAGTGGTGGTGGTGGTGGTGGTGGTATGGTGGTGGTATGGTGGTGGTATGGTGGTGGTGGTGGTGGTGGTGGTGGTGTGGCCATGCTTGGGTTGGAGTGATGGTTGCAGTGGTGGTGCTGGTAGTAGTAATGGTGGAGGTGGTATAATAGTAGTGGTGTTGGTGGTGGTGTTGGTGGTGGTGGTAACGGTGGTGATTGTTGAGGTGGGGTAATGGGTGTGGTGGTGGCGGTGAGGACATTGTTGAG
>OZ024765.1:13062559-13065059 GCA_964016885.1 Eledone cirrhosa | reverse complement strand
ACTGCTATATATATTTCGATGATAGCCATTGAATGGCTATGACCTCATCAGGCAGTTAGTCAGTTCTTAGATAATGCCAGCTCTGTGTTTATAGTGTTGATGGTATCAGAGCCTTGGGACATATATATATATATATGTTTCCTTGAGCAAGACACTTTATTTCACATTGCTCCAGTTTACTCAGCTGTAGAAATGAGATGATAGGAACTGGGGTCCCTATCATTCCACTGCAAAGTGGTCATGGAGGTGCCACGGCAAAAAAGGACCCAGCACTCACTGTAAAGGAGGTTGATGTTAGGAAGGGCATCCAGCTGTAGAAATCAAGCCAGAATCAGTTCCCGTCCTACCCTTGCAAGCAGGGAAAAGCGGACGTAAAAAAAAAAAGAAGAAAAAGAAGAAATAGAGTGACTTGAAGAGAAATTAAATGGCGAATAAAAATATTTAAGCTCAAAATGTTTATGCTGTTATAAAATAGAAATTATGTGTTGTGTATGTGTGTATTTGTTTGTTTGTATATCTGAGTGTGTGCAAAAAGTAAACAGAAATAACAAAGCAAACGATGAAGAAATATATTAGTTTAACGCTTGATAGAGTAGGAAAGGAGTCTTAATGTTTCGGACCGTGAGAAGAGGAAGGAATGGAAAAAAAAAAATTTTTTGAGAAAAAACACGTGTGTATTCATAGATGCATTTCAATTTACAAAGGGTAGATAAAAGTATTCTATATGTCAAACATTGTTGAAGCTGAGACACCACAGACAGTTTAAGTGATAACACCAACCCTGTAAAGTGTCAACACACCTCTCTGTAAAGTGTCAACTTCAAAGCATCGCACACACATATATATATATAGATGGCTTAGTGGTTAGAGCATTGGCCTTGCAATCGAAAGTTCAATTCTCAGCGAGTTCAATTCTCAGACCGGGTAATGTGTTGTTTCCTTGAGCAAGATACTTTATTTCACATTGCTCCAGTTTACTCAGCTGTAGAAATGAGATAATAGGGACTGGGGTCCCTATCATTCCACTGCAAAGTGGTCGTGGAGGTGCCACGGTAAAAAAGCACCCAGCACTCACTGTAAATTAGGTTGGTGTTAGGAAGGGCATCCAGATGTAGAAGATCAGGCCAGAATCAGTTACCGTCCCACCTTTGCAAGCAGGGAAAAAGCGGACGTAAAATGATGATGATGATGATATATATCATTATCATCATTGTTTTAATGGCTGCTTTCTCTGCTAGCAAGGGTTGGACAAGTCTACATGGCCGATGTCATTATTTAATCAGTGGCTACTTATCTACCAGACAAGCCAGGGATCTGCCATCTTGCATATATACAGATTCATGCTCTACCCAGTGACAGGAGAGGTTGTCGAGCCTTTGACACAACTGAGGGTCCTCCAAACCCTATGTTTCGCAAGCTTTCTACAGCTGGATGTTTTTCCTACCACCAATATAATTGTTTCTGGCACAAGGCCATCAATTACCCAAGTTTATTACTGGTACTTTATTTTATCGACCCCGTAAGGATGAAAGGCAAAGTTAACCTCGTCACCACTACCACCACCATCGTCACCACTACCACCACCACCACCATCGTCACCACTACCACCACCACCACCACCGTCACCACCACCACCACCACCACCAATTCCACACTTCCTTCAATCCCAGCAGTCTTAGAGAAACAACACTCAAACATCCATTCTGTTATGAAGGTGTTCCAACAGGTGCTGGGTGGATGTTGATGATGGTGGTGGTGGTGGAGATAGGGTGGTGGTGGAGACAGGGAGATGGTGGTGATGGTGATGGTGGTATGGTGGTGTTGATGATGTTGATAGGGTGGTGGTGATAGTGGTGGTGGTGCTGGTGATAGGGTGGTGGTGATAGGGTAATGGTGCTGGTGATAGGGTGGCGGTGATAGGGTGATGGTGGTGCTGGTGGTGCTGGTGATAGGGTGGTGGAGATTGGGAGGTGGTGGTGGTGCTGCTGGTGGTGGAGATAGGGAGACAGTGGTGATGGTGGAGATAGGGTGGTGGTGCAGTGATGGTGGAGATAGGGAGGTGGTGGTGGTGGTGATAGGGTGGTGGAGATAATGTGATGGCGGTGGTGGTGGTGTGGTGTGGTGGTGATGGTGGTTGTGGTGGTGGTGATGGTGGAGATAATGTGGTGGTGGTGGTTGTGGTGGAGATAGGGAGGTGGTGGTGGTGCTGGTGGAGATAGGGAGGTGGTGGTGCTGGTGAGAGGGTGGTGGAGATAGGGTGATGGTGGTGGTGTGGTGGTGGTGTGGTGGTGGTGATGGTGGTTGTTGTGGTGGTGATGGTGGAGATAGGGAGGTGGTGGTGCTGGTGATAGGGTGGTGGAGATAGGGTGATGGTGGTGTTGTGGTGGTGGTGTTGTGGTGGTGGTGATGGTGGTGATGGTGGTTGTTGTGGTGGTAATGGTAATGAGAGTTCAACTCACCTACACGGGGAATAACTTATTACTGGGATAAAATTCAATGC
>OZ024765.1:13045059-13055059 GCA_964016885.1 Eledone cirrhosa | reverse complement strand
ATATATATATATATATATATATATGTATATATATATATATATACATATATATATATATATATATATTTCCCTGTATGTAGAAGAGTAAAGATTGAGTGTGCCAAACTTAATGTACAGCACAGTTCCAGCTGTTTTCTAAAATCTGATGTGAGAACCTTCTGTCTAAAACACAGTGTGGTTCTCTTTGTATTTGTGAAGGTTAAAGAATTAACCCTTTCATTACAATATTTCTAATGAAAGATGCTACCTATTATTTTCAAATAATTTTGAAAATAATCCAGAATTTAGAGGGATTTAATAATATAACTAACTTTCTTGTTACCAAGCTGAAGTTTGGAATAACAAATGTTTTGATGTAAAATTATGATGGAACGGTTTTAGATAAATATGAACATTTTAACCCCTTTTTTACAATATTTCTAATGGAAGATACTACCAATGATTTTCAAATAATTTTGAAAATAATCAAGAATTTGGAAGGGTTTAGGAAGCTAATTAACTTTCTCATTATTAAGCTGGTGTTTGGAACATAAATGTTTTGATGTAAAATTATGATGGAAGGGTTTTAGATAAATATAAACATTTTAACCCTTTCATTATCATATTTCTAACGAAAGTTACTAACTATGATATTGAAATAATTTTGAAAATAATCAAGAATTTTGAGTGATTTGGGAACATGAATATAGTAAGAATATAAGTTGATGTTTGAAAGATAACTTAAATAAGGTGCTGGTGTTTGCAAATCTTCCACTTCTCTTTGGCTGGTGAGTAACCAAGGGCACCAGAGGCCTTGACAGTGAACAGCATGAGAAGGTAAGAACCAGTCAGGTCACATGTTGAAAAAGTACCCAGTCCAACTGTTAAGTGGTCATTTTTGCGCCACAGTTAAAAGCACCAAGTTCACACTGTAAATGTGGTTGGTGTTAGAAAGAGCATCCAGACATAGAAACCAAGGCAGAAACAGTTCTGTATGAACAAGGTATGGTCACAATGGGACATCTCATCTAACACATGCTAGTGTGGAAAATTGATGTTAAACATTTTCGTTACCATATTTCAAATGAGAGACTCTGTCTATAGTTTTTTTTAATAATCTTGACAATATTCAATTCCAAGTTTTGTCACTTTGGTCACAAACCTGGGCACTGCTGCCTGTAATGCAGAGAAGCAGAAGACATCAAAATACCAGGACTTGACTGCCACCCTTCCTTTTCATGCTGGTCACTGTCAAAGCCTCTAGTGTTCTCAGTCACTCAACAGTCAAAAACGAGCAGAAGACATCTAAATTCCAGGACTTGCCAGTTACTGTAAAGGCCTCAAGTGTTCTTGGTCACTCGACGCCATAGAGGGGCAGAAGATATCTGAAAGCAAGACTTGAATGACCCCTCCCTTTTCCTGATGGTCGCAATCAAGACTTCTGGTGCCCTCGGTCATTCAATGGCCAAAGAGAAGCAGAAGATATCCAATCACCTGACCCGCTCTTACCTTCTCATGCTGGTCACTGTCAGGGCCTCTGGTGTCCTTGGTCACTCACCAGCCAAAGAGAAGTGGAAGATTTCCAAACACCACAACTTGACCGGCCCTTACCATTTCATGCTGGTCACCATCAAAGCCACTAGTGGCCTCGGTCACAGAGCTGCCATTTTCTTCAGCTAGATCAGGAGGAATGCAGCATCCTACCTAAGGAAGTTGCTCCATAAGATGAGAATGGCTGATGAAGCGGTTGTCATTGGCTGTTCTCCATGACAATGCCTTCGCCATCTTGTCTAGAAGAGATATACCACCTAGACTGGGATGTAGAGTTTGACCCCCCTCCCTCACCCTTCCCCACCCCTCCTTTCATTTAATTTTCTTTATTTGCAAACATGATATAATTCAACAGATTCCTTAAATAAAGTCTTTCATCAAGATTTTGATGAAATCTAATAAATTACGATGAAAAACCATTATTTGGTGGGGCTTAGAAACTGGTTCTCTCTCTCTCTGCATATGTCATCATCATCAACATCGTTTTACGTCCGTTCTTCCACGCTAGCATGGGTTAGACGGGTTGTCCTGTTGTGAGCAGTGTTCAGTCGGCTGACCTTGTCTTGCTCATACAGGAACTGATTCTGGCTTGATTTCTACAACTGGATGCCCTTCCTAACACTATATATATATATATATATATATAAACATTGGAAATTTAGACGCTGGTCTGAGACTTTTACTTCCCTCCGAAGAAGAGATATTATCTCGAAAATTAAGGACATTTAAATAAATTCAAGGTGAAAGACGAATTCTCATCAATATCTCTCACTATTGCATTCTTTTTCTATGTCCATATCTGCATTGTCTTGGCCTTATTACACATATTCTAAATTTATATTTATATTTATATATATATATATATATATATAACAATTTATATTTATATTTATATATATATATATATATGGATATATATATATATGGATATATATATATATTTAGTGGTGAAAAACATTTTAAAAATGAAACCAGTACACACACACATACACACACACATCAAAAAGAGCCTAGTTTCTCAAAACAGAAACAAGATGAACCACAGTAACAACAACAACAACAACAACAACAGTAACAATAGCAACAGTACAACGGTCTTTACTTGTCACCCGCTTATCTGCATTTTGAAAAGAAAAAAAATCCGCCATTAATAGCCTCTCCCAGCCACAACATCTACAACCCCTCTCCCACCCCACCGAGTCACAACCACCACCACCACCACCCTTTTACTACACATTGTTAACCAACAAAAGTGATTCTTAAGAAACGGGTGTAGAATTATGTCTAACTAACTAAACACAGCCCAAACACCACCCACCCACAGCCCAAACACCACCCACCCACAGCCCAAACACTACTCACCTACCCGTCTCTTTTCAAAAAATATTCTGTTCAAACAAGTAAAACAGGGGGGGGGGGGTGGCAATTGGGAGGGGAATGTACATGCAACAATATAGGTGTGGGTGTGTGTATGTGTGCACATATGTGTGTGTGTGTGCGCGCCTGTGTGTATATATGCGTATGTGCATATATGTGTGTGTGTGGGTATATATATATATATATATATGTATTTATATGTATTTATATGCAGATACATATATGTATGTATTTATATGCATACATGTATGTATGTGTGCATGTATATATATATATATATATATATACATCATCATCATTCTACGTCCACTTTTCCCTGCTTGCAAGGGTGGAACGGGAACTGATTCTGGCTTGATTTCTACAGCTGGATGCCCTTCCTAACACCAACCTCATTTACAGTGAGTGCTGGGTGCTTTTTTGCCGTGGCACCTACACGACCACTTTGCAGTGGAATGATAGGGACCCCAGTCCCTATCATCTCATTTCTACAGCTGAGTAAACTGGAGCAATGTGAAATAAAGTGTCTTGCTCAAGGAAACAACACATCACCCGGTCTGAGAATTGAACCCACAACCTTTCGATTGCAAGGCCAATGTTCTAACCACTAAGCCATGTGCCTCCATATATATATATATATATAAAAAAACGAAGGAAATGTGGTAAGGAACCAGATGGACCATAACGCACCAAAGTACTCAATACTTAGGGTAGTAGAGTGGGTAATAGGAACAAGTAAGACCCCGACGGCTGAGCTCAAGCCGTTTCGACGGCTAATTCTGGACTGAATTAGCCGTCGAAACGGATTGAGCTCAGCCGTCGGGGTCTTACTTGTTCCTATATATATATATATATATATATATATATATATATATATATATATATATATATATATATATATATATATATGCCCATGTGTGTGTGTCTACAGCCGTGTTGATTCAATGATATTCTTTCTTTAAACCCAACCCAACTTCCACCTCACCCACACCAAAACTCACACATACACACACACACACCCCTGGTCACTGGCCCACCTCCTCCACCTCACAGAATTTCCACCTCTATCGATGAGTCAACACATCATCAATAACATCCTTGTTTATTGATTGCTTGAATGACAATAAAGATCTCTGTCTACACTTTCTCTGTGGAGGTATTCATTCAGGATGTGATGCCTTTCAATGCAAACATAAAAGGAAATTATCACAACTACTACTACAAACACAAATTCACACACACACATATATATATCATCATCATCATCATCATCATCATCAACGTTTAACGTCCGTGTTCCATGCTTGCATGGGTTTAGACGGGGGTTTTCCCACTTGAGGCAAGAGTGATTGTCTTGCTCAAATACATGCATATATATACACAAACATATACACACACATATATATATAAATATATAAATACACACACATATATAAATACATACATATATACACAAACATATACACACACACATATATATAAATAGACACATATATATATATATATATATATATATATATATATATATATATATATATATATAAATAAATACAGACACATATATATATACATATATATATATAAATACATGCATATATATACACAAACATATACACACACATATATATATAAATACACACACATATATAAATACATACATATATACATAAACATATACACACACACATATATATAAATACAGACACACATATATATATATATATACATATATATATAAATACAGACACACACATATATATATATATATATACATATATATATATAAATACATACATATATATATAAAAATACACATATATATATATAAAAATACACATATATAAACATATACACAGATACACATATATCTATCTTTATAAATACAAATACACACACACACACACATATATATATATATATACATACACACACACACTTACACACACATACACATATCTATTTATATGCATACACACTCACACACAAATATACATATATATATCTTTATAAATACACACACAGAGACAACATGCATATATATATATATACATGTATGATAATGACACATGTATATACACATACAGAAACCACATACAAATAAACATATACACACATACCCTCCTCTCTTTCTCACACTGCCTCAGTAGTATGCACCACACCACCACACACCATCTCTCCATCATACACATAGAATCATTCCATCACACACACACACACGCATATATATATATATATATATATATATATATACATAGTAAAACCTACAACAGCCAGTAGGTATCTCTAACAAAATACACCCCCGTCCCACCCCACCCCCCACCCCATCCACACCACCCCCTCCTATGTAAAGTTATGTTGGTGCCACACCATCCAGGCCGAAACAAATGAGAACGTGTAGGTGTCACGACAAAAAAACACACAGTCCACGCTGTAAATGTGGCCGTGTAGGCAACACGGTAAAAACCTCCCAGACCCACACTGTAAATGTGGTTGGTGTTAGGAAGGGCATCCAACTGTAGAAAACTTGCCAGACAGTCCTATGCGAGCAAGACAATCACTCTTACCTCAAGTGGGAATACCCCCGTCCAAACCCATGCAAGCGTGGAACACGGACGTTAAACTTTGATGATGATGATGATATTTATTCAGGTTTGAGGTTCACCACTGTATAGAGCTGGTCTATTCCGTATGGTCAATCGTAATGCAATAATATACTATAAACTTTAGCCACGTCACTCGAGGGCGACCGGCTGAGGTTGAAGGAACAGAATAGCGGTCGCCCTCGGGTCCTCGCTTTTCAGCCCCATGGATTTTATCTATTACATTCACGTATTATATTTCGAATACCTGATGATATCACCGGATTCATACGGAACCCGGTCATTGAAATGATCATAGTATAATAAACCTTTCAAGGATTTACACAAATCCAGCCTCCTGTCATTTCATTATATTATATATATATATATATATATATATATATATATATATACATATATATATATATATATATATATATATATATCGTGTAGGTGTCACGACAAAAAAATACACGGTCCACGCTGTAATGTGGCCGTGTAGGTAACACGGTAAAAACCTCCCAGTCCACACTGTAAACATGGTTAGTGTTAGGAAGGGCATCCAGCTGTAGAAAACCCGCCAGACAATCCTATACGAGCAAGACAACCATTCTTGCCTCAAGTGGGACAATTCCCGTCCAGACCCATGCTAGCGTGGAAGATGGATGTTAAACGATGATGATGATGACATATATATAGCATGGAAAAATGGACATAAAACGATGATGATATATATATATATATATATATATATATATATATATATATATATATATATATATGTACATACATAGACATGGCTGATCATCACAAAATAATTACGAGAGATGCTGCTACCACTGTCTCCACTAACTTCCCCACCACCATCACCACTAACTTCCCCACCACCACCACTGCTAACTTCCCCACCACCATCACCACTGCTAACTTCCCCACCACCACCACTGCTAACTTCCCCACCACCATCACCACTAACTTCCCCACCACCATCACCACTAACTCCCCCCCACCAACTTCCCCCCACCCCCACCACCATCACCACTAACTCCCCACCAGCACCACCACCACCATCGTCACAAGCCTTAATTACAACTAAAAACATCACCTTAAAAGAAAACACAGGTAGTGAATTGGCAGAGTCAGTCGTTAGAACATCAAACGAAATACTCTGTAGTACTCAACACCAGTTCCCTGTGTTCCGAATTCAAATCCCTGGAAAGTCAACTCTGCATCTCATCCTTTTGAGGTTGATAAATTAAGTACGTGTCCATTACTGGTGATAGTTCTTCCTCTCCATATCTCACTTCCTCTCTCATATCCCCTCTACATATCTCACTTCCTCTCCACATATCTCACTTCCCCTCTACATGTCTCACTTCCCCTCTACATATCTCACTTCCCCTCTACATCTCTCACTTCCTCTCCACATATCTCACTTCCCCTCTACATATCTCACTTCCCCTCTACATATCTCACTTCCCCTCGACACATCTCTCACTTCCCCTCGACACATCTCTCACTTCCCCTCTACATATCTCACTTCCCCTCTACATATCTCACTTCCCCTCTACATGTCTCACTTCCCCTCTACATATATCACTTCCTCTCTACATGTCTCACTTCCCCTCTACATATATCACTTCCCCTCTACGTATCTCACTTCCCCTCTACATATCTCACTTCCTCTCCACATATCTCACTTCCCCTCTACATATCTCACTTCCTCTCTACATATCTCACTTCCTCTCCACATATCTCACTTCCCCTCTACATATCTCACTTCCTCTCCACATATCTCACTTCCCCTCTACATGTCTCACTTCCCCTCTACATATCTCACTTCCCCTCTACATATCTCACTTCCTCTCCACATATCTCACTTCCCCTCTACATATCTCACTTCCTCTCTACATATCTCACTTCCTCTCTACATATCTCACTTCCCCTCTACATATATCACTTCCCCTCTACATATCTCACTTCCCCTCTACATATCTCACTTCCCCTCTACATGTCTCACTTCCCCTCTACATGTCTCACTTCCCCTCTACATATCTCACTTCCCCTCTACATATATCACTTCCCCTCTACATATCTCACTTCCCCTCTACATATCTCACTTCCCCTCTACATATCTCACTTCCCCTCTACATGTCTCACTTCCCCTCTACATCTCTCACTTCCCCTCTACATATCTCACTTCCCCTCTACATCTCTCACTTCCCCTCTACATATCTCACTTCCTCTCTACATATCTCACTTCCCCTCTACATATCTCACTTCCCCTCTACATGTCTCACTTCCCCTCTACATGTCTCACTTCCCCTCTACATGTCTCACTTCCCCTCTACATCTCTCACTTCCCCTCTACATATCTCACTTCCTCTCTACATATCTCACTTCCCCTCTACATATCTCACTTCCCCTCTACATATCTCACTTCCCCTCTACATATCTCACTTCCCCTCTACATATATCACTTCCCCTCTACGTATCTCACTTCCCCTCTACATATCTCACTTCCCCTCTACATATCTCACTTCCCCTCTACATCTCTCACTTCCCCTCTACATATATCACTTCCCCTCTACATGTCTCACTTCCTCTCTACACATCTCACTTCCTTCTCTACATATCTCACTTCCCCTCTACATATCTCACTTCCTCTCTACATATCTCACTTCCCCTCTACATATCTCACTTCCCCTCTACATATCTCACTTCCCCTCTACATATATCACTTCCCCTCTACATATTTCACTTCCTCTCTACATATCTCACTTCCCCTCTACGTATCTTACTTCCCCTCTACATGTCTCACTTCCTCTCTACATATCTCACTTCCCCTCTACATATATCACTTCCCCTCTACATATTTCACTTCCTCTCTACATGTCTCACTTCCCCTCTACATATCTCACTTCCCCTCTACATGTCTCACTTCCTCTCTACATATCTCACTTCCCCTCTACATATATCACTTCCTCTCTACATATCTCACTTCCCCTCTACATATCTCACTTCCCCTCTACATATCTCACTTCCTCTCTACATATCTCACTTCCCCTCTACATATCTCACTTCCCCTCTACGTATCTCACTTCCCCTCTACATATCTCACTTCCCCTCTACATATCTCACTTCCTCTCTACACATCTCACTTCCCTCGACACATCTCTCACTTCCCTCTCTACATATATCACTTCCTCTCTCTCATCTCACTCCCCCTCTACATGTCTCACTTCCTCTCTACACGTCTCACTTCCCCTCTACATATCTCACTTCCTCTCTACATATCTCACTTCCTCTCTACATATATCACTTCTCTACACATCTCACTTCTCTACATATCTCACTTCTCCTCTACACATCTCACTTCCTCTCTACATATCTCACTTCCTCTTCCTCATCTCTCAGTATGAGGCACCATTGTGTCATACTGTGACATGGCTTGGGGCAGTTTTTTTAACCCTCTAACATCTAAACCGGCCATATCCGGTCAGAATTCTCTCACCTCTTTCTGTTTAAACAACCATAACTGGCCACTCATACTGATGTTAAGGTATTGTTCTCAAAATAAATAATATCAAAATCTCATAGATTCGATATTATGTGAGATAATTATGTGAGGTAAAGTCTTTACTGTGAAAATACAATAGTATAAATAGAGTAATGTAAATACTGAGGGTATTGTTGGTACCACAACATCCAGTCCGAAACAAATGAGATCGTGTAGGTGTCACGACAAAAAAACACACAGTCCACGCTGTAATGTGGCCGTGTAGGCAACACGGTAAAAACCTCCCAGCCCCACATTGTAAATGTGGTTGGTGTTAGGAAGGGCATCCAGCCGTAGAAAACCAGCCAGACAGTCCTATGCGAGCAAAACAACCACTCTTGCCTCAACTGGGAAAACTCCCGTCCAAACCCATGCAAGCGTGGAAGATGGACGTTAAACGATGATGATGATGATGTTGAAGGGTTAAACCTGGTGGAGCCCATCCCCTCTCCAGGCCCAAACATGGACAATTTCTTCCCCAAAAAAGAGCAACAAGGAGAGAGAAAGGAAATTTGAAAGAGATATAAAGGAAGAATCAACCCTCAGTAGTTAGGGCCTATGAGTGGAGGGCTCACCGGTACTTTGTTCCGGTACCCAAGAGCTAAGAAGGCCCCACAGAAATCATGCAACATCCATTTTGTGAAAAATCTTTGCCTGTTTCTAGCCCCAAAGGGGTCTTGTACTGCCTTGCAAAATTTCTCTTGGAGGCCCTGTTAGTAGTAACTTTGATAACTTTGATAGGTTTCGGCCAGTATTGGCCCAGGCCATGTCTAACTTAATAGCACCACCTGGCAGGTGGACAGGTATATCTTTTTTTTATTGATCTCAGATGGATGGAAGACAAAGTTGACCTCAGCAGGTTTTAAACTGAGACCACAAAGAGCTGAAACAAAAACTGCAAAGAATTCTATCTGACGCTCTAACGACTCTGCCAACTTGCTGCCTTCACACTGCTTAT
>OZ024765.1:13035059-13042559 GCA_964016885.1 Eledone cirrhosa | reverse complement strand
TTCAAACCAGCTTTAACCAGCTGCTCATATTTATGTTAATGTTTTCTCAAAATAAATAATATCAGAATCTCATAGATTCAATATTATAAAAAAATAATAATGAAATTATTGTGTACAGTGCTCAGGTGCACTACAACTCATCAAAGGTGCATGTATAGTACATAGAATAATGTACAAATGTCAGGAAAGTGAAGAGTGTATGAGTCATGATATACATGTGTGCATGTATATGGAGTGGGGAATATTAGGTGTATTGGCGAATTTCAGGAAGCATGGAGGTTTCAAAGGATGCAGTGTCTCGACAGCTAACAACTGATGCAGGTAGTTTGTTCCATGGAGGTTTTAAAGGATGCAGTGTCTCGACAGCTAACAACTGATGCAGGTAGTTTGTTCCATGGCGGTTTTAAAGGATGCAGTGTCTCGGCAGCTAACAGCTGATGCAGGTAGTTTGTCCTATGGAGGTTTTAAAGGATGCAGTGTCTCGACAGCTAACAACTGATGCAGGTAGTTTGTCCTATGGAGGTTTTAAAGGATGCAGTGTCTCGACAGCTAACAACTGATGCAAGTAGTTTGTTCCATGGAGGTTTTAAAGGATGCAGTGTCTCGACAGCTAACAACTGATGCAGGTAGTTTGTCCTATGGAGGTTTTAAAGGATGCAGTGTCTCGGCAGCTAACAAGTGAAGCAGGTAATTTGTTCCATGCTTCAGCATAGAGCTGTGTTGTTTTCTGTCTTTGTAGGCATGCCCATATGAGTTAGACACATGGAATTCAAAAAGGTGCTCAAGATTGTTGTTGTACGCAAGATGGTTAATAATTTTGTGGGTGTTTACCAAGTCAGTTTCCAGACGTTGGAGTTGTATCCAAGCCCATTATCCATGTGAGATAATTATGTGAGATAAATCCTTTACCTCAAAAATCCAATAGTAAATATAGAATAATTGTTTCTACTTTAGGCACAAGGCCAGCAATTACCCAGTGCATTACTGGTACTTTATTTTATCGACCCCGTAAGGATGAAAGGCAAAGTCAACCTTGGCGGGATTTGAACTCAGATCATAAAGAGACGTAACTCTATGCTTGAAAGCATGGCGTCCGACCCTCTACCGTTACTGCCAATCCACCATTAGTAAATATAGAATAATTGTTTCTACTTTAGGCACAAGGCCAGCAATTACCCAGTGCATTACTGGTACTTTATTTTATCGACCCCGTAAGGATGAAAGGCAAAGTCAACCTCAGCGGGATTTGAACTCAGATCATAAAGAGACGTAACTCTATGCTTGAAAGCATGGCGTCCGACCCTCTAACGTTACTGCCAATCCACCATTAATAAATATAGAATAATGTAAATGCGAAAGGGTTAAAGCAACAAGCTATTATATAGTAGAAAATACTTGCTGAAGGTGCCATGCAGTGGGGTTGGACTTGAAACTATATGGTTGTGAATCAAACCCCGGAACCACACATCTTGCACCTATAGAGGTAAGGTGTCTGGAGAATAAAAAGTACTTAATGTTAGGTAAGATGTGGGTCCCGTTTTTGAAATAGGGGCAAACTATTTTAGGAGTAGGGGCATGGGTTTGGGGAGGGCAAAACAGAAGATAAGATAAGATAGGGGCAATCTTATCTCAATGTACCGAAATAAAATAAAAGTACTGTTGATATTTTGTAAGAATCGTATATATATATATATATATATATATATAAATATACATATATATACATATACACATATATATAGATATGTTTAGTCATATAAAATGTATATATATATATATATATATATATATATGCAGACATACACACATAAATATGCAAATATACATATATATATTCATATCTAGTGCATATATATATATGTATACACATACACGCATGTATATATATATATATATATATATATATATATATATATATATATGTACATGTGTGTCAGTCTGTATATACATACACACACGATGCACACGCACATAAATATATATATATATATATATATATATGTAGAAGTTATATTTAATTTGTTGGGATTCCAACAAACTTAAAAGTTTATAACTGATATAGAGCACTCAACAAATTACTGGAGTAAATATTCAATATATTAATAAATGGAAACTATATTTATAAAACCATAATTATTTTATTATATATATTTCAACGGCGACTAAGCCAATCTTGGTGCACTTTCATCAGATAAAATACAAAATTTGTTTTATAAATAGTGACATAACCATGGAAAACAACCTTGACGGTTGAAATCGCTGGATTTTCAATGAATTTTCAACCGTCAAGGTTGTTTTCCATGGTTATGTCACTATTTATAAAACAAATTTTGGATTTTATCTGATGAAAGCGCACCAAGATTGGCTTGGTCGCCGTTGAAATATATATAATAAAATAATTATGGTTTTATAAATATAGTTTCCATTTATTAATATATTGTATGTATATATCTATATATATATATATATATATGGTATGAAGGAAGAAGGGAATGGGAAGGAAGGAGGAATAGAAATTACTGAAGTCAAATTTAAGTAGAAATACATTTGGTGGTGGTGGAGTGGTGGAGTGTTGGTGGTAGAGAAAATTGATTGTACCAACCCCCAGTACTTTACTGGTACTTTATTTTATGAAATAATAATAATGAAAATTATTGTATACAGAGCTCAGGTGCACTACAATTCATTAACCCTTTAGCATTTAAACCGGCTGTAACGGGCCAGAACTCTCTCACCTCTTTCTGTTCAAACCAGCCGTAGCTGGGTGCTCATGCTGATGTTAAGGTATTGTTCTCAAAATAAATAATTTCGAAATCTCACAGATTCGATATTATGTGAGATAATTATGTAAGATAAAGTCTTTACCATGAAAATACAAATATATATAGAGTAATGTAAATGTTAAAGGGTTAAAGGTGCATGTATAGTACATATAATAACGTACAAATGTCAGGAAAGTGAACAGTGTTCGAATCATGATATACACACAGACACACATGCGTGTGTGTGTCTGTGTGTATAGAGGGGGAATATTAGGTGTAGTGTTGGCAAATTTTAGGAAGCATGGAAATTTTGAAGGATGCAGTGTACCAACAGCTAACAACTGATGCAGGTAGTTTGTTCCATGTCTCAGCAACTCTGAGCATGAAAAAATATTTCTGAAAGTCATGGGAGCTGTGCTGTTTTCTGATTTTGTAGGCATGTCCACGGGTCGACCTCGAAAAGACAGAAAGCAAAGTTGACCTCAGCAAGATTTTAACTCAGAACACCAGGAGCCAGAATAAATACTGCTAAGCATTTAATAATAATGAAATTATGAAATTATTGTGTGTAAAGTGCTCAGGTTTGTCTGATGCTCAACTGAGTCTGTTAATCCACTCACCGTGATCACAAGGAGACTAAAATTTTTAATTGAGGCACAAAGCCAACATTTTGCGGGAAGAGGAAGTGTCTTTGGAGTAAGTGTGTAACTCGGAGATCAGAGAGTCACTCCAGGTAGAGCCACTACTTCTCCAAATTGAGAGATCCCAGCTCCGATATTACTGGCACGTGGTTAGAATGTCTCAGGAAAGAATCGCTGGACAGATTTTAAGGGCAAAATCAACCAGCAAGAGACTCGAGATTATTGGTTCCCAACCAGGGGGCCATGGCCCACCAGTGGGCCATAGCAACTTATTGGGGGAGCCACGGGAATTAACTAAAAATCACAAAATTTCATATATAAAAAAGAAGAGTAGTTTTCTAACATATTATTTTCTTTTTCTTGCTTCAAATTTTTATATTCAACTTTTTATCAACTTTCTACCTTTTCTAATTATGATTTTACTTCACTTGATAATTATTTAAATCTGGATATAACAATTTATGTTTTAGTAAATAAACTTAGTAAAGAAACTTATTTTATAACAAGGTATATATGATTTATTTTAGTAAATTTCTCATTGACAAAATTACTTTGACTGAAATAAAGAGACATGCCGAAATTATTTCTACATACAAAAATGATATCAAAATTTTTTTTGGGGGGGGCCATACTGTTTTGCTATATCATTAAGGTGAAATTTATTATAAAAAGTTGGGAACCGCTGCTCAAGATTGTTGGATTACATCCATGAGCTTGGTTTGGGGATCCAGCTGGATCAGTTAGAGACGGTTGCTTCTGACAGGACCCATTGGCAGTTGCTTTTGACAGGACCCATTGGAGGGAGTGTTTGAGGACTTTGGCCTCACGACCCTATTAGGAATTTGTGGGCAAAGAAGAGAGGCAAGTCAGTAACATTAACTCAGTACGTGACTGGTACGTTATGTTGTTGAATCTGAAAGGATGAGAGGCAAAGTTGACCTCAGAATGTAAAGGGCTGTAACTACATGCTGCAAAGCATGTAGTTACAGAAAGTAAAGGGTGTAAACTCTGCCACAAAGCATATTGTCCGACGCTCTACCAATACTGCGAATCCACTGCCCTAATAATAATTGTTTCTACTTTTGGCACAAGGCCAGCAAGTATACCAGTGCATTACTGGTACTTTATTTTATCGACCTAGGCGGGATTTGAACTCAGATCGCAAGGGGACGTAACTCTATGCTGGAAAGCATGGCGTCCGACCCTCTACCGATACTGCCAATCCACTGCACTAATAATAATAAGATCCCAACACCACTACCACCACTACCAACTACATCACCACCACTGCCACCACCACCATCACTACCACCACTACCATCTACATCACCACCACTGCCACCACCAACACCACTACCACCACTACCAACTACATCACCACCACTGCCACCACCACCATCATCATCATCATCACAAACCCAACCACCAAATACTAATGCATGAACTCCCGCACAAGACACTCCATAATGGAAACTCCACAGCTGTATCGCCAGCCCCCACCATACCACACCATAGCCCCACCCCACCAAACCACACCACCCCCACCATCCTTAATAGACATACCTCTTGCTGTGTTCCAACAACTAAATGTTACTCATCCGAATCTATCTGACACCACCCACTGAGACAGCCAACCAAACCACACCGCACCGTACCACACAGCACTACACAACACCACACCACACCACACCACACAGCACCACACCACACCACACCACACCACACCACACCACACCACACCACTGCCAGCCAGAACAAAAATCAACAAAAACTAAATAATAATGGTTTCTGATTTAGGCACAAGGCCAACAAATTTGGGGGAGGGGAACGTCGATTAATTCGACCCAAGTGTATTACTGGTACTTTACTTTATCGACTGCGTAAAGATGAAAGACCAAGTTAACCTCGGAGGGGTTACTAAATAATAATAATAATACATTTGGCACAAGGCCAGCAATTTGAAGGGAAAGGGGCAAGTCAATTAAATCGACCCCAGTGCCTTTATTTTATCAACCCAGGAAGTATGAAAGGCAAAGTTAACCTCGGCGGGATTTGAACTCAGATCATAAAGGGCCGTAACTCTATGCTGCAAAGCATCGCGTCCGACCCTCTACCGATACTGCCAATCCACCGCATAATAATTGTTTCTACTTTTGGCACAAGGCCAGCAATTACCCAGTACATTACTGGTACTTTATTTTATCGACCCCGTAAGGCTGAAAGGCAAAGTTAACCTCGGCGGGATTTGAACTCAGATCATAAAGGGCCGCAACTCTATGCTTCAAAGCTTTGCCTCCGACCCTCTACCGATACTGCCAATCCACATTAATAATAATCTTAATATTGATAACAACAATAACAACAACAAACATCTCCCTCTCTACCTCCATACCTATCATATGTAAGCCATTATCCACTGCAATTCCCTCCAATCCGAAACACAGACAACTGCCATCTGACTGAACGCAATAATTATCTGGTTATCTGGTAATGTGAAAACCATATATATATATATATATATATATATACAAATACATCTCTCTCTCTCTCTCTATATATATATATATATATTTATATATATATACATATATATATAGAAAAAAAGATGAAATCGAAAATGCAACTGGAGTCTTATTTTTTTTTAAATATATATATTTATTTGGTTCCTTTCTCGGTTTCGCAGTTCTTCTGCATTTCAAAAGTAGAGTTGAGATGGAGGGTCTGTGGTTTTTCTCACATCTGAGAGAAATATATATATATATATATTATATTCGTTTTTTCCTGTTCTTTGCCAAGGAACCAAAGTATCGTCTTCCTGACTTCCTCCGGTTGCAACGTTTTTTGAAATATTTACTTCTGCGTTCACAGATTGACTTTGTTAGTTTCAGAAGATCCCGTTAAGGGTGAAAGCAGCGATTCTTTGCTTAAACTTTAATCTTTTATTTTAATAAATATATATATATATATATATATATATATATGATCATTTCTGAAGACAGCATATATATGTGAAGGTATGTATATTCCTCTGACTCAGCGCCCTGCCATACCAGCCGAAAGACCCAAGCCTGGCTGTCAGAGAACTTCGTCAACCACACTGCACCTGACATCTGGCCTCCCAGCTCGCCTGACTGCAACCCCCTCGACTTCTTTGTGTGGGGCGCAGTGGAACAAGACACCAACAGATCTAGCTGCAATACGAAAGACGATCTGAAGGCCAGGATCACAAGAGCCTTTAGGGGCATAATTTGGGGGACAGTGACGAAGGCCTGTAGCCGGTTCCGAGGCCACCTTGAGGCCGTCATCAAAGCCAATGGCGGGTTTATCGAGTGAGATCGAAAGAAAAAATCATGAAGACAAACTGACCCAAGTTTGATAAATATATCTTAAAAAATAAAACTACTGTCTTATTTTTTCCTAGACAGTAATCTTGCGAACAAATATCGTCCGCACCCTGTATATAGATATATAATATATATGCTTTTATTGTGTAGATCTCCAACACTAGAAAGGTTGTTGGTCATAGACCCAAGTGTAGAGCCCTCGCAGATTTGGGGAGGGGGTCAATAAGGGAGGGAAGTAGGTATGAAGATATAGGCCTATGTTGTGTATATGTATGCATATATTCATATATTCATATACACACATTTATGTATATTTGGTTCCTTTACCGGTTTTGCAGTTCTTGTGCTTTTCAAAAGTAGAATTGAGATGGAGGGTTTGTGGTTTATATATATATATATATATATATATTGGAAAATGTGGGAAATCCTTGGTAGTTAGTTATATTTAAAAAAAGGAAAAGAATGACTTCACTTGTAGTTCTAAACAATTTAATTTAATTTTAGGATTTTACAATTTTACAATTTGGTTTCATAGATCTAGTAGTAAGTTCTATGTTAACTTCAGTGGGGAGATTTTATAAAGATTCGAAGTTAACTTTCTTGGAGAACTTTCTTGCATTCGTCGGTGGCGACTGTGAAACTGATCTCAGGTTGTGTTGTGATATGGACCCTACATATAAGAGATTTGGGCGTGTCTGGAGGGAGAGAGGGGTATTAATAAGTGTGTGAGTGAAGGAATGTTGATGAAGATTC
>OZ024765.1:13022559-13027559 GCA_964016885.1 Eledone cirrhosa | reverse complement strand
CACACCCGTGTATATTTATCTATCTATATATATATACACACACACACATACATTCATATTTATATATGTGAGTATGTATTTATATATCCATTCGTCTATACATCCGATATATTTCTATATTTTCTAGTCACATCTATATACACACCCTGTCTATAAAGGGTTTGTCTATATAATTGTAGACACTGGTGTACATAAACACTGCCACATATGTCTATATAAATAAATGTGTGTCTGTGTGTGTATATGTGTGTTTGAGTGTGTGTATGGTGTTTGGTGTGTGTGGGGGAGTGTATGGGGTATGGGTGTGTGTGTATATGTGTGTTTGAGTGTGTGTATGGTGTTTGGTGTGTGTGGGGGAGTGTATGGGGTATGGGTGTGTGTGTATATGTGTGTTTGAGTGTGTGTATGGTGTTTGGTGTGTATGTGGGGGAGTGTATAGTGTATGTGTGCACTGTGTCTATGTGGGGTGTGTGTGTGTGTATATGTGTGTTTGAGTGAGTGTATGGTGTTTGGTGTGTGTGTGTGGGGGAGTGTATGGGGTATGTGTGTGTCTGTGTATATGTGTGAGTGTGTGTATATGTGTATGGTTATTGGTGTATTTGTGTGTTGTAAGGTGTGTGTGTGTGTGTGTGTGTACAGGAGCCTGAGTGTGAGTGTGTGTGTGTGTGTGTGCCTGTATAGGGGCATGTGAGTATGGTGTGTGGTGTGTGTGTGTACAGGAGCCTGTGTGTGTGTGTGTGTGTACAGGAGCCTGTGTGTGTGTGTACATGATATAAATGAGTTCACACGATAGGGGGTGGAGACTGGAAAGATTTTTTCCAACGCCTACACACGTGTCTATATATGTGTGTGTGTGCATGTGTGTATGTGTGTGTGTATATAAACGTGTGTGTGTATACAAACGTGATTATACATATATGTATAAACATGTGTACATACATATATGTATGTACATCTATGTATGGTTTAGCCATTATAAACAGACACATGCACACACACACACACGTGCCTATGTGTGTGTATATATATATGTGTATGTGTCTAATTGTATATGTATGCGGATGTATGTGACATATATGTTTATATATATATATATATATATATATATGTGTGTGTGAGTGTGTGTATGTATGTGTTTAAGTGTGATGATGTATGAATATATGTATGTGTGTGCTGTGTGAGTGTATGTTTGTGGATCTATGTGTGTCTCTATATGTATGTTTCTGTATGTGTATGAATGTATGTTGTATCTCTATATGTATGTATATGTGTGTGTGTGTGTGTAAGTATGCATGTATGTATGTATGTGTGTATATCTCTATGTGTATGAGTGTGTATCTGTATGTATGTATGTATGTGTGTGTAAGTATGCATATATGTGTGTATCTCTACATGTTTGTATGTGTATATGTGTGTTTGTTTATATGTATGGATGTGTATGTGTGTGTGTGTGTGTATGTATGTGTGTGTATGTATGTGATTCAATGTGTGTGTGCTTATGTGTATGTGTGTGTGAGCAGACATCAGAAATAACAACGTAACAGTTTTTTACAGCAAGTCATACATTAAACGACCATGCTGTAGCACCTCCACACCCCTTCTCCTCTCCCCTTACCCATTGACCTAGCTACAAACCCACACCCTTCACCCCACCAACCCTTAATACACCCTCAACCTCCATTGCTAAGAACAACTCGTCTCCGATCGATCCTTTAAGATCTTCACAGGGATACTCCCTTGATAATGCGTTTTTAAACCTGAAAATATTTGGGATTATTAAATTTGCTACGGTAAAATTCTATTGTTATCTTGGCATCTTTAATTTTCTAATGCATTGTAAGGCTTTTAAAATTATTTAAATTTATACTTCCTATTCAACAATGCTTCAAGCAAACTACAACACTGTTATATATAAATACATACATATATATATAATAAGGGTTGACGGACCCAGCATATTTCTCAATGCCAGTACCGGTTGTATCTCAGCGTACTCAATAGGCAATGTAAGATACATTACCAGAGTATACACACAGTTATTTGCTTCAACACAACATACGTAAAACGGGTGCCTATAATGGTTCCCGGACTCGAGTTTCTGCCGCACTAAGGCAGCAGTAAGGTGAACTGCACCATCTGTCTGCATATATTAATTATGCAACAATACACAATCGGCTTATGCAGCTTCATCAGCGGGTATCGCCTAATCAATAACCAATCGATCGACATAAATAAGGTGATTCAGTAGATTCTGAAAGCCTTGGACTGTTGTATCATCAACTTATATAATTTACCATATATATATATCTTCATCATCATTTAACGTCCATTTTCCATGCTAGCGTGGGTTAGACGGGTTTGTCCTATTTAGAGGCAAGTTGGGTCAGGTGACTGTGTCTTGCTTATATAGGAGAGCTTCTATATATATATATATATAGAAGCTCTCCTATATAGTTCTGTATGAGCAGGATACAGTCACCTGACCCAACTTGCCTTAAATTAGACAACCCGTTTAACCCATGCTAGCGTCGAAGGTGGACATTAACCCTTTAGCATTTAAACTGACTGTATCCGGCCAGAATTCTCTTACCTCTTTCTGTTCAAACCAGCCATAACTGGCTGCTCATACTTATGTTAAGGTATTGTTCTCAAAATAAATAATTGTTTCTACTTTAGGCACAAGGCCAGCAATTACCCAGTGCATTACTGGTACTTTATTTTATCGACCCCGTAAGGATGAAAGGCAAAGTTTAACCTCGGCGGGAAAATAAATAATATCAAAATCTCGTAGATTCGATATTATGTGAGGTAATTATATGAAATAAAGTATTTACTGTGAAAATACAATATTAAATATAGAGTAATGTAAATACTAAAGGGTTAAACGGCAATGATGATATAAAAGATACAGAAGCAAAAACCAATCCAAACCAAACAGTGAGTGTGTTCTATTATTATTTCTGTCAATGGAAAGAAGGCGGTGGATTGGCAGTATCGGTAGAGGGTCGGACGCCATGCTTTGACACATAGAGTTACGGCCCTTGCCATTCTGAGTTCAAATCCCACCGAGGTTAACTTTCCCTTTCATCCTTATGGGGTCGATAAAATAAAGTACCAGTAATACACTGGGATAATTGCTGGCCTTGTGCCAAAAGTAGAAACAATTATTATTTCTGGCAATATTATTATAACAATATGACCCTCCCCAAATATAATATATATATATATATATATATATATATATACATTCATTAAGTGATTCAGTTAGCACTTTATGGGATAGCAAAGTGTGTGTATGTGTGTGTGTATATATATATATATAGGAACGAGTAGGACCCCGACGGCTGAGCTCAAGCCGTCGAAACGGCTTGAGCTCAGCCGTCAGGGTCCTACTCGTTCCTATTACCCACTCTACTACCCTAAGTATTGAGTACTTTGGTTCGTTATGGTCCACCTGGTTCCTTACCACATTTCCTCATTATATATATATATAGGAGAGAGAGAGAGAGAGAGAGAGAGAGAGAGAGAGAGAGAGAGAGAGAGACTTTAAAACAACAAACATATCTAGTCACCATTGTTGTTGTCACTGTTGCTCTTCTTCCTTCATTTTCTGGCTCAACCCTCCCCAACCACACACACCCTTGCTGACCTCACCCTTCCTCTAGTCATATCCTATTTCATTGCCCTCCTCCTCTCCCTCCCTCCCCAATACTGTCTTCATCTCCTACTACTCCTCACACCTGGCACAGTGATCAGCTCCAGATCATTTCAGTCCCTCTCATGTCACAAACATTCCCCCTCTCATTGCTCTGCCACACACACACACACACACACACACACACACACACACACACACTCTCTCTCTCCCTTCCTATCTGTCTCTCTATCTATTTATCTACCAGTTGTGGGTGTAGTTTGCTTGTATTTTTCTCTCTGTCAACCTCTCTCTCTCTCTCTCTCTCTCTCTCTCTCTCTCTCGTCTGTTTGTGACCCCCCCCCCCATTCTCTCTGTCTCTCACAGTTTGTCTCTTTCTGTCTCTATCACTCTCTCTCTCTCTCTCTGTCAATCACTCCCCTTCTCTCTCTCTCTCACTCAATTTGTCACTCTCTCTCTCTCTCTCTGCCTCACTCAGTCTCTCTCTTTCTCTCTGCCCCACTCCCTCTCTATCTATCTCACTCTGTCTCCCCCCTCTCTCTCAGTCTCTCTCTCCCTCCCACCACCACCCCAACCAGTTGTGGGTGTGATACTATTTCTACACATCTTGAATGATGTCATTTGTTGAAGACATGCTTTGTCAGTGTCGCATGTCTGGGGGATGTGTGTGTGTGTGCAGAAGGTGTGTGTGTGTATGTGTGTGCAGAAGGTGTGTGTGTGTATGTGTGTGCAGAAGGTGTGTGTGTGTGTGTGTCTGACAGTGATTGTGTATGTGTATGTGTGTTTGTGTTTAGCAGTGGCCCCGTGTGTTTGTGTGTGTCTGACAGTGATTGTGTGTATGTGTGTGTGTGTGTGTTTGACAGTGATTGTGTGTGTGTGTCTGGCAGTGATTGTGTGTGTGTGTGTGACAGTGATTGTGTGTGTGTGTGCCTGGCAGTGATTGGGTGTGTGTATGTGTGTTTCTACAGAAGTGGTTGTGTGTGTGTAAGTGTGTCTTGAGGTAACTATGTGTGTGTTTGAGGTAATCATCTGTGTGTGAGTGTGTGTTTCTACCAAAGTGGTTGTGTGTGCATCAGTGTGTATTTATATAGAGGTATATGGGTGTGTGTATGTGTATGGATGTGTGTGTATGTGTGTACGTACGGGTGTGTGTGTATGGGTGTGTGTGTATGGGTGTGTGTATGGGTGCGTGTGTATGGGTGCGTGTGTATGGGTGCGTGTGTATGGGTGTGTGTGTGTATGGGTGTGTATGGGTGTGTGTATGGGTGTATGGGTGTGTGTGTATGGGTGTGTGTGTGGGTGTGTGTGGGTGTGTGTGTGGGTGTGTGTATGGGTGTGTGTATGG
>OZ024765.1:13010059-13012559 GCA_964016885.1 Eledone cirrhosa | reverse complement strand
TAAACTAAAGCACCAGTAATACACTGGGGTAATTGCTAGCCTTGTGCCAAAAGTAGAAACAATTATAGTGTAAGTGGCTGAACAGCTCACAGACATGTGTACCATTAATATAGTTCTCAAGGAGATTCAGCATGACCCGACGTGTAACAAGACTGAGACTTTGAATTATAGGCACAAACTATTTTTTTACCAGCTGAGTGGACTGGAGTAATGTGAAATAAAGTGTCTTGCTCAAGGACACAACAGGCTGTCGGTAACCAAACTGAACCAAAGCACAACACCTTAACCACTAAGCCACACAACTTCACTTCAGATGGGTGTATTGTGTAGTTCACGCACAAACACTCCTCAGTTTCTAACAAAACACAGAAATTATTCTGTCTTTATGTTACTATATATAATTGTTTCTACTTTAGGCAGAAGGCCAGCAATTACCCAGTACATTACTGGTACTTTATACTATATATAATTGTTTCTACTTTAGGCAGAAGGCCAGCAATTACCCAGTACATTACTGGTACTTTATACTATATATAATTGTTTCTACTTTAGGCAGAAGGCCAGCAATTACCCAGTACATTACTGGTACTTTATTTTATCGACCCCGTAAGGATGAAAGGCAAAGTTAACCTCGGTGGGATTTGAACTCAGAATGGCAAGGGCCTTGGCATCTGGTTTGATATTTCGTAAATCCACAGACATTATGAGAGGGGCTGTCATGATGGCCCACATACCCATCTGGACCCTCTCCTGGTCTAAACTCAAGCCAAAGTCTCCAACAATTAACTAAAAGAATAATAACAACAATAAGTTAACCTCGGTGGGATTTGAACTCAGAATGGCAAGGGCCTTGGCATCTGGTTTGATATTTCGTAAATCCACAGACATTATGAGAGGGGCTGTCATGATGGCCCACATACCCATCTGGACCCTCTCCTGGTCTAAACTCAAGCCAAAGTCTCCAACAATTAACTAAAAGAATAATAACAACAATAAGTTAACCTCGGTGGGATTTGAACTCAGAATGGCAAGGGCCTTGGCATCTGGTTTGATATTTCGTAAATCCACAGACATTATGAGAGGGGCTGTCATGATGGCCCACATACCCATCTGGACCCTCTCCTGGTCTAAACTCAAGCCAAAGTCTCCAACAATTAACTAAAAGAATAATAACAACAATAAGTTAACCTCGGTGGGATTTGAACTCAGAATGGCAAGGGCCGTAACTTTATACGTCAAAGCATGGCATCCGACCCACTCCGGATACAGCCAATCCACCCTAATATAATGTATTTTGCTGTTATAATCATAGTCTTCTTTTAACAAACTGAATGACATAATATGAACAGAATTAGTGTGGGTGTGGGTGTTTGTGTGTGTGTGGGTGTGTGTGTGTGAGTGTGTGTACAGTCAGTAGGCACCTCTTAAACCAATATACACCCCTCTCCCCACCCCTTACTCCATCCTCCCACTTCCGTCCACACCACCTGACCTTTTCTCTGTAAAGTTATGTTGGTACCACAGAACATCCAGTCCACACTGTAAAGTGGTCGTGTGGGTCTCATGACAAAAAGCACCGAGTCCACACTGTCAAGTGGTCGTGTAGGTGTCTGAGACAAAAAGGACCCAGTCTACACTGTATAGTGGTTGTGTAGGTGTCATGGTAAAAAGCACCCAGTCCACACTGTAAAGTGGTCGTGTGGGTTTCATGTCAAAAAGCACCCAGTCCACACTGTAAAGTGGTCATGTAGGTGTCTGAGACAAAAAGGACCCAGTCTACACTGTATAGTGGTTGTGTAGGTGTCACGGTAAAAAGGACCCAGTCTACACTGTAAAGTGGTTGTGTAGGTGTCATGACAAAAAGCACCCAGTCCACACTGTAAAGTGGTCGTGTAGGTGTCACGACAAAAAGCACCCAGTCCACACTGTAAAGTGGCCGTGTGGGTGTCATGACAAAAAGCACCCAGTCCACACTGTAAAGTGGTCATGTAGGTGTCACAACAAAAAGGACCCAGTCTACACTGTAAAGTGGTCATGTAGGTGTCACAACAAAAAGGACCCAGTCTACACTGTAAAGTGGTCATGTAGGTGTCACAACAAAAAGGACCCAGTCTACACTGTAAAGTGGTCATGTAGGTGTCATGACAAACAGGACCCAGTCTACACTGTAAAGTAGTCATGTAGGTGTCACGACAAACAGGACCCAGTCCACACTGTAAAATGGTCTTGTAGGAGACACGGAAAAAAAGGTCGCAGTCCACACTGTCAATGTGGTTGGTATTAGGAAGGGCATCTAGCTGTAGAAAACCAGCCAGAAACCACTCTATACAACTCTATACAAGTGAGACATGGTCTGCTGACCAATCTTGCCTCAAGGGAGACAAACCCATGCTAGCATGGAAGACATTAAACAATGATGATGATATATATATATCTTTTGACTATCGACTTCTCGCCGCCCCCCCCCCTCCCTCCACACTTGCACAATTTACATACCTCT
>OZ024765.1:13002559-13005059 GCA_964016885.1 Eledone cirrhosa | reverse complement strand
GTTTTTGTTATCCTCTCATCTATACACTCTATACAAAGACCTATTAAAACTGAATTAATAGTTGCCACTCAGACAAAAAAATTCTTTATGTTTATTGTTTGCCTGTTGCTTAGGTCGTTCGAGATTTAACCCTTTTAAATTACATTTACATTATTCTATATTCACTATTGTATTTTCACAGTAAAGGCTTTATCTTACATAATTATCTCACATGATATCGAATCTATGAGATTTTGATGTTATTTATATTGAGAACAATACATTAATGTAGGTGTAAGCGGCCAGTTACAGCCGGTTTGAACAGAAAGATGTGAGAGAATTCTGGACGGATACGGCTGGTTTAAATGCTAAAGGGTTGATAATAAAAAGTCTGGTGCTTATCCTGGTTTCCATGGTGTGAAGCGACAGAGTACAAGACTCTACCATGGACAGGATGACAGTCCATGACAGGGTTAAAGTTTGTTTTTGAGCCTGAAGGTTAACCGGGCTGGTGCTTACCCCAGATCGATGCGATGGCGTGAAGCAATGGGAGTTTAAGACTCTCCATGGTCAGAACACCAGTCCATCGCAGGGTTAAAGTCTCGATCGAGCCCAGAGGGTCATCAGGCCAGTGTTTATCCTTCTTTCCATGGCATGAAGTGACTAAGAGTGTAAGACTTCCCTGTGGATGGACAGGACACCAGACCATTGCAAGGATAAACCCCCAGCTATTGCTGGTAATCATTTTCAGCTGAGTACACTGGAGGGATGCGAGATGAAGTGTTTTGCTCAAGAACACAACACACAATGCAGTCAAGGAATCGAACCCACAACATTACATTTGTAAATTCAACACTCTTACCACTAGGCCACACACCTCCACGTTCCAGATTTACGGACCATGTTTATGTTGATTACTAACACGTGGAAGTGATTAAGTATGATGATATTTTGATTATTTATTTTTAGGATATAATTACATATATGTTCAGCATGTTTGTACAAATGACATACAGGATTAAATGTATGAATAACTTTGAAGAAATATCTAATCTAATAATATTTACATGAAGACAAATGTAGTGTTAGAATCCAGGACCGTGTGATTGGGAAGTGAACCTCTTATTGTGACTGAGATAGGAAATGCATGTGTATATGTGTGTGTATGTTTGTGAGCACACATTTTGAAGATCTGACCACTAGTAAAGATACTATAAACATCTGAATTAATTAGCCACATGAAACCACATTAGCACTATAACTGGATCACATGATAAATTAAAGTATTTATTTTAATATTGAACTGTCTACTAGTAAAGATACTATAAACATCTGAATTAATAAGCCACATGAAACCACATTAGATCTATAACTGGATCACATGATAAATTAAAGTATTTATTTTAATATTGAACTGTCTACTAGTAAAGATACTATAAACATCTGAATTAATAAGCCACATGAAACCACATTAGCACTATAACTGGATCACATGATAAATTAAAGTATTTATTTTAATATTGAACTGTCTACTAGTAAAGATACTACAAACATCTGAATTAATAAGCCACATGAAACCACATTAGCACTATAACTGGATCACATGATAAATTAAAGTATTTATTTTAATATTGAACTGTCTACTAGTAAAGATACTATAAACATCTGAATTAACAAACTGCATTATCAAGACATACTTGAAGGGAAAGGGAAGTCGATTAAATTGACCTCATAGCATTACTGGTACTTTTTCTCATTGACCCTGTAAGAATGAAAGGCAAAAACTAATCTCAGCAGGGTGGGGAGAGATAGGAGATGGGTGTAATAGTTGTTTCTCCGTTTTGGCACAAGGCCAGCAATTATCCCAGTGCGTTACTGGTACTTTATTTTATCGACCCCGCAAGGATGAAAGGCAAAGTTAACCTCCGCGGGATTTGAATGGGTGTAATAATAAAACTTTACCATTATCTCTCCTTTTAATCTCCCACTCTCTCTCCCTCTCTTATCACTCTCTCTCTCTCTCTCCCACTTACTCTCTCAAGACATTGACCTGTTAAAGAAGTTCACACTGAATACCCATTAACTCCATCATCCTCACAGATATGGGTGTGTCTGATATGCTTAAAGATTCTACTACTGCTACTACCACCACCACCACCACCACTACTACTATTACTACTACTACTACCACCACCACTACTACCACCACCACTACTATTACCACCACCACCACCACTATTACTACTACTATTGCTACTACTACTGCTACTATTACTACTACTACTACTATTGCTACTACTACTACTACTACTACTACTGCTGCTACTGTCCTTTTCGCTGAAGAAAACAAACCTCAAAACAAACAAAAACACCATATAACTGACTGTAGTCTCAACACTAAATCACACAACACCCCCCAACACCCCACTACAGAATGTAAAAGAGCTCACCCACAACACCCCCCAACACCCCACTACAGAATGTAAAAGAGCTCACCCACAACATCCCCCAACACCCCACT
>OZ024765.1:12995059-12997559 GCA_964016885.1 Eledone cirrhosa | reverse complement strand
CGCGATCATTGTGTGGATCTGTCTGATTCTGGACCCGCAGGTTCGACGGACACTTCTAATGATTTCGGAGCATATTCTCTCACAGTGAGAGAATATGCTCCGAAATCATTAGACGCATCACTGATTTTTCGTTTTCTATTATTTATATATATATATATATATATAAGCATTGTATATATATATATATATATATGGAGGCACATAGCTTAGTGGTTAGAGCATTGGCCTTGCAATCGAAAGGTTGTGAGTTCAATTCTCAGACCGAGTGATGTGTTGTTTCCTTGAGCAAGACACTTTATTTCCCATTGCTCCAGTTTACTCAGCTGTAGAAATGAGATGATAGGGACTGGGGTCCATATCATTCCACTGTAAAGTGGAGGTGCTACGGCAAAAAAAAAGCACCCAGCACTCACTGTAAATGAGGTTGGTGTTAGGAAGGGCATCCAGCTGTAGAAATCAAGCCAGAATCAGTTCCCGTCCCACCCTTGCAAGCAGGGAAAAAGCGGACGTAAAATGAAATGATGAAAAAATGATATATATATATATATACTAGCATTAAAGCCCGGCGTTGCTCGGGGTCATTAAGTTACCAAAGTTAGGTTGCAGCACTTTTTTGTCTACCAGGCACTGGGTGAATGAATTGCAGACCTGGAAGCATGAGCTGCGCCAGCAGTGACAATTGTAGTTTCGCCTATGCAAAAAAGTGTAGTTTCTCTGTGCAAAAAAGTGTTGAAATTTATTGTTTCACAGTACTTGCGCAACACGCGAGTAGACGATGCCAGCCGAACAACAGAACTGCGATGGAGTTGTTCTGCATGGTTGTCTGTGTGTTTTCTAAATTTAAGACAGTAGGGAGGGTTGTGATATGAGGGAGAGTTAGCTGTTGTTTCTAGCAGGTTTAGTGACCTCATAGAGGATATGTGTTTTCTAAATTTAAGACAGTAGGGAGTGGTGTGATATGAGGGAGAGTTAGCTGCTGTTTCTAGCAGGTTTAGTGACCTCATAGAGGATATGTGTTTTCTAAATTTAAGACAGTAGGGAGTGGTGTGATATGAGGGAGAGTTAGCTGCTGTTTCTAGCAGGTTTAGTGACCTCATAGAGGATATTATTGTTTATCATCTATATATATAAAACTGACTGCACGCCTAACGAAATTTACAGATACATATATTTTAAATAAACTTATATAATTTTTGCTTTTTTTTACGAAATATTTGCTTGTTTTACGTAGTCTTTAAATAGACTTGTTTTCAAGTAAAAATTATTGTGTTAATGTCATTTTAAACGCTGAGAAAGCCAGCGTAATTTTTTTAATTTTTGCACGCAGACGCTCAATGTAAACAGAACAAAGGGAAATAACTGATCACTTACGCTCAAAAATCGATACATTATATTCGATTTCGTGAGATAGGGCGGGTCAATTTGAAATTTTTTTTTTCCGATGTCTTCGCTAGGGCTCAATGTACAAGTATAGCAATTTCGGTGCAATTCCGTGAGAGATTCTAAGAGGAGATGTGTGCCAAAAATCGATAGACAGACAGACAACCACAGTTTTATATATATAGATATATATATAAAAGGAAAAGAATTTGAAAATGCAACTGGAGTCTTTTAAGAATATTTATTTATTTACTTTTTCGGTTTCACAGTTGTTATGCTTTTCAAAAGTAAAATTGAGATGGAGGGTTTGTGTTTCTGTTGTGGTTTGTCTCACATCTCTCTCTATATATATATAAATACACACACACCTAAACACACGTGGAGTGACTGCTTTTCTCATCTACCACATTCCACTGACAAGGTAGTGGTTAAGAAGAATACAAGACAACCTAAGACACCAATAATATTTCTAAACAATATATATATGCTACTCCAAAATTGTTTAACACCTTTGGGACCAAACCACCTGAAACCAATCCTGGTTCTATGAAACAAAGATGTTTGTTTTAAAGTGTATATACATGGTGTCTCCCAAAACTGTATACACACTTCAACAGCATTCTTATAAATATTGCCTGTGCAGATAATGAAAGTGTGTATACATTATTTGGGACATTCTGTATTTATCTAAAAACCTTACATCATAATTTTATGTAAGAACCTTTGTAAAGTTATGTTCCAAAGGTTAGATAAATAATGAGAAAGTTAGTTATACAAAATCAATCCAAAATCTAGATTGTTGTGAAAATTAATTGAAAATCAGTCTTTCATTAGAAATATAGTAACGAAAGAGTTAAAGTGTTTGTATTTATCTAAAACCCTTCCATCATAGTTCTATGTAAGGGCCTCTGTTATGTTCCAAAGATCAGCTTAGTTACATTGCTAAATCCCTTCAAATTCTTAATTATTTCCCAAATCATTTGAAAATAATAGGCAGTGTCTTTTATTAAAAATATGTTAACAAAATGGATGTGTTCTTTGGGTCAAGAAAAAATATAATATGATCTGGTATATAATATAATGTAATATACAATATATGTCAAAATGCAGACTGGCGAAT
>OZ024765.1:12982559-12990059 GCA_964016885.1 Eledone cirrhosa | reverse complement strand
AACGAAGATGATGATGATGATGATGTGTGTGTGTGTGGAATGTTTCCTCATAACTTTCTTAATAAAGCATATTTTGAAAATGCATCTCAGTAATGGCAGAGATACATTTTCAAACATATAGATTATGAATATGTTTATAAAAATTACCAAAAAATATAAATAATTGTTTCTACTTTAGGCACAAGGCCAGCAATTACCCAGTCCATTACTGGTACTTTATTTTATCGACCCCGTAAGGATGAAAGGCAAAGTCAACCTCGGCGGGATTTGAACTCAGATCGTAAAGGGACGTAACTATGCTGGAAAGCATGGCGTCCGACTCTCTACCGATACTGCCAAGATAATAATAATATATTAAATAAATGACTCATTTTCATTCAGGGGTCTACCCCCTGTTACCTTAACATGAACAATTACTCCTAGAGTGAGTGACATTTATAAAACCTTTGGGATGGCACAGTTAGTGACACTTGTGCCCTTTGCCACATCCCGGATGCTGCGATAAAGGTGAGGGTCACTGCATCTGTAGCCCAGCAAAATAACTTGTCTAAAATACCAGGAATTACCAGGAAGATATTATGTTTTTTTTTTATTATTTTAATTCAGCCCCGTGATGTTTGAGACATTTGCCAGAGTTGGGCCATTAACAACGAGGTTTTTGTCGTTGTTGGTGGCTCACCATACTGAGGTGTTAAATGATGATCACAGCAAGGGTTCTTCGCTATTTCAGCACCTTAAACTAGCTATCACTTCACCATACCGAGGTGTAAAGAGATGGTCACAGCAAGGGTACTTGGTTATTCCAGCACCTTAAACTAGCTATCACTTCACCATACTGAGGTGTAAAGAGATGGTCACAGCAAGGGTACTTGGTTATTCCAGCACCTTAAACTAGCTATCACTTCACCATACCGAGGTGCCAAGAGATGGTCACAGCAAGGGTGCTTGGTTATTCCAGCACCTTAAACTAGCTATCACTTCACCATACCGAGGTGCCAAGAGATGGTCACAGCAAGGGTGCTTGGTTATTCCAGCACCTTAAACTAGCTATCACTTCACCATACTGAGGTGTAAAGAGATGGTCACAGCAAGGGTGCTTGGTTATTCCAGCACCTTAAACTAGCTATCACTTCACCATACCGAGGTGCCAAGAGATGGTCACAGCAAGGGTACTTGGTTATTCCAGCACCTTAAACTAGCTATCACTTCACCATACTGAGGTGTAAAGAGATGGTCACAGCAAGGGTACTTGGTTATTCCAGCACCTTAAACTAGCTATCACTTCACCATACCGAGGTGCCAAGAGATGGTCACAGCAAGGGTGCTTGGTTATTCCAGCACCTTAAACTAGCTATCACTTCACCATACTGAGGTGTAAAGAGATGGTCACAGCAAGGGTACTTGGTTATTCCAGCACCTTAAACTAGCTATCACTTCACCATACCGAGGTGCCAAGAGATGGTCACAGCAAGGGTGCTTGGTTATTCCAGCACCTTAAACTAGATATCACTTCACCATACCGAGGTGCCAAGAGATGGTCACAGCAAGGGTGCTTGGTTATTCCAGCACCTTAAACTAGCTATCACTTCACCATACCGAGGTGCCAAGAGATGGTCACAGCAAGGGTACTTGGTTATTCCAGCACCTTAAACTAGATATCACTTCACCATACTGAGGTGTAAAGAGATGGTCACAGCAAGGGTACTTGGTTATTCCAGCACCTTAAACTAGCTATCACTTCACCATACCGAGGTGCCAAGAGATGGTCACAGCAAGGGTACTTGGTTATTCCAGCACCTTAAATTAGCTATCACTTCACCATACTGAGGTGTAAAGGGATGGTCACAGCAAGGGTACTTGGTTATTCCAGCACCTTAAACTAGCTATCACTTCACCATACCGAGGTGTAAAGTGATGGTCACAGCAAGGGTGCTTGGTTATTCCAGGGCCTTAATCTCACTGTCACCTCACCTTACCAAGGTGTCAACTGATGGTCACAGTGAGGGTTCTTGGTCATTCCAGAGCCTTAACTTAGTTACTACCTGGCCTTACCAACAGTGCCAGATTTAGGAGAAATGAGACCATGTGCGAGTTAAGTTATGAGGACTCTTTCAACATTTTACATTTGAAAAATTCATCGTAAACATTTTTTGGTGGGCAGGAAGATGCCACCGCCGACAAACGTGGCCCTGTGCACACCTAAGCGCAATAGTAAATCTGGTCAAATTTGGTCAGTTTAGTTGCAGTGATTAGTTTAGCTGTTATTATCAAATATCAACCAAGATATAAAAAAAAAAAACTTTGATATGTGATAAACATAACATGTACATATATTGTAGTGAATATATAGATGAGTGTTTTTGGTAGTTTAGGGAGAGAAATATAATTATGGGGAGGGAGGGGGGGGGGCATGACTCCTCCAGTTCCACCGCCCCTGCTTTAGCCTTGCTATCACCCAACCTTAACAATGTATCAGGTTAATGTCCCTAACAACAGTACTTTGTTATGCCAGCCCCTTTACCTGACATTACTGAGGTATCAGGTAATACAGCTGTCGAGGATACTTGGTTATAACAGCCCCTTTAACTGTTATTACTGAGGTATCAGGTAATAAAGTAACACCCCTGTCAAGGGTACTTGGGTATGCCAGCCCCTTAACCTGGCATTACTAAGATATCAGGTAACACCCCTGTCAAAGGTACTACATTATGGTGAGGGCACTTGGGTATGCCAGCCCCTTAACCTGGCATTACTAAGATATCAGGTAACACCCCTGTCAAAGGTACTACATTATGCTGAGGGCACTTGGGTATGCCAGCCCCTTAACCTGGCATTACTAAGGTATCAGGTAGTGCCCCTGTCAAGGGTACTTGGTTATGCACCTCAATCTAGCTATCACCCAGCATTATCAATGCTGTCAGCATGTTACTTGACAGGGCCCCATGCTGTGGTGTGTAATTGAGTATAGAGCCCTTTCTACCCCTTCAAGATTTCCCTTTTTGTTATTATCCTCACCTTTTTGTAGTATATATGGGCGTATGTTTATCTCTTTCTCTTAATTTCGAGTATATTTTTTTGACTGGCCACCTTCCTGGTGGCAAGGTTGTAAAAGAAAAGAAATTGTCATCCCTTGAATCGCAAGAATGTTTTGCAAATTTTGAAGGTGCCAGCTATCGCAGCCATTTGTAGACTATGAATTAGGGAGCTGCGCTTTTTGTCCGCAAATCCAAGTTCAGTCATACTTTGGTCCAAGCGGGTTGGCATATAACCTGTAGCTCCAATAATGATGGGTATGAAGCTAAAGGTGTATCTTGGATACTGGATTTGTAAACTCCTCATCAATGGTCCGTAGATGTCCTCCTTCTCCTGTATTTTTCTGACAACGTTTACATCAAGTGGGCAGAGCTGATCTCCACAACAGAACACGTTTTCAATGTGTGGTCCCAAACAACAATATCAGGCCGGTTGTGCTTTAATTTGGTGGCAGTTTTTATTTTCAGGTTCCACTAGTATTCCTTAGTGCCATCTGTCTCAATATATTCTTCCTCATTTGTTGTTAATTTTGTTTTCCGAAGTGCGTTCCAGATGGTTCTAGCTATCCCATCGTGTCTCATGGGGAGGTAGTAGCGAGATGACATTCTTTCGCAGCTGGCAACAATGTGGCTTACATCCTCAATCTTTGTTTTACATAGCCTACATTTATTGTCAGCTGCTGGCCCTCCTCTTTTGTGCAGCAGATATTTGGTAGGGAGTTCTTGTTCCTGTATTGCATAGAGATATCCCTCAAGGTGTGATGTCATAAACTTGTCGGAACTCCATGCCAGGCTTTTTGAGTGGTTTATCCTCTCTATGGTCTGTGTTTTACGTCTTAAGTATCCATGCACAACTTTTTCTGTAAATTGGTCAATTTTTTTATCTTGTTTGAACATTGAATAGGATCTTCCGATTTCTCTCGGTGAGAGATTTATATCAGGCTTTATTCCATATCTCTCCTCCAGATCAGTCGCTATTCTAATGATATTTTTTTTTTCATGCTCATAAACCTGGGCAAGATGGTTGCCAACCTTTTTCCTCTGTTGAAGGTGTTGCTTCAGTGTTACTATCCGGGTCTCATATGTTGTTAATATTGATTTTAGACCCTGGCCACCTTCCTTGCGTGAGAAGTATAGCCTATCCACATCACCATTGATGTTAAAGTTCCCAGTAACACTGAGAAGTTTGCGAGTTCTAACATCCATCTCACTTAGTTCTTGCAATGACCAGTTCAGCAGGCCAAATGTTGGCGTTAGAATTGGCACAGCATAAGTATTGTGGGCAATGTATTTGTTGTACACTGACAGTTCTGATGACCATATTTTCTTTACTCTTCTGAGGTATTCAGTTCTGGTTCTCTCCTTATTTATGGGTCCATCATATCTGACATTCTCATCCTGTCCAAGATATCTGTAGTTGTCACCTGACTGTAGAGGTTGTATTGTCAGGCCGTTCATCTCTAGATTTCTAGAGGAGGGCACAGCTCTTCCACGTTTTACTGCCAAATATGCACACATGGACTCACCAAATTTCATTTTGATGTCAGTTGAAAATTGTGTAATGAGGTCCAATTGTTTCTTGATGTCATTGATATTTGGCCCATACAACTTCAGGTCATCAACAAAGAAAAGATGGGAGATACTTCTGGACCCACTTCTTTGTCCACCTTGTATGTATGTGTATATGTATGTATGTATGTATGTATGTGTATATGTATGTGTATATGTATGTATGTATGTGTATATGTATGTAGGTGTATATTTATGTATGTATGTGTATATGTATGTATGTATGTATGTATGTGTATATGTATGTGTTAGTATATATGTGTATGTATGTAGATCTATGTACGTCCATATGTAGATGTATGTATGTACGTACATATGTATGTAGATGTATGTATGCATGTATATGTACGTATGTAGATGTATGTATGTATATGTGTGTGTGTATGTATGTAGATGTATGTATGTATATATGTAGATGTATGTATGCATGTATATGTACGTATGTAGATGTGTGTATGTATGTGTGTGTGTATGTATGTTTGTAGATGTATGTATGTATATATGTAAATGTATGTATGCATGTATATGTATGTATGTAAGCATGTGTGTTTGTATGTATGTCGATATATGTACGTATGTAGATGTATGTATATAGATGTATGTATGTATGCAAATGTGTGTGTTTGTATATATGTGTGTATATGTAGATGTACCTATGTATGTATGTAAATGTATGTATGTATATGCACATATGTATGTAGATGTATATATATGTATGTATGTAGATGTATGTACGTACGTATGTCGTATCTATGTATATATATATATGTAGATGTATGTATGTATCTATATATGTATGTATCTATGTATGTATATATGTATCTATGCATGTATATATGTATCTATGCATGTATATATATATCTATGTATGTATATATGTATCTATGTATGTATATATGTATTTATGTATGTATATATGTATTTATGTATGTATATATGTATTTATGTATGTATGTATGTATGTATATATATATGTATCTATATATGTATATATATATATATGTAGATGTATGTTTGTATACATTGATTTGGGGGAGGAACGTCTGAATGGCTGTATTATATCAAGACTAATACTATGCAGTTACATAACTTCTATTGATTAGACAATATATCGATAACATCTTGCCCTCTGAAACGATCGAAAACCAAGAGAATAATAAGAATAATTAAAAACAAAACCCTGTCTTATTTATGTTCACTGTTCAACTGTACATACATACATACACACGCACATATATATATATATATATACACACACACGCACATATATATACACATACATATATATATACACATACATATACACAAATATATATATATATATACACACACACACACATATGTATACACATACATATATACACAAATATATATACACACACACACGCACGCACGCGCACACATATATATATATATATACATGCACATATATATACATATATATATACACAAATATATATATATACATACACATACAATTATACATACATGTATATATATATACACACACACACATATATATACATACAATTATACATACATGTATATACATAGACACACATACATATATATATATATATACACATTCATATATACACACACAGACACACACACATATATATATATATATATATACACACACACGTATATGCATATACACATTCACATATATACATATATATACACATACACATAATTATACATACATATATATATATATACACACACACATATTTATATACACACATATATATATATCATACACACACACATATATATATATATTCACACACACACACATATTTATATACACACACATACACATATATATATATATAATTGTTTCTACTTTTGGCACAAGGCCAGAGTTATCCAGTGCATTACTGGTACTTTATTTTATCGATCCCGTAAGGATGAAACGTAAAGTTAACCTCGGCATATATATAATACACACACACATATATATATATATATATATATATATATATATATATATATATATGGTGGCTGCCAACTCGTTTTCGAGTACGGCCACTACTTTATATCCATGTAGGAGAACCCCTACCGATGCGCTGAACGAGTGTGACTTTTTAGTCCAGCCAGCGACTTGAAAACTCTGGTACAAACACTACACTTGTGACAATTACTGACACATAGTGCTGGGCCCATGGTACCATGTGACGACAAGTGCAGAGAGATCTCCAGATATAAAGCAATGCCTGTGCCGTGAAGCTTTTATAGTGAGCAAAGGCACTGCACAAAGCCAGTCCCACTCTCTTAACCAAGATGATATTTACCAAAAAGAAGAACAAGTCAACATCATTGGATACCATCAGGGTTGCAGGTGTTATATCAGAGTTTTCCTTCTCCTAGAATTCTGCCTTGACAAAGGCTAAGGGGTCATCTCTCCCGGATATATATATATATATATACATACATACACACAAACAAACATGTGTGAAGTTTCGAAAAGAAATTCCACAGCGCATCGATAGAAGAAAAAAAGAAGATATTTCGAGAAAAAAATACGTCTGCTTGAAACTGAATTTCAATTCAATACATGAAATAATTCTTTCTTAACACGGACAACAAAAGTATATATTAAATCGTTAAAACAAGTTTATATAATATATATATATATATATATATATATATATATATATATATATATATAATTCAATAGTGTAAGATATATGTGTATACATACATGTATCTTTTACTTTTGAATTATTATAACTCTGGGCAAAGTCTATGGAGGTTTCTTATTGAGAAGCAGAAAGATCAAACATATTTGATATGTTTTGATTCCTCACATTTGTATTATATATATATATATATACAATATTAAATAAATGGAAACTATATTTATAAAACCATATTTATTTCATTATATATATTT
>OZ024765.1:12977559-12980059 GCA_964016885.1 Eledone cirrhosa | reverse complement strand
AAACAGATGGATATGTAGGTAGGTAGATAGGCACTTAGAGAGGGGAGAGAGGTAGATATAGAGAGAGGGGGGTAGAGAGGTAGATAGATAACCAATCAGACAGACAGACAGACAGACGAACCGAGAGAGAGAGAGGTAGAAACTAAGTGTTTTGGATTGACAATGATGTTGGTTAGTGTTATAGTTGCTGATGATGATGATGATGATTATGGTCGTAATATCTTGGCGTGGTTGTTGTTGTTGTTGATGATGATAATGATGATGATTGTAATATCCTTGTTCTTACAGATGTTAGTAGTAGTAGTAGTAGTAGTAGTAGTAGTAGTGGTGGTGGTATTGTTGATGAGGGTGATGATTGTGGTTGTAAAATCTTGGTGTGGCTGTTGTTGTTGTTGTTATAGGTGATGCTGACGATGGTGGTGGTGGTGGTGGTGGTGGTAATATCCTTGTTGTTGGTAGTAGTAGTACTGGTAGTAGTAGTACTGGTAGTAGTAGTAGTAGTAGTAGTAGTAGTGGTGGTATTGTTATTGTAAGTGATGCTGACGGTGGTGGTGGTTAAATATCCTTGTTTTTACAATAGTAGTAGTAGTGGTGGTGGTGGTAGGTGTGGTGGTAGTGGTAGTAGTAGTGGTGGTAGTGGTGGTGGTGGTATTCTTGTTGTTGTCTCTGCCGTCTCTGATGTAGCTGTCCGTACGAAGTAATAACTATTGCAACAACAACAACATCAATTGCAGCAGTAGTGACATCAGCGGCAGCAGTAGTAGGGGTAGTGGTATATGTGGTGGTGGTGGTGGTGGTGGTGTTAGTGTTTTTGATAGTGGTGTGGGTGATGGTGTTGTTAGTGGTGTTAGTGATGTTGTTAGTGGTGTTGGTGGTAGTGGTGATGGTGTTGGTGGTGGTGATGATGGTGTTAGTGATGTTGTTGGTGGTGATGATGGTGTTAGTGATGATGGTGTTGGTGGTGGTGATGATGGTGTTAGTGATGTTGTTGTTGGTGGTGGTGATGATGGTGTTAGTGATGTTGTTGTTGGTGGTGGTGATGATGGTGTTAGTGATGTTGTTGTTGGTGGTGGTGATGATGGTGTTAGTGATGTTGTTGGTGGTGGTGATGATGGTGTTAGTGATGTTGTTGTTGGTGGTGGTGATGATGGTGTTAGTGATGTTGTTGTTGGTGGTGGTGATGATGGTGTTAGTGATGTTGTTGTTGGTGGTGGTGATGATGGTGTTAGTGATGTTGTTGTTGGTGGTGGTGATGATGGTGTTAGTGATGTTGGTGTTGGTGGTGGTGATGATGGTGTTAGTGATGTTGTTGTTGGTGGTGGTGATGATGGTGTTAGTGATGTTGTTGTTGGTGGTGGTGATGATGGTGTTAGTGATGATGGTGTTGGTGGTGGTGATGATGGTGTTAGTGATGTTGTTGTTGGTGGTGGTGATGATGGTGTTAGTGATGATGGTGTTGGTGGTGGTGATGATGGTGTTAGTGATGTTGTTGTTGGTGGTGGTGATGATGGTGTTAGTGATGATGGTGTTGGTGGTGGTGATGATGGTGTTAGTGATGTTGTTGTTGGTGGTGGTGATGATGGTGTTAGTGATGTTGTTGTTGGTGGTGGTGATGATGGTGTTAGTGATGTTGTTGTTGGTGGTGGTGATGATGGTGTTAGTGATGTTGTTGTTGGTGGTGGTGATGATGGTGTTAGTGATGTTGTTGTTGGTGGTGGTGATGATGGTGTTAGTGATGTTGTTGTTGGTGGTGGTGATGATGGTGTTAGTGATGTTGTTGTTGGTGGTGGTGATGATGGTGTTAGTGATGTTGTTGTTGGTGGTGGTGATGATGGTGTTAGTGATGTTGTTGTTGGTGGTGGTGATGATGGTGTTAGTGATGTTGTTGTTGGTGGTGGTGATGATGGTGTTAGTGATGTTGTTGTTGGTGGTGGTGATGGTGTTAGTGATGTTGTTGTTGGTGGTGGTGATGATGGTGTTAGTGATGATGGTGTTGGTGGTGGTGATGATGGTGTTAGTGATGTTGTTGTTGGTGGTGGTGGTGATGGTGTTAGTGATGTTGTTGTTGGTGGTGGTGATGATGGTGTCAGTGATGATGGTGTTGGTGGTGGTGATGATGGTGTTAGTGATGATGGTGTTGGTGGTGGTGATGATGGTGTTAGTGATGTTGTTGTTGGTGGTGGTGGTGATGGTGTTAGTGATGTTGTTGTTCGTGGTGGTGATGATGGTGTTAGTGATGATGGTGTTGGTGGTGGTGATGATGGTGTTAGTGATGATGGTGTTGGTGGTGGTGATGATGGTGTTAGTGATGATGGTGTTGGTGGTGGTGATGATGGTGTTAGTGATGTTGTTGTTGGTGGTGGTGGTGATGGTGTTAGTGATGTTGTTGTTGGTGGTGGTGATGATGGTGTTAGTGATGATGGTGTTGGTGGTGGTGATGATGGTGTTAGTGATGTTGTTGTTGGTGGTGGTGATGATGGTGTTAGTGATGTTGTTGTTG
>OZ024765.1:12955059-12975059 GCA_964016885.1 Eledone cirrhosa | reverse complement strand
TGTCACATCATTAGTCAACCGATCAGATTCAACACAGCAGCAACAATAACAACAGCACCTAAAGTAAATATATGCCTATCTCTTCCTTTCTCTCTCTCTGTATGTGTATATATATATATACATATATATATATATATATATATATATGTAGAGGTTATATTTAAATTGTTGGGATACAACAAGCAAATATTTTATAACTGATATAAAGCACTCAACAAATTTTTGGAGTAAAAATACGATATATTAATAAATGGAAACTATATTTATAAAACCATATTTATTTCATTATACATATTTCAAGGACACCAAAGCAAATTATGGTGCGCTTTCATCAGATAAAATATAATATAGATCAGTTTTATAAACAAATATTGACATACCCTTAAAAGAATATATTAAATATATAAGAACCCTAGAGCAAATATTTATTAAAATAACAGATTTAACTCTAATCTGTTATTTTAATAAATATTTGCTCTACGGTTCTTATATACTTGATGTATATTTATCCTTATCGAGCCCTCTTTGGATTTTAGTCTTCAAATTTATTATTACTATATATATATATATATATATATATATATATATATATATATATATATATAATATGCAAATATGGAAAATGGACATTAAACAATGATATATACAGTCCTTTATATTCTATTATCCATGTATTAGTTCCAGTCATTGTACCATGACTATGCTGTTCCACCACTTTTCAATGGTCTAGTCAATTGTATTAATATCGGTACTTACTGAGTGTCAATCCTGTTACCATGAACAAATAAAGAGAGGAAATAGCTGGGATTTTTGGCATTTATTTTTATTGAATTAAATTTGTTTTTATTATCTACTCAGTGAGGGAAATGTAGTACCCATGACCCTTTTCAGATCTTCAGAACAATGATTATTTTAACAAACAGTGGACCATGCATATGTACTTGAACTTTACTTATGCCTTTGAACCCTGCATATGTAGTTGAACCATACTTGTGCAGTTGAATCTTGCTTGTGTAATTCTAAATCTAATTTTGTGCCATTCTAAAATTTCCTTTAAATGATCCCTGATTTATACACAAATATATTCATGTATAAATATATATGTACATCTATACAAATATGTGTGTGCGCATGAGTGTATGTTTTTGATTATCTTAATGTGCAGCTAACCCTGGCTTGGGGTCAGCTAAATCTAATTTTGTGCAGTAAGTTCACATTTTGTGTCAAATACTTCATGCACTTATACATAATATGTACACATATATATGTGTAAATATATATATATATATATATATATATATATATAGCAATATATATTAGTGAATATTTTAAAGTGCTTTTGACTCCTGTTTGTGTAGTTCTAAATTTAATTTTCTACAGTTCTAAATCTAATTTTGTGCAGTAAGTCAACGTTTTGTGTCTAATACTACATATACTATGAGATGGCAGTTTTATCAACTAATGGTTGTATAGTTTATTTTAGGTATTAGTCAACTGTGGATAGTTGGTAATATAATATATGTATGATAATACTGAGAATATTCTACAGTGGTTATTATACCACACAGTTGATCCCAGCTTATGTTGTTGATCCTTGTTTCTACAGTTGATCCCTGCTTGTGTAATTGATCCCTGCTTGTACAGTTGATCCCAGCTCGTGTAGTTGATCTCTGCTTATGTAGTTGGTCCTTACTATACCACACAGTTGATCCCTGCTTGTACAGTTGATCCCTGTTTGTGTAGCTGATCACTGCTTGTACAGTTGATCCCTGCTTGTGTAATTGATCACTGCTTGCACAGTTGATCACTGCTGGTACAGTTGATTCCTGCTTGTGTAGCTGATCACTGCTTGTGTAGCTGATCACTGCTTGTGTAGCTGATCACTGCTTGTACAGTTGATCCCTGCTTGTGTAATTGATCACTGCTTGCACAGTTGATCACTGTTGGCACAGTTGATCCCTGCTTGTGTAGCTATCACTGCTTGAACAGTTAATCCCTTCTTGTACAGTTGATCTCTGCTTGTCTATTTGACCCTTGGTTGTGTAGTTGATCCCTGCATGTGCAGTTAATCCCTGCATCCCAAGCACGGGAGTGCGTGGCTGTGATGAACGCCAACCAGCGTGAAACAGACTGTCAGCTTCTCTCCTTTCTTTCACCAAAATGAAGTAAGTGACATAGTCACTACTTTAAAACTGATATCGTATGGTCTTCTAAATGTTTTTAATTAAACATACGGTATATTGCCAAATATACTATACATACATTCATGTATACATCGCTATTTCAGAGCACCAATCCTAATACCTAATTTTTGCTGGACCGGCAATCAGCTCCTGATTATTACTGGAATTCTATAAGAATCCAGCTTCTATAATTTTCAGCGAAAACAGGGGAGTGAGTGGCTCTGATGAACACCAACCAGCATGAAACAGAGTGTCAGCTTCTCTCCCTTCTTTCACCAAAATGAAGTAAGTGACATAGTCACTACTTTAAAACTGATAGCGTAAGGTCTTCTAAATGTTTTTAATTAAACATACGGTATATTCCCTAATATACTATACATACATTCATGTATACATCGCTATTTCAGAGCACCCATCCTAATACCATATATATATATATATATTTGTGTAGTAAGTCCACAAAATGATTGTTAAAAGACTTAAAACACTCATAAAATGTTAAAAATAGCCATAACACATTTTTCTAAGACTCAGACAATATCAAATATTGAAACAGTATTTGGGGTAGGTACCTCAAAGATCTATGTATGAGAGTTGGCTGAAGAGTTTATTGGCTGACCAAGATACTCTCATGGAATGACCAAATGAGGTTTATTTTTCAACATAGTTCCTGGAAGGAAACAAAATGCAGTTATTAATAAGAAGAATTGAAATGAATGCATGCAAGATTTCATAGCCCTAGCATCACTCCTCCATAGTTTGCCTACGAATTTTTCAGCCCACCCTCATAAATGGAAATTGTGTATTTCCTGGGAGTTTTTAAGGCAGTGTTGTACAGGTAGATGTTCTTCCTGATACCAAATCTGTCAGTTGCTTCTTACAATATGCAAGACTAAGGTGTGCATATTCTAAAATTTTCTTGGACATGTGGTTAGAATGTCTCAGGAAAGAATCGCAGGACAGATTTTACTGGCAAAGCCAACTGGCAGGAGACCCAGGGGTAGACCCTGAGCAAGATGGTTGGATAACATCCATGAGCTTGGCTGGTAGTGCTTGGGGATCCAGCTGGATCAATTGGACGTGGTTGCTTCTGACAGGACCTGCTGGAAGGAGGGTTTGGGGAGTCTGTCCCCACGACCCTCTCAAGAAGAAGAAGAAGAAGAAGAAGAAGAAGAGAGAAAAGAAGAAGAAGAAGAGAGGAGAAGAAGAAGAAGAAGAAGAAGAAGAAGAAGAAGAAGAAGAAGAAGAAGAAGGCAAAGAAGAAGGCAAAGAAGAAGGCGAAGAAGAAGAAGAAGAAGAAGAAGAAGAAGAAGAAGAAGAAAAAGAAGAAGAAGAAGAAGAAGAAAAAGAAGAAGAAAAAGAAGAAGAAGAAAAAGAAAAAGAAGAAGAAAAAGAAAAAGAAAAAGAAGAAGAAGAAGAAGAAGAAGAGAGAAAAGAAGAAGAAGAAGAGAGGAGAAGAAGAAGAAGAAGAAGAAGAAGAAGAAGAAGAAGAAGAAGAAGGCAAAGAAGAAGGCAAAGAAGAAGGCGAAGAAGAAGAAGAAGAAGAAGAAGAAGAAGAAGAAGAAAAAGAAGAAGAAGAAGAAGAAGAAAAAGAAGAAGAAAAAGAAGAAGAAAAAGAAAAAGAAGAAAAAGAAAAAGAAAAAGAAGAAGAAGAAGAAAAAGAAAAAGAAAAAGAAGAAAAAAAAGAAGAAGAAGAAGAAAAAGAAGGCAAAGAAGAAGGCAAAGAAGAAGAAGAAGAAGAAGAAGAAGAAGAAGAAGAAGAAGAAGAACAACAACAACAACAACAACAACAACAACAACAACAACAACAGCAGCAAGTCTGCTTCTTAGATGGGTGAGAGAGTGAAACAGTGGAATGTCTTCTCAAACCAAAGATCTTGCTTCCCACACTTACATCGTAGTGAGTGTGTGAAGACATATTAAGTGTTATCATTAAACCCAATGTCTGTATTGCTTTATTTTAATATTAATTCAATTCATGGAGCCTATTGGAGATTATATGAAACTTTAAGTTGCATGTTTTGACAAGATTCTACAATGCAAATATGAAATATTTATAACTATTTCCATACTATAGAGTAATCCTTGTTTTCTAATATGACATTTGTTCAAACACCTGCATATATTAATAAATAAGTAGACAGAGAGAGAGGGGGGGGGGGTAGATAGATAGAGATAGAGAGAGAGAGGGATAGATAGATAGATAGATAGATAGATAGAGAGAGAGGGATAGATAGATAGATAGATAGATAGAGAGAGAGAGAGGGATAGATAGATAGAGAGGGATAGATAGATAGAGATAGAGAGAGAGAGAGAGGGATAGATAGATAGAGAGAGAGAGAGAGACATAGATAGATAGAGAGGGATAGATAGATATATTTCTTTATTAGCCACAAGGGCGCACAAGAAAAGGGGACAATACAAAGACATGAGGGATAGATATGTTTCTTTATTAGCCACAGGAGCACAAAAGAAGGGGACAAATACAAAGGGGGAAGTTTACATACAATAAAAACGTGTAAAATATTATCACAAATGCAATTTAAAAATTAGTCGATTTTCCCCAATAGGGGGAGACATTACATATGGGTAACACATACCCCCGAAAAAAAAATGTGCAACCCTTATCTCCAGGAGTACGAAGAGTTTGTACTCCTTTCCTCTCCTCCTCCTTTTCCTCAACCTACAGGCTGATATAGAGAGAAGGCCCATTCACTCGGGCCATTCTCGCCACTTTCACCCACCTTTCATAAAACTTGACTGAAGGATAGATAGATAGATAGATAGATAGATAGAAAGAGAGAGATAGATAGAGAGATAGATAGATAGATAGAGAGAGAGATAGAGAGAGAGAGAGATAGATAGAGACAGATAGAGAGAGAGAGAGAGAAAAGTAGATAGATAGATTGATTGAGAGGGAGAAAGATACATACGTACTCACACACATCCAAACATACACACACATTAATACATACATACATCCACACACATACATCCACACTTACATACATCCACACACACTCATACATACATCCACACATACATAAATCCACACACACACATACACACATTCATACATACATCCACACACACATACATACACAGAGATCGATTAATCAATGCTAGATCACGTGGCCGACAGATCAATTATGGCGCCATACTTGATTAAACAGACAAAAATCAATCAGAATATCATTGATTTTTTGTTGTTTTCGTTGTGTCCAGTTGTTGTTGTTGTTAGTGTCCTGTTGTTGTTGTGTCCAGTTGTTGTTGTTGTTGTTAGTGTCCTGTTGTTGTTGTGTCCAGTTGTTGTTGTTGTTGTGTCCAGTTGTTGTTGTTGTTGTTGTTGTTGTTAGTGTCCAGTTGTTGTTATTGTTGTTGCTGTTGTCCAGTTATTGTTGTTGTTGTCCAGTTGTTATTGTTGTTATTGTTAGTGTCCAGTTGTTGTTGTGTCCAGTTGTTGTTGTTGATGTCCAGTTGTGGTTGTTGTTATTGTTGTCCAGTTGTTACTGTTGTTGTTGTTGTTATGTCCAGTTTTGTTGTTGTTGTTGTTGATGTCCAGTTTTGTTGTTATTAATGTTGTTGTTCTTGTTATTACTGATGTTCTTGTTGTTGTTATTACTGATGGTGTTATTATTAATGATGTTGTTGTTGTTAATGTTGTTGCTATTGTTGGTGGTGTGTTGCTAATTATCTTCTGGTGGTATTTAAGGTTGTTCTCTTCGGTTGCTATGGTTACTATCATTGTTTATATATTGTTGCTAGCACCACTGTTGCCACTGTCTATTGTTGTCCATCTTCTCATTCTATATTCATCTTGTTGTTGTTGTTGTTGTTGTTGTTGTTATCACTGTTGTAGGGCGGTGGTTCGGCAGAATCGGTAGAGAGTCGGGCCCCATGCTTTGCAGCAAAGAGTTACAGCCCTTTGTTGTCTGAGTTCAAATCCCACCGAGGTTAAATTTGCCTTTCATCCTTACGGGGGTTGATAAAATAAAATACCAGTAATACACTGGGATAATTGCTGGCCTTGTGCCAATATTTATGGCAGCGGATTACAGAATCGTTAGAGCGTCCGACAAACTGCTTTGCAGTATATAGTTACATCTCTTTACATTCTGAGTTTAAATGGGATTGATAAAATAAAGTACCAGTAATGTACTGGGGTCGATTTAATTGACGTTTCCCTCCTCCAAAATTATTGGCCTTGTATCTAAGTCAGAAAGTATCGTAAGAGGGTCGGACACCATGCTTTGCAGCATAGAGTTATGGCCCTTTATGGTGTGAGTTCAAATCTCGCCGAGGTTAACTTTGCCTTTCATCCTTACGGGGTCGATAAAATAAAGTACCAGTAATGTACTGGGATCGATTTAATAGATTTTCCACTCCCCAAAAATTGTTGGCCTAATGTCTAAGTCAGAAAGTATCGTAAGAGGGTCGGAGACCATGCTTTGCAGCATAGAGTTATGGCCCTTTATGGTGTGAGTTCAAATCTCGCCGAGGTTAACTTTGCCTTTCATCCTTACGGGGTCGATAAAATAAAGTACCAGTAATGTACTGGGGTCGATTTAATAGATTTTCCACTCCCCAAAAATTGTTGGCCTGGTGTCTAAGTCAGAAAGCATTATTATTACGAGGTTAACTTTGCCTTTAATCCTTACGGGGTCGATAAAATAAAGTACCAGTAATACACTGGGGTAATTGCTGGCCTTGTGCCTAAAGTAGAAACAATTATTATTATTATTATGGCTCTTATTATTAAGGGCGGTGGATTGGCAGATTCGGTAGAGCATCAGACGCCATGCTTTACAGCAAAGAGTTACGTCCCTTTATGATCTGAGTTCAAGTCCCGCCGAGGTTAACTTTGCCTTTCATCCTTACGGGGGTCGATAAAATAAAGTACCAGTAATGCACTGGGGTCGATTTAATAGACTTCCCCCTCCCCAAAGATTGCTGGCCTTGTGCCTATATAAGAAGGCATTATAATGGTTCTTTACATTCCGAGTTTAAATCCCGTCGAGGTTAAAAGTTAACCTCGGCCTTTCATCCTTATAGAAACAGTTATTATGATTGTTGTATCACTATGTTTTAGTTGTTGTTGTTGTTACTGATATTGCTGTAGTTGTTTTGATGATTGTTATTGTTATTGTTGCTGCTGTTATGATTGTTGTCTTACTGTTGCTGTCTGAAAGAAAGACATTCTGTTTGTCCGTGATAAGATGAAATTTTTTCATTGAACCAAATTTTCAAAACACACACATGCACACACACACACACACACACACACACACACACACACACACACACACACACACACACACACACACACGTGCACACACTTTCTCTCTCACTGTTGTCTAGCTATCTAACTGATTCTTTTTTTCAAATCCCACTTTGGAAGAAGAATCAGGATGGAGAGAGAGGTGCTGTACCCCAGCAAGTTTTATGAAAGGTGGGTGAAAGTGGCGAGAATGGCCCGAGTGAATGGGCCTTCTCTCTATATCAGCCTGTAGGTTGAGGAAAAGGAGGAGGAGAGGAAAGGAGTACAAGCTCTTCGTACTCCTGGAGATGAGGGTTGCACATTTTTTTTCGGGGGTATGTGTTACCCATATAAACTGTCTCCCTCTATTGGGGAAAATCGACTAACTTTTAAATTCCATCTGTGATAACATTTTACACGTTTTTATTGTATGTAAACTTCCCCCTTTGTATTTGTCCCCTTCTTTTGTGCCCCTGTGGCTAATAAAGAAATATATCTATCTATTTAGTAAGGATCAAACCGCCAGCCTCTTTCAAAAACGAAAGAGAGGCGGTTTTCCTCTGTCTAGTGGCTATGGTGGAAGAGGTTATATCGTGGACGAGATTGAGAGGACTGAGGACAGATGCCTTTCTCTCCGGACAACAATTGATTCCCTTCTTTAAGTATCACTTTAGAAGGAGAATCAGAGTGGAGAGAGAGGCACTGCACCCCAGTAAATTTACTGAAAGGTGGGTGAATGAAGCGAAAATGACCCGAGTGATTGGGCCTTCTCTGTTTATAAGCCTGTAGGTTAAAGAAGAGAGTAAAAGGAAGAAAGGAGCACTTGCACAACACGCTCCTGAAGTTGAGGGTTGTTCTATCTACAGGGTATTAAACCACCCATTTGTGGCGTCTCCCTCCTATTGGGGATTTCGATTGTTGTAATTGTTTGTTTTATATTTTTTACACGACTGTATGTAAAATCCCCGGCATATGTCTTTGTATTGTCCCCTTTTCTTGTGCGCCCTTGTGGCAAATAAAGAAATCTATCTATCTATGTTACTTTCCCTTTCTGTACACTTTTTAACTCACCCTCCTCCTCTTCTTCTGCCCTGTTCCTTTGTCTTTCAGTCTGTCTGTCTGTCAGTTTATCTGTCTTTCTGTCAGACTGTTTGTATGTTATTCTAGACTGCCCCCACCACCGTGTATTTCTCGCCCCCTCTCTCTCTCATCTCCATCTCTCTTTATTTTCTTCACCCTCCTCTCTCTCTCTTTTTGTTTCTCTGTCTTCTTCTTCCTTTTTATCTTCATCTTTCTCCTCCATCTTCTCTCCCTCCCTCTCCACCTCTGTCTTCATATATATTCCTACCCCCTCCCCCATCTCTCTCCTTCCCCCATCTTACCCTTTTCATCTTCCTCCCTTTCCTCTTCACCTCTCTGTCTCCATCTCCCCCTCTGTTCATCTTCCTACCCCACTCTCTCTCTCTTATCCCTCTTTCTCCCTATCTCTCTCTCTCACCTGGCCATTCGTTCTCTATTTCTGTATTTGTGTTTCCCTGCATCTCTATCTTTCCACCAGTCTCTCCCTCTCTTTTTCTCCCCCTCTATCAGTCCCATTCTTTTTCTCCCTCTTTTCTTCTGTTCCAGTCTCTCTCCCTCTCTCTCCCTCTGTCAGTCTCCCTCCCTCTCTCTCCCTCTGTCAGTCTCCCCCCTCTCTCTCTGCCAGACTCCTGACTCTCCCTCTCTCCTTGCTAATCTTTCCCTCTCTTCACACCATTCTTTATTTACTTCTCCCCCCCCCCAACTCCTTGCCATTCTTTCTTTCTCTATTTCTTTGTCATCTTCCAGCAAGTTTGTTTTCCTTCCTATTGACCTAGTTATCTCCCTTACCCACCCCTATTATCCAGCCTTACATGCCCCACCATCCAACTACTCCTCTTAAGACCCCTTCCTTTGTCAGTCCAGCCCACGCCATCTCTGTTATCAATTACTGTTTTTTTCTTTTACTTCCACAATACAATATATATATTTCCCCCAATATAAATAATCAATCACTTAATCAATATATCTATATATTTCTCTCTCTCTCTCTCTATATATATATATATATATATATATATCTTTCAGTCCACCAACCTATGTATTTACTAATCTATCTATCTAACTATCTACCTATCAATCTATCTATCTAAGGTGGGTGAAAGTGGCGAGAATGGCCTGAGTGAATGGGCCTTCTCTCTATATCAGCCTGTAGGTTGAGGAAAAAGAGGAAGAGAGGAAAGGTGTACAAACTCTTCGTACTCCTGGAGATGAGGGTTGCACATTTTTTCGGGGCTATGTGTTACCCATATGAACTGTCTCCCCCTATTGGGGGAAATCGTTTAACTTTTAAATTGCATTTGTGATAATATTTTACGTTTTTATTGTATGTAAACTTCCCCCTTTGTATTTGTCCCCTTCTTTTGTGCCCCTGTGGCTAATAAAGAAACATATCTATCTATCTACCCATTTATCTATCTATCTATCTATCTACCTACCTATCTATCGTCCTATTTATCTATCTATCCATTTATCTATCCATCTACAAGGGCCAGACTGTCACCTGCTGAGGCCCTAGGCTATATGAAATTTGAGGCCCTTCTCTAAAAAAATATAATTATCTTTTATATTAATGTTAATAATAAAGAATAAAAATAATATATATATAGATGATGATGATGATGATGATTGATATATATATTCTCCCTAATGAAACAGTTCTAGTCCTGTAGAGGCCTTGCCTTTATTAAATATTTATACTCTGCTTTGTATTGAGTACCTTCCTTACTGTGGCTACCTCCAATTGAACTTGAGAAAAACTTTTATATATATATATATATATATATATATATATATATATATATATATATATCGCTGCCATGTCCTGCGTCTCCAACAGACCAGTGTCTGTCCTTAGGGCATCAACATACGTTAACCTTGGTCTTCCTCTTCTAGTGTGTCCATGTAGGGGCTCCCAAAGGAGCACTGAGTGCAATGTCAACTCTGGATGTCGGTGAGCATGTCCAGCTAACCTCAGGACATGGCAGCGATAATGAGGGACAGAGACCGCTGGAGAGAAGTCGTCCATGGATCTCGGGAATTTTACCCGCCTTAGATATATATATATATATATATACATATATACACACTAAGTTAAGGTATCGTAACATATATAATATGTATGATGATTATGTTTCTCAGCAGAAAAGCTCAATGGATGTTTGTCCAGAGCATCATTAATTCAAAGGACATGTAGTTTCACCCAACGGATTTTCAACTCGAGTTGAAAATCCTTAAGGTGAAACACATGTCCTCAAAGATGGTTTGCTAATATGTTGTGGAACTGAAGCGGGGTTAGTGACCTACCAGACAGGCCAGGGATCTGCATTTGGCTTACATATGGTCTCATGTTCTACCAAGTACACAAGAAAGGTTTCTCATATCTTTGACACAACTGAAGGGTCCTCCAAACCCTTTATTTGGCAAACTTTCTACAGCTGGATGTCCCTCCTAACACCAACCACTTTACAGCATGTACTGGGTGTGTTTATCATGTAATCACTAACACTAGAGAGGTTGTTGTGTCCTTGATACAACATATATATATTGGTTTCAGATTTATTGATCTTAGTAGTCCATAAAGGAAGAAAAGCTCATTATTTATAATTGAATAAACATTATTTCTTTGATGAGGCTTAGTGAGCACTTGCTTTGCTGAAACATGTTGTAAGGAAATGAATGAATAAATAAACTTACATTTGTACATATATATATACTATATGGAGGCACATGGCTTAGTGGTTAGAGCATTGGCCTTGCAATCGAAAGGTTGTGAGTTCAATTCTCAGACCGGGTGATGTGTTGTTTCCTTGAGCAAGACACTTTATTTCACATTGCTCCAGTTTACTCAGCTGTAGAAATGAGATGATAGGGACTGGGGTCCCTATCATTCCACTGTAAAGTGGTCGTGGAGGTGCCACGGCAAAAAAGCACCCAGCACTCACTGTAAATGAGGTTGGTGTTAGGAAGGGCATCCAGCTGTAGAAATCAAGCCAGACTCAGTTCCCGTCCCACCCTTGCAAGCAGGGAGAAGCAGACGTAAAATGAAATGATGATGATGATGATGATGATGATGATGATGATATATATATATATATGTATACACACACAGATATGTATATAAATAAACACACACACATATATATATATTTTAAAAAATGGGCAACAAGACAAGTACTGACTCAGTTGGTGACAACCTGTCCAACCCTTGCCATGATGGTGGTGATGTTGATGATGATGGTGATGATTGTGATGGTGACGGTGATGATAACAATGGTGATGATGATGATGGTGGTGGTGATGATTGTGATGGTGACGGTGATGATAACAATGGTGATGATGATGATGGTGGTGATGATTGTGATGGTGACGGTGATGATAACAATGGTGATGATGATGATGGTGGTGATGATTGTGATGGTGACGGTGATGATAACAATGGTGATGATGATGGTGGTGGTGATGATTGTGATGGTGACGGTGATGATAACAATGGTGATGATGATGGTGGTGGTGATGATTGTGATGGTGACGGTGATGATAACAATGGTGATGATGATGGTGGTGGTGATGATTGTGATGGTGATGGTGATGATAACTGGTAATGTTGATGATGGTGATGATGGTGATGGTGATGATAACAATGGTGATGATGATGATGGTGATGATTGTGATGGTGACGGTGATGATTGTGATGTTGATGATGGTGATGATGATGGTGGTGGTGATGATTGTGATGGTGACGGTGATGATTGTGATGTTGATGATGGTGATGATGATGGTGGTGGTGATGATTGTGATGGTGACGGTGATGATGGTGGTGGTGGTGGTGGTGGTGGTGGTGGTGGTGGTGGTGGTGGTGGTGGTAGTGGTGGTGATGGCGATAACAATGTGACATGAGCAGTTGACAAGCTGAGAGTAGATAGTATCCTAACACAGAGCCCCTTCTTTAAGTGCAAGGACCAAATAGGTGCAATTGGTTCAATTTGCCAAAGCCCAGCCCAGCCCAGCAACAGGGATCAACTTGACCCTGGATCTAGCTGCATTGATGCGGCTGCAATATTTGTTTTAGTGCATTTCTATATATGTGTGGCCCTGTGCCAATGTTTAGAAATCAATACTAGTCTCTCTCTCTCTCTCTCTCTCGAGAGAGAGAGAGAGAGAGAGAGAGAGAGAGAGAGAGAGTAAACATATATATATATTATTATTACTATATATATATATATATATACATATATATATATATATATATATACATATATATATATATATATATTTATTAAAATAACAGATTTTAGTCTTCAAATTTATTATTATTACTATATATATATATACATATATATATATATTATTATTACTATATATATATATATATATATATATATATATATATATATACATATATATATATTATTATTACTATATATATATACATATATATATATATTATTATTACTATATATATATATATACATATATATATATATACATATATATATATATATATTATTATTACTATATATATACATATATATATATATATATTATTACTATATATATATATAATAATATATATATATATATAGTAATAAGATACACACACAGATACATAAATACATAAATATATGTGTGTGTGTGTGTATCATCATCATCATCATTGAAGAAAAAATATGTAATTCTTTGTCTATTCTTTCCTCGCATTTATAATTTGATATATATATATATATATATATATATATCATCATCATCGTCATTTTACGTCCGCTTTTCCCTGCTTGCAAGGGTGGGACGGGTCCTTTTTAGCACACCATCATCACGGTCCTTTGTCATCTCCTCCGTGACCTTCAGCGATCTGAGGTCAGCTCTCACCACCTCTGCTCTTGTTTTTTGTTGTCTTCCTCTACTGCGTCTTCCTTCTCCTAAATTTCAAACTTCGCTCGCTGTTTCAAGACAAACTTACCTATATATATATATATATATATATATATATATATATAGAGAGAGAGAGAGAGAGAGAGAGAGAGAGTGAGAGAGAGAGAGAGAGAGAGAGAGAGAGAGAGAGAGAGAGTGAGAGAGAGAGAGAGAGAGAGAGAGAGAGAGAGAGAGAGAGAGAGAGAGACAGAGAGAGGGGGATGGGAGATGGAGTTAGATAAACAGACAGACAGGTAAATAAACAGACACAGAGAAAGGCAGACAGACAGATATATAGACAAACTGACAGATAAATAGAGATAGAAACAACCCCTTACTAGCAGGAAAAGAGGATGTTAAATGACAATGATGGTATATATATATATATATATATATATATATATATATATAATAAAGACGAGAGACAGTTTTATGTATACATCCTCTGTTTATTATATAATCCAGGATTATATAATAAACAGAGGATGTATACATAAAAGCATCCCTCTTCTTGATAATATTGACACCCTGTCTGATACTTAAGGTATTATAGGTAATACCTTAAGGTACACATGTCATAGAGTGCTTATGTCTGTTTACACGACAGTCAGTCAATTAATAGATCAACCAACGTTTGTTTATTTGGAATAACTATATATATACACACACATACGTATATATATATATATATATATATACATATATATATCATCATCATCATCATCTTCGTTTAACGTCCATCTTCCACGCTAGCATCGGTTAGGCGGGAGTTGTCCCACTTGAGGCAAGGTTGGTCGGGTGACCATGTCTCGCTCATATAGGACTATCTGGCAGGTTTTCTACGGCTGGATGCCCTTCCTAACACAAATCACATTTACAGTGTAGAACTGGGAACTTTTTACCGTGTTACCTACATATGTATATATATACATTAGGAAGCGCATCCAGCTGTAGAAACCTAGTCGGAAACAGTTCTCTATGTGCAAGACACGGTCACCTGACCCAACTTGCCTCATATGGGACAACCCATATAAGCCATGCTAGAACGGCAAGTGGATGCTAAACGATGATGATGATATATATATATATATATAGTAAGATGTATGGTAGGTCGTATGTGAATCGCGATGATCACCATATGGTCGGACGAAACGGCTGTCGGCAATAAACTTGTTATAATGTCATAATAGTTCCTTTGTTCTTTTTCACTAATATATATATATATATATATATATATTATATATATATATATATATATATATATATATTATATATATATATATACATATATATATATGTATAGAGGCACATATATATATATACATATATATATATATATAGAGGCACATGGCTTAGTGGTTAGAGCATTGGACTTGCAATCGAAAGGTTGTGAGTTCAATTCTCAGACCGGGTGATGTGTTGGTTCCTTGAGCAAGGCACTTTATTTCACATTGCTTCAGTTTACTCAGCTGTAGAAATGAGATGATAGGGACTGGGGTCCTTGTCATTCCACTGCAAAGTGGTCGTGGAGGTGCCACGGCAAAAAAGCACCCAGCACTCACTGTAAATGAGGTTGGTGTTAGGAAGGGCATCCAGCTGTAGAAATCAAGCCAGAATCAGTTCCCGTCCCACCCTTGCAAGCAGGGAAAAGCGGACGTAAAATGATGATGATGATGATGATATATATATACATATATATATATATATATATATTGTTATACTTGGGGAAGGTCATATTTGTGTAATATTGCCAGAATTAATAACAGAAACAGAAGCGAGAAGCGAAAACCAACCAAACAGTGAGTGTGTTCTGTTATTAATTCTGGCAATATTACACAAATATGACCCTCCCCAAGTATAACAATATTTGTTTCGACACACGATTTCATATAAAAAACCTCGCAAAACTATATATATATATATATATATATATATATATAAAGTAAATTATTGAAAGATTAAATGAGTAAAGTTATGCCAGCAATTTCCAAGCTCAACTTGGTTCAACAATCAGTAAAGAGAATGAATCAATTGACCCAAGGTGTAATTCATATAGAATAAGGAGTAAAACAATCGAGAGTGGTTATAAAAATGTAAGGACACAAACCCTTTCAATATACGAGAATGATGAATATATTAAAGACGCTTTATTAGCCTTACATATCTTTCAATGGGGATTAACCCTTTCATGGCCACATTTCTAATGAAATACACTCAATTAATTAATTGTTTCTACTTTTGGCACAAGGCCAGCAATTACCCAGTGTATTACTGGTACTTTATTTTATCGACCCCATAAGGATGAAAGGCAAAGTTAACCTCGGCGGGATTTGAACTCAGAATGGCAAGGGCCGTAACTCTATGCGTCAAAGCATGGCGTCCGACCCTCTACCGATACTGCCAATCCACTGGCCATTACACTCAATTAATTAATGAAGAATTTTGAGGGATTTACTAAAATTATCAACCACCGTATTTCCCGGCATCGAAGATGCTACTTTTTTCCTAAAATAAATCTCAAAAATCTACCATGGGTCTTGGAGACTGAAGGTAGTTTATTATTTTTTTCAAATTTCTGGTTGTCAAAATTAAGATGAGTCCTTGAAGACAAAGCGAATTCAGCACCGGGAAATATGGTATTTCATTAGTAAAATACAATGCTGGATTCAGGACAAATGAGGCCCTGTGATAGGTAAGTTAGGAGGCCCCTTACTTGGGCCCTGAAGGAAGTGAAAAAAAATTTTTGGCAGGAAGATGCCCCTCTCCCTCCCTTCCCTGGCAAATAGGGCTCTGTGCTTAAGCACAATAGTAAATCCAGCACTGCTCAGATAGTAACTTAATGTCAGGTTCTTATATAAAATTATGATTTTTTATTTAAATTGTTTTATTTCATAGAACCAGAGCTGGTTTGGGCCAGATTGGTAACTAAAGGGTCAAGGAAATGGCAAGAATTTTGCTGAAGCTGCATTTCTAATTGAAATATATAGGAGGGGGTGCTGAAAAGTTTTTAGCTTCAGGTAAAAGAAAATACAGGAGGATCAATTAATTATGATTTTATTCAACATATTCCCCTCTCAGATTCACACATTTATTGCAGGGGTCCTTAAGTTTTTCTAAGCCCTGTAAAAAGAACTCGGAAGGTTGGGCCTCCAACCAGGCCCTTGTAGTAGAGATCAAGTCCAGAATTTTTCAGTAAACCCTCGTACTATATATACTCTGAGCATTAAATCAATTAATTTACCCTAACACTTCATTTCACATCACATGTGTATCATCAGAGATTTTTTATACACATACATACTCACACACACTCACACACACACATACACACTCACACACACACACACACATTCAGCCAGATAAATATATAGATGAGGAATTACCAGTTTAGACAAGTAAGACCATTGTTCAGCTAAGTACTCAATAAGTAAGTTGGTTTTGTAATAAGTTACTGCGCTACGGCTGAGCTCTTGCAGTTGGCCAGAAACTCCTTATAATATATATATATATATATATATATATATATATATATATATATATATATATGTATATATGTTTATCCTGGGTACAATCGAGGGTAACCACAGTACATAGCAGAGAATAAATATTTAATATAGAAATAGCTTCTACAGGACTAGAACTGTTTCATTTGGAGGAAATCATTAGGGCTTCCTGATGATATATAGAGAGACAGGGAATTACCAGATTAGACTAGTAAGACTATTTTTCAGTCAAGTATTCAATAAGTAAGTCAAGTGTTGGTATTGTAATAAGATCCTGCCCTACAGCTGAGCTCTTGAAGTCAGATAGAAACTAATTATAATAGTGGATTGGCAGTATCAGTAGAGGGTCGGACGCCATGCTTTCCAGCATAGTTACGTCCCTTTACAATCTGAGTTCAAATCCCACCGAGGTTGACTTTGCCTTTCATCCTTACGGGGTCGATAGAATAAAGTACCAGTAATGCATTGGGTAATTGCTGGCCTTGTGCCAAAAGTAGAAACAATTATAAAATATATATATGTGTATACAGTTGTCCCCTGGCATTTGCAGGGGTTATATTCCTAGAGCACCCGCAAAGAGTGAAAAACTGCAAATACTGGATAATATTTTAAAATGCCTATAAATGTCAAAACCTAACGTAAAATATGGGCCACCAAATATGGTATATTGTTATTAATAATTTAGTGTGAAAATATATATATATGGAAGCACTTGGCTTAGTGGTTAGAGCATTGGCCTTGCAATCAAAAGGTTGTGAGTTCAATTCTCAGACCGGGTGATGTGTTGTTTCCTTGAGCAAGACACTTTATTTCACATTGCTCCAGTTTACTCAGCTGAAGAAATGAGATGATAGGGACTGGGGGTCCATATCATTCCACTGCAAAGTGGTCATGCAGGTGCCACGGCAAAAAAGCACCCAGCACTCACTGTAAATGAGGTTGGTGTTAGGAAGGGCATCCAGCTGTAGAAATCAAGCCAGAATCAGTTCCCGTCCCACCCTTGCAAGCAGGGAAAAGTGGATGTAAAATGAAATGATGATGATGATGATGATGATTGCCACGAAAAAAGCAATTAAAAAATTTGTGGAAGATAGTTACAATTCTGAGAATATCCATTGGTTTCCAGGAACAATTATTAGGTTCTAATGAAAATTCCATGAATAACCAGAGCCGCGAATGCATGGGGTACACTGTATGTATATATATGTGGATGTGTTGAGAGAGAAACTGTGTCTGAGAGGGATAGAATGTAGTGTACGGGAGAGGAGACTGAGGTGGTATGGACATGTGATGTGTTGAGAGAGAAACTGTGTCTGAGAGGGATAGAATGTAGTGTACGGGAGAGGAGACTGAGGTGGTATGGACATGTGATGTGTTGAGAGAGAAACTGTGTCTGAGAGGGATAGAATGTAGTGTACGGGAGAGGCGACTGACGTGGTATGGACATGTGATGTGTTGAGAGAGAAACTGTGTCTGAGAGGGATAGAATGTAGTGTACGGGAGAGGCGACTGAGGTGGTATGGACATGTGATGTGTTGAGAGAGAAACTGTGTCTGAGAGGGATAGAATGTAGTGTACGGGAGAGGAGACTGAGGTGGTATGGACATGTGATGTGTTGAGAGAGAAACTGTGTCTGAGAGGGATAGAATGTAGTGTACGGGAGAGGCGACTGAGGTGGTATGGACATGTGATGTGTTGAGAGAGAAACTGTGTCTGAGAGGGATAGAATGTAGTGTACGGGAGAGGCGACTGAGGTGGTATGGACATGTGATGTGTTGAGAGAGAAACTGTGTCTGAGAGGGATAGGATGTAGTGTACGGGAGAGGAGACTGAGGTGGTATGGACATGTGATGTGTATGGAGGTTGACCGATGGGTGAAGAAGTGCCAGGAAATGCCAGTTGAAGGAAGACGTGGTAAAGGTAGACCATGAAAAGCATGGGCGGAGGTGGTGAGAACAGACCTCAGATCGCTGAAGCTCACGGTGGGGATGACGAAGGACCGTGACAAGTGGAGAGATGCTGTGCTGAATAAGACCCATCCCACCCTTGCAAGCAGGGAAAAGCGGACGTATAATGATCATGATGATATTATATATATATATATCTATGAATGTATGTATATATATGTGTGTGCGTGTGATATATATATATATATCATCATCATCATCATCGTCGTTTAATGTCCATCTTCCACGCTAACATGGGTTAGACGGTTTTGTTCCATTTGATGCAGGAAAGGTTGGGAGACCAAATTTCGCTCGTACAGAAGTGTCTCTGGCAGGTTGTTTTACAGTTGGATGCCCTTCCTAACACCAACCACTTTACAGTGCGGACTGGGAGCCTTTTTACTGTGTCTCCTACACGACCACCTTACAGTGTGAACTGGGAGCCTTTTTACTGTGTCTCCTACACGACCACTTTACAGTGTGGACTGGGAGCCTTTTTACTGTGTCTCCTACATGACCACTTTACAGTGTGGACTGGGAGCCTTTTTACTGTGTCTCCTACACAACCACTTTACAGTGTGGACTGGGAGCCTTTTTACTGTGTCTCCTACACGACCACCTTACAGTGTGGACTGGGAGCCTTTTTACTGTGTCTCCTACACGACCACTTTACAGTGTGGACTGGGAGCCTTTTTACTGTGTCTCCTACACGACCACCTTACAGTGTGGACTGGGAGCCTTTTTACTGTGTCTCCTACACGACCACTTTACAGTGTGGACTGGGAGCCTTTTTACTGTGTCTCCTACATGACCACTTTACAGTGTGGACTGGGAGCCTTTTTACTGTGTCTCCTACACGACCACCTTACAGTGTGGACTGGGAGCCTTTTTACTGTGTCTCCTACACGACCACCTTACAGTGTGGACTGGGAGCCTTTTTACTGTGTCTCCTACACGACCACCGTACAGTGTGGACTGGGAGCCTTTTTACTGTGTCTCCTACACGACCACCTTACAGTGTGGACTGGGAGCCTTTTTACTGTGTCTCCTACACGACCACCTTACAGTGTGGACTGGGAGCCTTTTTACTGTGTCTCCTACACGACCACCTTACAGTGTGGAC
>OZ024765.1:12940059-12945059 GCA_964016885.1 Eledone cirrhosa | reverse complement strand
ATGGGAGGGCGTTGGACGCAGGGTGTTGTTCTGTTTCACCCCAGGCCAGCTCTGGTTGAGCAGGCCTATTATTAAAAACAATCCAACCATGAACATCACCACTTCCACCCATTCTCCCCATCTTCCCCACCCCAGCTTCCTTCCCCCTCCTTCTCTTCCTTCCTATGGAACAGTTACTGTAATTAAAATTTGTGGATCCCAAACACACCCAGGATACTGTGACGCATTGATCACAATAAGCAACTTCCACACACACACACACACACACACACAAACAAACACTCAATAATACACCATGTGTGTTTATACATATAAAGGAACTGCCTATGATTTTCAAATATTTTGAAAATCATGCACAATTTGGAAGGATTTAGTAATACAAGGTGACCACAAAACACTCCTTGATTTCAAATACTGTATTTTCCAGCGCCGAAAACGCTTTGGCCTCCAGGATGCACCCTGATTTTGACAACCAAAAATTTGAAAAAAAAGTGATAAACAACCTTTGGCCTCCAGGATGCACCCTGATTTTGACAACCAAAAATTTGAAAAAAAAGTGATAAACAACCTTCGGCCTCCAGGATGCACCCTGATTTTGACAACCAAAAATTTGAAAAAAAAGTGATAAACAACCTTTGGCCTCCAGGATGCACCCTAATTTTGACAACCAAAAATTTGAAAAAAAAGTGATAAACAACCTTCGGCCTCCAGGATGCACCCTGATTTTGACAACCAAAAATTTGAAAAAAAGTGATAAACAACCTTCGGCCTCCAGGATGCACCCTAATTTTGACAACCAAAAATATGAAAAAAAAGTGATAAACAACCTTCGGCCTCCAGGATGCACCCTAATTTTGACAACCAAAAATATGAAAAAAAAGTGATAAACAACCTTCGGCCTCCAGGATGCACCCTGATTTTGACAACCAAAAATTTGAAAAAAAGTGATAAACAACCTTCGGCCTCCAGGATGCACCCTAATTTTGACAACCAAAAATATGAAAAAAAAGTGATAAACAACCTTCGGCCTCCAGGATGCACCCTGATTTTGACAACCAAAAATTTGAAAAAAAGTGATAAACAACCTTCGGCCTCCAGGATGCACCCTAATTTTGACAACCAAAAATTTGAAAAAAAGTGATAAACAACCTTCGGCCTCCAGGATGCACCCTAATTTTGACAACCAAAAATATGAAAAAAAAGTGATAAACAACCTTCGGCCTCCAGGATGCACCCTGATTTTGACAACCAAAAATTTGAAAAAAAGTGATAAACAACCTTCGGCCTCCAGGATGCACCCTAATTTTGACAACCCAAAATTTGAAAAAAAAGTGATAAACAACCTTCGGCCTTCAGGATGCACCCTAATTTTGACAACCAAAAATTTGAAAAAAAAGTGATAAACAACCTTCGGCCACCAGAACACATGGTAGATTTTTGAGACTTACTTTAGGAAAAAAATAGCGTCTTCGACAACTGAGAAATATGGTGCTTATAATATGAAAACTTAAATGAATATTTTTACAATCATGGGAGCTACAGTTGTATAAACAAACAAAGTTTCATGTGGTATTGGTTGATATCATCGACACTCGGTGTGTGCCCCTTTTTGTTGCTCGACAAACATCCTCATCATCATCATCATCATCGTATGGCTGTGTGGTTTAGAAGTTCGCTTCTAAAGCATGTAGTCCAGGGTTCGTTCCCACTGCGTGGATACACGTGGGTAAGTGTCTTTTGCAATAGACCTGGGTTGACCACAGCCTTGTGAGTGAAATGTGGTAGATGGAAAACTTTGTAGAAGCCTGTCATGGGTTAGTTTACATCTACCTTACTTCCACGCTAGCATGGGTTAGACGGGTTTGTCCCATTTGAAGCAAGTTGGGTCAGGACTGTTTCTGGCTGGTTTTCTATGGCTGGATGCCCTTCTTAATGCCAACCACATTTACAGTGTGTGTTAGGTGCTTTCTGTCGTGACACCTACATGACCACTATACAGTGTGGTCTGGGTGCTTTCTGTTGTGACACCTACATGACCACTATACAGTGTGTGTTGGGTGCTTTCTGTCGTGACACCTACATGACCACTATACAGTGTGGTCTGGGTGCTTTCTGTCGTGACACCTACATGACCACTATACAGTGTGGTCTGGGTGCTTTCTGTCGTGACACCTACATGACCACTATACAGTGTGTGTTGGGTGCTTTCTGTCGTGACACCTACATGACCACTATACAGTGTGGTCTGGGTGCTTTCTGTTGTGACACCTACATGACCACTATACAGTGTGTGTTGGGTGCTTTCTGTCGTGACACCTACATGACCACTATACAGTGTGGTCTGGGTGCTTTCTGTCGTGACACCTACATGACCACTATACAGTGTGGTCTGGGTGCTTTCTGTTGTGACACCTACATGACCACTATACAGTGTGTGTTGGGTGCTTTCTGTCGTGACACCTACATGACCACTATACAGTGTGGTCTGGGTGCTTTCTGTCGTGACACCTACATGACCACTATACAGTGTGGTCTGGGTGTTTTCTGTCGTGACACCTACATGACCACTTTACAGTGTGGACTGGGTGTTTTGTGGTACCAACATAAGGATGGTGTGGGCGGAAGTGGGAAGGAGCCGTAAGGAGTGTGGGGGTGGGGTGTATATTGGATTAAGAGGTGCCTACTGAGTGTAAGTTTAAGTCTATGCGCAAGGAAAGGCGGGTCTTTTGTATTACTGCATAGCGCCAAAGATCCCAATCCAGTATCATTATCTTAGAGAGGTGCATCAATATAATAATCAAGCTCGGAGTGCTTTTGTGGTCACCCTGTATATATAACTTACACCTTATTAAGCTGGTATTTGGAACGTAACAAATGTTCTTACATAACATTCTGTTGGAAGTTTTTTTTATAAATATAAAGACTTTAACCTTTTCATTACCCTATTTCTAATAAAATACACAGCTATGATTTTCAAATAATTTTGAAAACCATGACTAATTTGGAAGGATTTAGTAATATAACTAAGTTTGTCATTATTCAGCTAGAATTTGGAACATAAGATAAGCGCTCTCCTATGAAATTATGATGGGAGGTTTGTAAATAATTATGAAGATTTAAAGCAAAGAGTTTTGTTTCAAAGAACCACAGTTAGGAACATAATACATCAAAGGTTCTTGCATAAAATTATGATGGAAGGCTTTTAGATAAAAGCATGGAAAATAGATGTAAAATGGAGGTGATGATGATGATATATGTATGTATACACAAATATATATATATATATATTTTACACCTAATTGTGTATGGTTGATGGTATATTTAGTCAGTTTCTACATGCTGTCGAAATGGTGGATAAATACTCGATTGAGGCCGCCGCGAAGAGGCTACGTTCGGTTATTTGTCGGAGATTTCCCCATAAGAGCATCTATTCATATAGCTTGTTCTGATTGATTTTTTATATGGTTAGTTATGCTAATTAGAAGAAGAAATAGTATATATTTTATTATCGTATGATTCTAAAGACATGATTTATGATATAATGCTCTGATTTTTTTATTTATTGTATGTTTGTGTGTCTGTGTGTATTTCATGACTCAAACACTGTTCACTTTCCTGACATTTGAACATTATTCTATGTACTATACATCCACCTTTGATGAGTTGTCATGCCCCGTTGTGAACAGGACTGACATGCATAGCTGAGTTGAAAGTAGTATCAAAGCAGCAGATGTACCATCAGTCAGCTAGGGTTTGCAGATGACATGGAGCTAGATAACTCATTAGAAGGTGATCTCTGACTTGTACCGGTTTGTTGCCAAGTGTTGCACATGAAAACCATTGCTGTGAAGACAGAGACATTTGTCATCAAAGGAAAGCCTGCACAGTGCACTCTACAATTAAGTGGAGTTCCACTGAAGTAGGTGGAAAAGTTCAAGTATCTTGAGATCGTGTTCATAAGTGATAATAATGAAAATTATTGTATACATTGCTCAGGTGCACTACAACTCATCAAAGGTGTATGTATAGTACATAGAATAATCGTTTCTACTTTTGGCACAAGGCCAGCAATTACTGGTACTTTATTTTATTGACCCCGTAAGGATGAAAGGCAAAGTTAACCTCGGCGGGATTTGAACTCAGAATGGCAAGGGCCGTAACTCTATGCATCAAAGCATGGCGTCCGACCCTCTGCCGATACTGCCAATCCACCATTATAGTACATAGAATAATGTACAAATGTCAGGAAAGTGAACAGTGTATGAGTGATAATATACACACAGGCACATGCATGCGTGTGTATGGAGGTGGAACATCAGGTGTAGTGTTGGCAGGGTGGGGTCTGAATTAAATGCAAGAATTGCAGAAGCTGGTGCAATAGTGCACAAACTTCAACACTTGGTCACCAGAAGAAAGGAGGCAGGTGTAAAAGACCAACACATTATCCAAGCTGGTGCAATAGTGCACAAACTTCAACACTTGGTCACCAGAAGAAAGGAGGCAGGTGTAAAAGACCAACACATTATCCAAGCTGGTGCAATAGTGCACACACTTCAACACTTGGTCACCAGAAGAAAGGAGGCAGGTGTAAAAGACCAACACATTATCCAAGCTGGTGCAATAGTGCACAAACTTCAACACTTGGTCACCAGAAGAAAGGAGGCAGGTGTAAAAGACCAACACATTATCCAAGCTGGTGCAATAGTGCACAAACTTCAACACTTGGTCACCAGAAGAAAGGAGGCAGGTGTAAAAGACCAACACATTATCCAAGCTGGTGCAATAGTGCACAAACTTCAACACTTGGTCACCAGAAGAAAGGAGGCAGGTGTAAAAGGCCAACACATTATCCAAGCTGGTGCAATAGTGCACAAACTTCAACACTTGGTCACCAGAAGAAAGGAGGCAGGTGTAAAAGGCCAACACATTATCTTCAATTCGGCATTTATGCCAACCCTCACCTATGGTCATGAATCTTGGGTAATGACCAAAAAAATACG
>OZ024765.1:12927559-12932559 GCA_964016885.1 Eledone cirrhosa | reverse complement strand
AATTATGAAAGATAAAGCCATTACCACAAAAATACAATAGTATATATAAAATAATTGTTTCTACTTTTGGCACAAAGTCAGCAAATTAACCAGTACATTACTGGTACTTTATTTTATTGACCTCGTAAGGATGAAAGGCAAAGTTAACCTGAGCGGGATTTGAATTCAGTCCGTAAAGGGACGTAACTCTATGCTGGAAAGCATGGCATCCGACTCTCTACCAATACTGCCAATCCAATCCCAAAATAATGGAAATGCTAAAGGGTTAAGGCCAACTAGCAGCCAGCTAGGGCACAGACCTCTGGGTGTGCATTACTGAACCTTAAAGGATTAAAGTTTAAACAGGGTTGCTGCCACCATTAAGGCCAGCCAGGCAGTAACCTAGGGCTCACTTCTCATAGAGGTGCATTACTGAACCTTAAAGGATCACAGTTTTATAAAGGCCTGGTGCTACTGTGTTGCCAACTAGGCAGCCAGCTAGGGCACAGACCTCTGGGTGTGCATTATTGATCCTTAAAGGATCAAAGTTTTATAAAGGGCTGGTGCTACTGTGTTGGCCAACTAGGCAGCCAGCTAGGGCACAGACCTCAGATATGTGCATTATTGATCCTTAAAGGATCACAGTTTTAAACAGGCTCGGTGCTACCTTTAAGGCCAGCCAGACAGTAACCTAGGGCTCACATCTCATTACTGAACCTAAAAGGATCAGTTTTATACAGGGCTGGCGCTACCATTAAGGCCGGCCAGGCAGTAACCTAGGGCTCACATCTCATTACTGAACCTAAAAGGATCAGTTTTATACAGGGCTGGCGCTACCATTAAGGCCAGCGAGGAGTAACCTAGGGCTCACATCTCATTACTGAACCTAAAAGGATCAGTTTTATACAGGGCTGGTGCTACCATTAAGGCCGGCCAGGCAGTAACCTAGGGCTCACATCTCATTACTGAACCTAAAAGGATCAGTTTTATACAGGGCTGGCGCTACCATTAAGGCCAGCGAGGAGTAACCTAGGGCTCACATCTCATTACTGAACCTAAAAGGATCAGTTTTATACAGGGCTGGCGCTACCATTAAGGCCGGCCAGGCAGTAACCTAGGGCTCACATCTCATTACTGAACCTAAAAGGATCAGTTTTATACAGGGCTGGCGCTACCATTAAGGCCGGCCAGGCAGTAACCTAGGGTTCACATCTCATTACTGAACCTAAAAGGATCAGTTTTATACAGGGCTGGCGCTACCATTAAGGCCGGCCAGGCAGTAACCTAGGGCTCACATCTCATTACTGAACCTAAAAGGATCAGTTTTATACAGGGCTGGTGATACCTTTAAGGCCAGCCAGGCAGTAACCTAGGGCTGACATCTCAGATAGGTGCATTGCTGAACCAAAAAGGATCACAGTTTTATACATGCCCAGTGCTTCTGTTATGGCCAACTGGGCAACTATCTAGAGCACAGACCTCAAATAGTTACATTACTAAACCTTAACCTGTTGACATGCCACATATATTTTACATAGCTACAGTTGCTGTGTCAGGGGGGGGGGGGGCAGTAAAATGACTATTTTGATTGACAAACGTCACATCAATAAACTAGTAACTCCATCTAGCTTTGAAATTATGAACTGTAGGAAAGGAGTTCAAACATATTCGGGTGAGTTATCTCATCTACGGTACTGAAGAGCTTGAAGGATCACAGTTTTAAACAGAGTTGGTGCTACAAATAAAGGCCACCTAGGGCTCATATCTTAGAGGGCAGGTGCTACCTTTAAGGCCAGCTAGGTAGCCACTTATGGCGCACTACTGAACTTCAAAGGATCACAGTTTAATACAAACCTGTATAATCAAATCAAATATAAACACACCATGAAGTAGTTGGCATTAGGGAGGGCATCCTGCTGTAGAAACCAAGCCAAAAATGAAACATATGAGTGAACCAAAGTCATCTGATTTGCCTGGCTTCAGAGCACAGCAACTTGTCTAGCCAATGCAAGCATGAAAAATAGATGTAAACGATGATGATGATAATGATAATCATAATGATGATGATGAAGCTCAAAATCATGATGATGATGAAGCTCAAAATCATGATGATGATGAAGCTCAAAATCATGATGATGAATGATTTACTGCAATCAATAAATAATTTGTTAACATATTTGCCGCATAGCCAGAACTAGTTCCACGATTAAGGCCATCTAGACAGTCACCCTAGAGCACAGACATCAAAGATATACATTACGGAACAAGAAAGGATCGCAGTTTTATACAAATTTTGTATAATTAAATAAAATATATAATAATTTACTCTAATCAATACATAAATCACTTAAAATCTTTGTTGTGTAGCAGCATTATGGAAATATCCAGAATAGTGGAGAGGATCATATGGTGTTATCTTCTTTGCCCACTTATTCCTGATAGGGTTGTGGGGGCAGAGCCCTCAAACACTCCTTCCAGTGGGTCCTGTCAGAAGCAACTGTCTCCAATTGATCTGGCTGTATCCCTAAGAGTGACCAGCCAAGCTCATGGATGTTATCCAACCATCTTGCTCAGGGTCTACCCCTGGGCCTCCTGCTGGTTGGTTTTGTCTGTAAAATCTATCCAGTGATTCTTTCCCCGAGACATTCTAACCTCATGCCTGTAGTATCTGAGCTGTGATCTCTCAATTCGGTTATGGAGACATCCATAAATATGGTGTTATGATTTGTAATATAATTTGTCATGGATGGGTGTGGATTGTGTAGTGGGAAATGCTGGTTTAGTAATTTTGTTAGTGTTAGTAGAGCAAGCAGTGTCAAAAAGTAGGTTTGTTGATTTACCAAGCTGTAAGCTTGTAATTTTATTTAGGATAATGAGGTATATAACTGGAAGAAAGGGTTGCAGATTGCAGAGCTAGCTTAAGGTGGTAAATACTCAGATCCAGCCCAGTCAGGAGAGATAGGAAAGGTCATTCAACTACAGATGGAGTTGTAGGGGTGCCAATCTACTTGACACATATAGTGCCTTGGACATATTAAACTTGGTAGTGGAGCCTATACCACAGAATACAGCTCATTTCAGAGAGAAAGAGAGAGAGTGTGTTATAGAAGAAGAATTAACCCCTACACTAGACTGATATTTTATTTATCAACCCTGAAAGAATGAAAGGCAATATAGATCCTAAAGTTTAATGACTCTGCCAAGTCACAACCTTGCCAGGAGGGATATAATGTGACATAATATGCTTTCTAATTTAGGCACAAGGCCAGCAATTTTGTTAGATAGAGCAGAGTTGATCCTATCAACCCCAGTACTTGACTGGTACTTTATTTTATCAACTCCGGAAGGATGAAAGGTAAAGTTGATTAAATTAACCTCAGTACTTAACTGGTACTTTATTTTATCAACTCTGGAAGGGTGAAAGACAAAATTGAATAAATCAACCCCAGTATTTAACTGGTACTTTACTTTATCAACTCCGGAAGGATGAAAGACAAAGTTGATTAAATCAACCCCAGTATCTAACTGGTACTTTATTTTATCAACCTCAGAAGAATGGAATGAGTAGCAACGTTAACCTCGGTGGGATTTGAACTCAGAACAAATACTGGATTCTAATTTTAGCACAAGGCTAACTTAGCACAAGGCTAACTTAGCCCTTCCACTTTGGGGTGGAAGGGCTAAGTTGATCACATCAACCCTAGTACTTTATTGGTACTTTATTTTATTGGCCCCAAAATAATGAAAAGCAAAGTCGACCTTGGTGAGATTTGAACTCAGAATATAAAGAACTAGACCAAATACAGCAATGGAAGTACACCTGACGCTCTACCGATTCTGTCTATCCAATTCTTCCCTTGATATCATATGATATTATATAACACATGATTTACAATGTTGGTTATTGCTGCAGTTGTCCAGCTTCCCACGGTTGTACTTTAGAGTGAAGAAGGTAAAACATCTCTGAGCATGACAAACCACTTCACCAACACTTCAATTTTCTTCAGCACCTTTATCTACAGACAACTACTTCTATACCACTCTACAAGCACATCTGCCTGTTGTGTCTAGTGTTTGTGGATCTGTTTATGTTCTTGTACTGTTTCAACAGCTTGGCCTACTAACATGTGCAAATATCTCTCGTAGTCTAGGGTTTTTTGTTTAACCCATTCAGTACCATATTTTTAATGAAAAACATCTGCCTGTGATTTTCAAATAATTTTGGAAATAATCAAGAATTTTGAATGATTTAGTAATATAACTAACTTTTTCATTTTTATATTGGTGTTTGGAATGTAACTTAACAATGACTCATACAAAAATCTATGATGGAGATTTAACTCATTTATCACAATATTTCAAATTTGCTTATGATTTCAAAATAATTTTGAAAATAATCAAGGATTTTAAGCTGGAGTTTGGAACATCACTTAAGATTCATACATAAAATTATGATGGAAATTTAACCTTTTCATGACCATATTTTAAATGAAAACATTTACCTATGATATTCAAATCATTTCGAAAATAATCAAGTATTTTGAAGGATAGCTGACTTTCTCATCATTAAGTCGGTGTTTGGATCATAACTTAAAATTTTCACATAAAATTATAATGGAAGCTTTAAATCATTCATTATAATTTTTCAAATGAAGAACACTGCCTATAATTTCCAAATCATTGTGAAAAAAAGAATTTTCATTATTAAGCTGATTTTCAAATCCCGCCGAGGTTAACTTTGCCTTTCATCCTTCCAGGGTCAATAGAATAAAGTACCAGTAATGCATTGGGTAATTACTGGCCATGTGCCAAAAGTAGAAACAATTATTAAGCTGATTTGCAGAATATAACTTAAAGTTTCTTACATAGATTATTATGGAAGGTTTTTTAGCCATTCATTATCAACTTTTTAATGAAAAACATCTGCCTATGGGTTTCAAATAATTTTTAAGTTGGTGCTTGGAACAGAACTTAACAAAGGCTCTTATATAAAATTATGATGGAATGTTTTTTGATAAATA
>OZ024765.1:12917559-12922559 GCA_964016885.1 Eledone cirrhosa | reverse complement strand
ACAGTGCTCAGGTGCACTACAACTCGTCAAAAGTGCATGTGTAGTACATAGAAAAATGTACAAATGTTAGGAATGTGAACAGTCTATGAGTCATGATATACACAGATACACACACAATATATATATATAGTGTAAAATGTCCAATAAATTCCATTAACAATTGTAATATGTCCAATAAATTCCATTCGTTGCAACACTGATTCTCTTTTTTTCTGTGATATATATTTATCATCATCATCATCATCATCACCATCATCGTTTAACGTCCATCTTCCACGCTAGCATGGGTTAGATGGGAATTGTCCCAATTGAGGCAAGATTAGTCGGTTGACCGTGTCTCGCGCATACAGAACTGTTTCTGGCAGGTTTTCTACAGCTGGATGCCCTTTGTAACACCAACCACATTTACAGTGAGGACTGGGAGCCTTTTTACCGTTTCTCCTACACAACCACTTTACAGTGTGGACTGGGAGCCTTTTTACCATGTCTCCTACACAACCACTTTACAGTGAGGACTGGGAGCCTTTTTACCATGTCTCCTACACAACCACTTTACAGTGTGGACTGGGAACCTTTTTACCGTGTCTCCTACATGACCACCTTACAGTGTGGACTGGGAGCCTTTTTACCGTGTCTCCTACACAACCACTTCACAGTGTGGACTGGGTGCTTTTTGTCGTGTCATCTACATGACCACTTTAGAGTGGACGGAGGTGGGAGGATGGAGTAGGGGTGTGGAGTGATGTATATTGGGTTAAGAGGTGCCCACTGACTGTAGGTTTAAGTTTGTATGTAAGGGAAGGCGGGTCTTCTGTATAACTGCATAGCGCCAAAGATCTCAATCCAGTGACATTGTCTTAGAGAGGTGCAGGTGAGCAAGGTCAGTTTCTATCACCTTGTCCCAGGTTTTTTTTTTTGGTCTACCCATTCTGTAGCTTCCATCAATTTTGATTGCTCTGTGCAAATGTCAGGAAAGTGAACAGTGTATGAGTCATGATATACACAGATACACACATATGCATGCATGTGTATGGAGGTGGAATATCAGGTGTAATGTTGGCAAATCTTGGGAAGCATGGAGGTTTTAAAGGCAGCTAACAACTGATGCTGCAGGTAGTTTGTTCCATGCTTCAGCAACTCTGAGCGTGAAAAGATGTTTCCAAAAGTCATGGGAGTTGTGCTGTTTTCCGATTTTGTAGGCATGCCCACGTGTGTTAGACACATAGAATTCAAAAATGTGCTCAGGGTTGCTGGCAAGATGGTTCATAATTTTGTGGGTGTTTACAAAGTCAGTTGCCAGACGTTGGAGCTTCAATGTATCCATGCCCAGCGTTCAGAGTATGGTAGATGCCTTATGATGAAATAAAGTATTAATTCATGGTGTAGGATTGGCAAGATTGTGAGAGCATCAGACAAGATGTCTTCCAGTATTTGAGGAAAAACAAGAAAAAAATGTTTTTTCAGGAGGTGAACTTGTGTGTTCATGTTTATTTATTTATATATATATTCTTTGCTTAAACTTTAATCTGTTATTTTAATAAATATTTGCTCTATGGTTTTTATATATTTTTATATACATATTATCCTTATCGAGCCCTCTTCGGATTTTAGTCTTCGCATTTACAATTATTACTATATATATATATATTACATATATAATATATATGTATATACATATATTACATATATATATATTATCATCATCATCATCATCATCATTTTACGTCCGCTTTTCCCTGCTTGCAAGGGTGGGACGAGAACTGATTCTGGCTTGATTTCTACAGCTGGATGCTCTTCCTAACACCAACCTCATTTACAGTGAGTGCTGGGTGCTTTTTTCTGTGGCGCCTACACATCCACTTTGCAGTGGAATGATAGGGACCCCACTCCCTATCATCTCATTTCTACAGCTGAGTAAACTGGAGCAATGTGAAATAAAGTGTCTTGCTCAAGGAAACAACACATCACCCGGTCTGAAAAGTGAACTCACAACCTTTCGATTGCAAGGCCAATGCTCTAACCACTAAGCCATGTGCTTCCATATATATATATATATATCTATCTATATATATATATATATATATATAATATATATATATAATATATATATATATATTACATATATATATATTATATTATATTATATTATATATATATATATATATGAATGCATATATATATATTTATTTATTATTAGCACAGACTAAAAGCTTAAACAAACAAGTTCTACTTTCACCCAAAAGCAGGATCATATATATACATACATCCGTTTGTGGTTGACAGCTGAGAGGAAAGAGTGCCCAATAACAAAGTAGAGTTTAACTTTTTAGCATTTAAACCAGTGGTACCCAGCCAGGATTCTCTCAACTCTTTCTGTTCAAACCGGCTGTAACTAGCCACTCATAATGATGTTAAGGTATTGTTCTTAAAATAATATCAAAAATCTCATAGATTCGATATTATTATTTCTACTTTTGGCACAAGGCCAGCAATTATCCCAGTGCATTACTGGTACTTTATTTCATCGACCCCGTAAGGATGAAAGGCAAAGTTAACCTCGGCGGGATTTGAACTCAGACCATAAAGGGCCGTCGATATTATGTGAGATAATTATGTGAGGTAAAGCATTTACCGTGAAAATATAATAATATATATAGAGTAATGTGTAATTTATATATATATATATATATATATATATATATATATATATAGTGACGAAACATAAGTTAATTGCATGAACTCATAATCCTTTATTTACTGCTATATATATTTCGATGATAGCCATTGAATGGCTATGACCTCATCAGGCAGTTAGTCAGTTCTTAGATATGCCAGCTCTGTGTTTATAGTGTTGATGGTATCAGAGCCTTGGGACATATCAAGATTACATATATATATATATATAATCTTGATTTTTTTCTAATATTGAATTCTAATGCTCTGCTACCTGAACCATCCTTAACAACAAGATATTTAACTGTCGATAACTTAATCTTCCGTTTTAAATTCCTGTTGAACCAAGGATAGTAACGTGCATAGAGCTTATATCAACTTACCAAAGATAATAGTGAAATACTACACTATAATCACATATTTTACTATATATATATATATATATATATATATACAATATTAAATAAATGGAAACTATATTTATAAAACCATATTTATTTCATTATATATATTTCAGGGATATCATATTAACAATATGCTATGCCTTCCTCAGACAAAATACAATATAAACAGTTTTATAGATAAATAGATTTGACATACCGTAACAACATCGACTTGTATTTGAAAAGTTGAATTGGCAGTCAATTCAACTTTTCAAATACAAGTCGATGTTGTTACGGTATGTCAAATCTATTTATCTATAAAACTGTTTATATTGTATTTTGTCTGAGGAAGGCATAGCATATTGTTAATATGATATCCCTGAAATATATATAATGAAATAAATATGGTTTTATAAATATAGTTTCCATTTATTTAATATTGTAAATATACTCCAAATACTTGTCGAGTGCTTTTATATCAGTTATAAATATTTACTAGTTGTAACCCAACAATTTAAATATAACTTTCCATATATATATATATATATATATATATATATATACAGATACCCGACTTCCCATGGGTACAAGCCGAAGCTGAAGCGTTTAGACAATATGCCTCCACCCCCTTCCACTGCAAAGTGGTCGTGGAGGTGCCACGGCAAAAAAGCACCCAGCCCACACTGTAAAGTGGACATGTAGGTGCCACGGTAAAAAAGCGCCCACCACTCACTGTAAATGAGGTTGGTGTTAGGAAGCGCATCCAGCTGTAGAAATCAGCCAGAATCAGTTGACCGGACACTGCCTACAAAGGAGATAAACTAAATTAAAATTACTAAAATTACTAACAGGAAGAATGAAAGTAATAACACACTGTTCAAATAAATCTATATTTAAACAAAATGTCTTTTTTGTAACATATTTTCTTCATATATTTCCTTCCTGATCCTAAAGGTTTCCCCCACTTCAATTTATATGGAATTTCTTATTCAGGTATTTTATACATATTTCCTTATTTTAACCCCACCCTTCTTCCCTTTTCTCATATACTGTACTCAATATTTTGGAATGATGAAGCGTGTTGGATTGGCAGAATGTCAGATAAAATACCATTGTGGTATTTGTTCTGAGTTCAAATCCTGCTGAGGTCAACTTTGCCTTTCATCATTTCCGGAGATTTCATTAACTTAGACTTCCCCACTCCCCCACAAAAGATATTAAAACCTAGTATTTCTGGTTCTTTACATTCTGAGTTCATATCCCTTTTCTTTATTATTTTAAATTCAAATCCTTTTTTTAATTGATTTTAATTCAAATCTTTTTTTTATTGATTTTAATTTAAATCCTATTTTAATTGATTTTAAATTCAAATCCTTTTTCTAATTGATTTTAAATTCAAAAACTTTTTGAGTTGATTTTAAATTTAAATCCTTTTTAATTGAATTAATTAACTTTGTTCTTCCCCAACAAAGAAATATTAAAATCCAGTATTTCTGGCTCTTTATACTCTGAGGTCAAATCCTGCTGAGGTCAACTTTGCCTTTCATCCTTATGGACGTTGAATTAATTAACTTTGCTCTTCCCCTCTCTCTTTATATTCTGAGTTCAAATCCTTTTTGAATAGTGTCTGACATAAACCAAAAAAACTGTCCATGGAGTAAGGGACAAGACAAAACAATAATTTATAGCAATTAAGCTATAACATAATATACCAGTTATTCTAACGAACCGGTTGTAAATCAATTAACCCATTTGATACCAAAACCAGCCATGCTTCTATGAAAGAAAACCACCCATTACAAACAATTCCTATATAAATTTATATATTTCAACATGATATTATATAAGAAATATATGTTAAGTTATTATATTAGGAACAAAATAGTCAATCATTTGAGTAAATCCTTCAAAATTCTGCAATAATTAATTGAAACAAAAGTATAT
>OZ024765.1:12907559-12910059 GCA_964016885.1 Eledone cirrhosa | reverse complement strand
ATATATAAACAGACTAAATAAAGATGGCGTAGAAAATACAATGCAGCGGGAGGAAACAATAGCACCACTGACGATGTTGCAGATGTGCAACGAAAGAACTTTGATAGACTATATATATGTGTTTGTGTCTATATTGTATCTGTATTTTTGACAGTTGGTCAGTCAATGGCAACATTGAGGACTGAATAAATTAGATTACCGATATAAAAGACACAGAAGCGAAAAGGTTTCCATCAACTTTTAGTGCTCTGCACCTTTTTATGCAGCTGTCATCCTTCAAACACATCACATGTCCATACCAACGCAACCTCCTCTCCTGCATATATATATATATATATATATAATAATGGTTTCTTATATAGGCACAAGGCCAGTAATTACCCAGTGTATTACTGGTACTTTATTTTATCGACCCCGTAAGGATGAAAGGCGGGATTTGAACTCAGATTGTAAAGGGACGTAACTATGCTGGAAAGCATGGCGTCCGACCCTCTACCGATACTGCCAATCCACCGCCCCTTATATATATATATAATAATGGGTTCTGATTTAGGCACAAGGCCATACTTTATTTGATTGACCCTGTAAGGATGAAAGGCAAAGTTAACCTTGGCAGGATTTGAACTCAGAACGTAAGGGGACATAAGCCTATGCAGTGAAGCATGGTGTCCAACGCTCTACTGATTCTGCCAATCCACCACCCTTATATATAATAATACAAGGACGATTTGTTAAGCCTTCTTTATATTTATTGATTGGTGACACACATTTCGCTACGGAGCAGCTCAAGGTTTGATCTGTATCGATCTGGTCCAACTCTGGAATCAAAAGCTTGTCAGACCTCTACTGTTATAATGACAGAATGAACATATGGATATATAAATATATATATAATGGAGGCACATGGCTTAGTGGTTAGAGCATTGGCCTTGCAATCGAAAGGTTGTGAGTTCAATTCTCAGACCGGGTGATGTGTTGTTTCCTTGAGCAAGACACTTTATTTCACATTGCTCCAGTTTACTCAGCTGTAGAAATGAGATGATAGGGACTGGGGTCCCTATCATTCCACTGCAAAATGGTCGTGTAGGGTCGTGTAGGTGCCATGGCAAAAAAAGCACCCAGCACTCACTGTAAATGAGGTTGGTGTTAGGAAGGGCATCCAGCTGTAGAAATCAAGCCAGAATCAGTTCCCGTCCCACCCTTGCAAGCAGGGAAAAGCAGACGTAAAATGAAATGATGATGATGATATATTTATATATATATCCACGCTGTAATGTGGCCGTGTAGGTAACACAGTAAAAAGTTCCCAGTCCACACTGTAAATGTGGTTGGTGTTAGGAAGGGCATCCAGCCGTAGAAAACCTGCCAGACAGCCCTATACAAGCGAGACACGGTCACCCGACCAACCTTGCCTCAAGTGGCACAACTTCCGTCTAACCCTATGCTAGCGTGGAAGATGGACGTTAAACTATGATGATGATGATATATATATATATTGGAAAATGTGTGAAATCCTTGGTACAGTTAGATATATTTAAAAAAAGGAAAAGAATGACTTCACTTGTAGTTCTGAATAATTTAATTTAATTTTATATTAAATCAAATTGTTTATAATTACAAGTGAAGACATTCTTTTTCTTTTTTTAAAATATATATATATATATATATATATGGAGGCACATGGCTTAGTGGTTAGAGCATTGGCCTTGCAATCGAAAGGTTGTGAGTTCAATTCTCAGACCGTGTGATGTGTTGTGTCCTTGAGCAAGACACTTTATTTCACATTGCTCCAGTTTACTCAGCTGTAGAAATGAGATGATAGGGACTGGGGTCCATATCATTCCACTGCAAAGTGGTCGTGGAGGTGCCACGGCAAAAAAGCTCCCAGCACTCACTGTAAATGAGGTTGGTGTTAGGAAGGGCATCCAGCTGTAGAAATCAAGCCAGAATCAGTTCCCGTCCCACCCTTGCAAGCAGGGAAAAGCGGACGTAAAATGAAATGATGATGAAATGATGATGATGATGCCTATGTCACACACACACATATATATATATATATATATATACACACACACATATATTCATATGTGTGTGTGTATATGTATACATGCAACACATTAAGGAATGGTATCAACAATTAACCAAATAAGTAAAGGACCTTTTCCTATAGCTTAGTCAGGCTGGGAAGGGCAGTACCAATGACCCTTGAACTTTTTCTCAAGAGCCCCTGAAATTAATGGCTGAAATAGGAGAAAGAAGAAACCACAGCTTATATGCCACTGCAATAGTAGCAGGGTATAATGATAGTGAGGTGACCTCTAACATGAAACCTGGTTCAAATACCTTAAACAATGTGGGCCCTGTTAAAGGCAACGAAGGGCCAGATGGGGTGTTTACCAAGCTTTGGACTTTCATTTGTTGAGAGTTGAAGCTATATGGAATTTGATGCCCTTGTTTAAAAATATAATAATTATTTTTTATATTTATTATCATCATCATC
>OZ024765.1:12887559-12902559 GCA_964016885.1 Eledone cirrhosa | reverse complement strand
CTCAAAGTAATAGGAGAGGCGAAAAACAAACACCAATGCTTTACATACAATGTCCGTGGTCACAAGTATGAAAATACACTCTTGACGGGTGCAATGTGTCCGAACACGGACAAGCCGAACTCACCCACATCTCTCTCGCCTTCTCCGTCTCTCTGTATAGTGAACAAGGGTTAGGTATAGTCCCATGTGTTGGCCGCCCCACGGCCCCGGTGGACAGAATGGAGAAGGCATTTCCCTGGAGGATGGGAAGGGAGATGCGCTGGAAGAGCCATTCCATCTCGCCAGGCTCACACTTGCGGCTGGTCAGCTCAGCGCCTATGGTGGTGAGTAAGGAGGTAGCCCTAGGGCCAAGGACACCAGAAGTCTCCACTGCTATGGCTAGCCATCTCAGCACCTATGGTGGTGAGTAAGGAGGTTCCCTAGGGCCAAGGACACCAGAAGTCTCCACTGCTATGGCTAGCCATCTCAGCACCTATGGTGGTGAGTAGGGAGGTAGCCCTAGGGCCAAGGACACCAGAAGTCTCCACTGCTATGGCTAGCCATCTCAGCACCTATGGTGGTGAGTAGGGAGGTAGCCCTAGGACCAAGGACACCAGAAGTCTCTACTGCTATGGCTAGCTATCTCAGCACCTATGGTGGTGAGTAGGGAGGTAGCCCTAGGGCCAAGGACACCAGAAGTCTCTACTGCTATGGCTAGCCATCTCAGCACCTATGGTGGTGAGTAGGGAGGTAGCCCTAGGGCCAAGGACACCAGAAGTCTCTACTGCTATGGCTAGCCATCTCAGCACCTATGGTGGTGAGTAGGGAGGTAGCCCTAGGGCCAAGGACACCAGAAGTCTCTACTGCTATGGCTAGCCAGTTCAGCACCTATGGTGGTGAATAGGGAGGTAGCCCTAGGGCCAAGGACACCAGAAGTCTCTACTGCTATGGCTAGCCAGTTCAGCACCTATGGTGGTGAATAGGGAGGTAGCCCTAGGGCCAAGGACACCAGAAGTCTCTACTGCTATGGCTAGCCATCTCAGAATCTATGGTGGTGAATAGGGAGGTAGCCCTAGGGCCAAGGACACCAGAAGTCTCCACTGCTATGGCTAGCCATCTCAGCACCTATGGTGGTGAGTAAGGAGGTAGCCCTAGGGCCAAGGACACCAGAAGTCTCCACTGCTATGGCTAGCCAGTTCAGCACCTATGGTGGTGAGTAGGGAGGTAGCCCTAGGGCCAAGGACACCAGAAGTCTCCACTGCCAAGGGTAGGACCGCAAACCTGTCGGAGAGCAACCGGTACTTGGAGAGTTTGGCCTCCTCAGCCCGACATGCAGCAGAACCTGGGTTAGTCGCGTGATAAAAAAAAAAAAATCACCCATTCTACCCTGTAAAATGGTTGTGTTAATAACACAACAAAAAGCACCCAGTTCAGTGGTCATGTTGGTGACATGACAAAAAGAGCCCAGTCCACCCTGTCAGTTAGTTGTGCTGGTGACATGATAAAAACACCTAGTCCACACTGTAAATGTTGTTGGTGTTAGGAAGAGTATCCAGGTGTAGAAACCAAGCCCAAATAAGTTCTGTAAGAACAAGACATGGCTACCTGATCTGACAAGTTTCACAACAGGACAACTCGTTTAAACTATGCTAGCAGGGAATATTGGACATTAAACGGTGATGATGATGATGATGGACTTAATTAATGTAAGGCTGATGGTATTATGAATGAGTCATACTGCATCTTGTGTCAGGTCTGATAGATGTATAGCTGCTGGTAATAACATGTGGTCTTGAAGTCACAACATATCTGGTGACAGGTCTGATAGATGTATAGCTACTGGTAATATCATGTGGTCTTGAAGTCACAACACATCTGGTGACAGGTCTGATAGATGTATAGCTGCTGGTAATATCATGTGGTCTTGAAGTCACAACACAACTGGTGACAGGCCTGGCAGATGTACAGCTGATAGTAGTGCTGTGAAGTGATAGGCCTAACAGATGCATAAATAAATACATTTATATATATATATACATAATTACACACATATAAATATATATGTACATAAATACATATGTGTTTCATATATATATATATATATATAGAGAGAGAGAGAGAGAGAGAGAGAGAGAGAGAGAGAGAGAGAGAGAGAAAGAGAGAGAGAGAGAGAGAGAGAGAGAGAGAGAGAGAGAGAGAGAGGGGGGGGGGGGGGGGGTATCATCTCGCTTGCACACATTACTCACTCAATGAAGTGTGGAATGAATTTTTATCGAACAAAACCTGTTTCAGAGGTGATAACCAAGTGTATGTTTGCATATGGCATTATATATATATATATAACAAAGGAATTGTTGTAAGAAACCAGATGGACCATAACGCACCAGAGTACTCAATACTTAGGGTAGTAGAGTAGGAAATAGGAAAAAGTATGACCCCGACAGCAGAGCTCAAGCCGTTTCGACGGCTATTTCTGGACTGAAATAGCCGTCGAAACGGCTTGAGCTCTGCCGTCGGGGTCATACTTTTTCCTCTCTCTCTCTATATATATATATATATATATATACAATGATATTAAATAAATGGAAACTATATTTATAAAACCATATTCATTCTATTATATATATTTCAAGGGTACCAAAGATTTTTGTACGCTTTCATCAGATAAAATACGAAGTGTGTTTTATAAATTTTGACATAACCAAGGAGAATCTACCTTAACGGTTCAAGTTTTCCTTGGATAGTCATATATATATATATATATATATCACATGGGTTAGTGGTTAGAGCATTGGCCTTGCAATCGAAAGGTTGTGAGTTCAATTTTCAGACCGGGTGATGTGTTGTTTCCTTGAGCAAGACACTTTATTTCACATTGCTCTAGTTTACTCAGCTGTAGAAATGAGATGATAGGACTGGGGTCCCTATCATTCCACTGTAAAGTGGTCGTGGAGGTGCCACAGGAAAAAAGCACCCAGCACTCACTGTAAATGAGGTTGGTGTTAGGAAGGGCATCCAGCTGTAGAAATCAAGCCAGAATCAGTTCCCGTCCCACCCTTGCAAGCAGGGAAAAGTGGACGTATGATGATGATGATGATGATGATGATATACACACACACACAAACATGCAAGAAATGCACCCCCAGACAATGTAAAGAAAGACATCAGACACAGTAGATCACTGTCATCAGCTGTTATACAAGGCTTGGATAGAGTTTCTGCTCTTTAAAAATAGAACTGCCAGCCATATGGAGAGGAGTGGTTGGCATAGCTATGAACTACCTCCATGGAAGGGAGGGGAGAAGTATGACAACATGGCATGTAAAAGAGTAAGATGAACATTTTTTTATTTTATCTGAATTGACAAACTCCCACATTGTCTTCAATTCAGTTTTCGTGCCAACCCTTAACTATGGTCATTAATCTTGGGTAATGACTGAAAGAATAGGATCACAAATACAAGCGGCCGAAATGGGGGTTCTCCAAAGGGTCTTTGGAGTAATGAATTTTCTTTGATGGGATTTTCTTTTTTTTTTCTAGGTTTTAGGTTTGTTTTCAACTGATCTGACATCCAACTCACTCACAAATGACTCCATTTTCCCTTGAAATGGACATGGGACCAGAGGGGACCCTTGGAGTTACAGATAAGCACCTCTCAATCAATTAAATTTATAGAAAAGTGTCCACTGGGGATCGCTAAGAAATATTTTTTTTAGTGTGTGTTTTTTTCAACTAATTTGACCTCTGACATGTTCACAATCCACCCCCCACCCCCACCCCTGCGAAAACGAATTCTGGGAGTGGGGTGGCGAAGAGGGGACAGCAGATTTTCACAACTGAGAATTTATTACATTTAAATGTCTTTCAACTGAAGACAGAAATGATAAGAGTCTCTATGATAATTGTTTCTACGTTAGGATGAAAGGCAAAGTTAACCTCGGCGGGATTTGAACTCAGAATGGCAAGGGCCGTAACTCTATGCATCAAAGCATGGCGTCCGACCCTCTACGGGTACTGTCAATCCACTGCCTCTATCCACCCAAGAGCCTCTAAGATAATTGTTTCTACTTTAGGCACAAGGCCAGCAATTACCCAGTTCATTACTGGTACTTTATTTTATCGACCCCGTAAGGAGTCTCTAAGATAATGTTGTAAGGAAATTAGACTAATGCTTGATAGGTGAGAGAGCATGTCATGCCAGCTTCTGTGATCACAGGTGAAGGGAAAATAACAGGAAGAGAAAATAGTAGGGGCAGCTATAACAGATGTGAAGGGACAGTCTACCAATGCCAGATTAGACTGTAGGTAAAAAGAGAAAAGAGAGGGAGAGAAAGTCATAGAAGGATATGAATAATTGTTTCTACTTTTGGCACAAGGCCAGCAATTATCCCAGTGTATTACTGGTACTATATTTCATCAACCCTGTACATGTGTATATATATATATTTAAAGGATTGTAAATAAAACGAGTAAATCAGACAAAGTTGGAATTCCTCTTATTAATATAATCTTCTATACACAATCATACACACCCGTGTATATTTACCTATCTATATATATATATATATATGTGTGTGTATATATCATCACTGTTTTATGTCCAAGCTAGCATGGGTTAGACGAGTTGGCCTGTTGTGGCAATGCTAAGTCAGGTGACCATGTCTTGCTCATACAGAACTGATTTTTGGCTTAGTTTCTACAGCTGGATGCCCTTCCTAGCACCAACCTCATTTACAGTGAGTACTGGGTGCTTTTTGTCATGATACCTACACTATATATATAGATATATAGATATATTTATATAGATATATATATACACACACACATACATTACATACATACATACACATACATATACATATCATATATATATAGACATATATATATATATATACATATATATATACATATATATAAACATATAAATACATATTTATATGTACACACAAAGACATCTCAGGTTTTTACCCAATTAACTTACTTGAATTGAGTTACATAAATGCAGACTCACACATACCTAAACATACACGTACACACATATTCAAATACACACATATACTTGCACATATACACATTCAAATACACCTACACGCATATATAAGTGCATATTAACATTCAAAGATACATACATACCACATATACACACACAGACACACATACTTACTCAAGCCTTCGGTGGCACAACCAAAAGTCTATACAAATATACATATACATATACACACAAATACATATGCATACACACATTTGCATTCAACTACAAACACAGGCACACATACACTCATGTTCATATTCAAATACATGTACACACACACACATATAGTTACTGAAGCCTTCGGTGGCAGAATGTATACACAAACATACATATACATGTTAACACACACATACACATACTCAAGCCTTTGGCAAAATAACCAAACATATACATAAACATACATATACAAGCTAACTCACACACATACACATTCAACTAAAGAAACACACATATACATATAAATATGTATATATATATATTGGATCGTCAAGTATGAAATTTGAAGAAATTCGTTTGTTTTCTACAAATATCATACTTGACGACCCCATATATATATATACATAGATAGATACACACATATATACATATACATATATATATATATATATATATATACATAGATACACACATATATATATATACATATATATATATACATAGATACACACATATATATATACATATATACATATATATATACACATATATGTATACATATATATATATGTATACATATATATATATATATGTATACATATATATATATATATATACATATATATATATATATACATATATATATATATATACATATATATATATATATACATATATATATATATATACATATATATATATATATACATATATATATATATATACATATATATATATATATACATATATATATATATATACATATATATATACATATATATATATATATATACATATATATATACATATATATATATATACATATACATATATATATATATACATATATATATACATATACATATACATATATATATACACATATATATATATATATGTATACATATATATATATATGTATATATATATATGTATACATATATATATATATATATATATATGTATACATATATATATATATATACACATATATATATATATGTATACATATATATATATGTATACATATATATGTATACATATATATATATATACATATATATATATATACATATACATATACATATATAGATAGATAGATATACACATATATACATATACACATATATATATATATACATATATATATATATGTATACATATATATATATACATATATATATATATATATATATATATAAATATATATATATATATATATATAAATATATATATATATATATACATATATATATATATACATATACATATATATATATATATACATATACACATATACATATACACATACACATATACACATACACATATATATATATACACATATATATATATACACATATATACATATATATATATATAGATATACATATATACATATATATACACTTTCATATACATATATATATACATATACATACACACCCAATCAAAAATTCTACATTGTGTTAACACCTCTACCCTATCCTTACACCACCTACCCTTACACCACACCACCCCATCCCACCCTCACACCACCCCACCTCATTATACCCTCTTCTCAGTATATCCTGTAAAATTGCTTTAACAGAATTCCATTTCATATTAAAAATAATACTGCAACATAATCCGCCACCTTTGATATTTGAACTCGTGAACCCATAAAGAGACCCAGCCATGGTAACATTCTTTCCCCTTCCTCTAGAATTTTGTAGTTTACTGTCAGGATTTTATAGATTGACACAAGGTAATAGGAGTGGGTGGTGGTGGTGGTGGTGGTGGTGGCGCTGGGTTGGGGGTCGGTTAAATATACCCCAGTACCTGGCACTTTTCTTATTTTTAAGTAACTTTAGCAGCAGTTAAATCTGTCTTATTTTGTTATATGGCTGTGAGACATGGACACTCACAGCTTGAAAATCAGCTATTTTATGATGGGCTGCCAAAGTTAACCCTTTAGCATTTACATTACTTTATATTTCCTATTGTATTTTTGAGGTAAACATTTTACCTCACATAATTATGTCACATAATATTGAAGCTACAAGATTTTGACGTTATTTATTTTAAGAACAATACCTAAATATCAGTATAAGTGGCTGGTTATGGCTGGTTTGAACAGAAAGAGGTGAGAGAATTCTGGCCGGATACGGCCGGTTTAAATGCTAAGGGGTTAAAGCGGTTGTATACATCCAGAATTCTCTCACGTCTTTCTGTTCAAACTGCTCATGTTGATGTTAAGGTATTGCTCTCAATATAAATACTATCAAAATCTCATAGATTCGATATTATGTGAGATAATTATGTAAAGTAAAGCTTTTGCCACGAAAATACCAGAGTAAATATAGAGTAATGTAAAGGGTAAAGGGTTAAGTGTAAAGAGAACTCACTTTTAATCAGAAGTTAAACCTCTTTTTAGCAGCAACTGAATCTGTCTTGTTCTATGGTTGTGAGACAGAGTGACTGGGAAACAAGCTAGATCACTTGGAAAAGCCACATGACTTCCAATACAGAACTTTATGGTGGGCTGACAAAGTTAACTGACAAGATATCTCAGTAAAGATTGCTTTTGGTGAGTCACTCTGTGAGACATCTTGAAGAATTAGCCTCAAATCTAGTTGAAAATAGTCTGTTATAAGTATTAGCTAGACTGAATATACCCTCATATGTTACCTATGGACCTTAACTTTACTTGGAAAAGCCACATCATCACCAATACAGAAGTTTGTGGTTTGCTAAATTGCTAAAGTTAACTGAAAAGATAGCTCAACAAAGATTGCTATTGATGACTCACTGTGTGAGAGATTCTGAAGAAATAGACTCAAATCTAGTTGAAAATACTGTTACATATCTATATATAAAAATCAGCCAGATAGAATGTATGTACCCTGACATGTTACTGATGGTTCTAAACATCACATGGATGAGTCATACCACCAATACAGAACTTTATGATGGTCTGCCAAAGTTAATTAAAAAGATTTTGTCTTATGCCCTAAGGACTGCCAAATTGGGGCTAAATAACAACAACTGGTAATTATTTTAGATACTCTGGAGATATAGGAAGCAAAATCAAAACTTAAGGTCGGATTTTTAACTAAGTATAAGAACTTATTAAGTCCAACGACGCCCTACCATTACATTGAGAAATACCAACCCACACCCACCCTATCACATCCCACTGTTATATTCAGATAGACAAACTGTCTTGCACTCTCAGCTGCCTATACCAATAAAATTGGGCTAAATACCCAATCTGTTGAGCCTACAGGCTTGTGACAGACTTTAGCCCTGTGTCAGACTGGTGTCCTATCCAGAGAGAAGTCCTGTACCCTCGGTTGCTTAACACCACTGAAACTGGGATAAATACTAGCCTGATGAGTCCTACCCAGGGGGAAGTCCTGTACTGTTTAACAACACTGAAACTGGGATAAACACCAAATCTTATGAGCCTCCAGGCTTGTGACAGACTGGTGTCCTATCCAGAGGGGAAAGTCCTGTACTCTCAGTTGCTTAACACTGATAAAACTGGGCTAAATACTAGCCTGATGACCCTCCAGGCTTGTGACAGACTGGTGTCCTATCCAGAGGGGAAAGTCCTGTACTCTCAGTTGCTTAACACTGATAAAACTGGGCTAAATACTAGCCTGATGACCCTCCAGGCTTGTGACAGACTGGTATCCTGTCCAGAGGGGAAAGTCCTGTACTCTCAGTTGCTTAACACTGATAAAACTGGGCTAAATACTAGCCTGATGACCCTCTAGGCTTGTGACTGACTGGTGTCCTATCCAGAGGGAAGTCCTGTACTCTCAGTTGCTTAACACTGATAAAACTGGGCTAAATACTAGCCTGATGACCCTCTGGGCTTGTGACAGACTGGTATCCTGTCCAGAGGGAAGTCCTGTACTCTCAGTTGCTTAACACTGATAAAACTGGGCTAAATACTAGCCTGATGACCCTCTAGGCTTGTGACAGACTGGTATCCTGTCCAGAGGGGAAAGGCCTGTACTCTCAGTTGCTTAACACTGATAAAACTGGGCTAAATACTAGCCTGATGACCCTCTAGGCTTGTGACTGACTGGTGTCCTATCCAGAGGGAAGTCCTGTACTCTCAGTTGCTTAACACTGATAAAACTGGGCTAAATACTAGCCTGATGACCCTCTAGGCTTGTGACAGACTGGTGTCCTATCCAGAGGGAAAGTCCTGTACTCTCAGTTGCTTAACACTGATAAAACTGGGCTAAATACTAGCCTGATGACCCTCTGGGCTTGTGACAGACAGGTATCCTGTCCAGAGGGGAAAGTCCTGTATTTTCAGTTGCTTAACACTGATAAAACTGGGCTAAATACTAGCCTGATGACCCTCTAGGCTTGTGACAGACTGGTATCCTGTCCAGAGGGAAGTCCTGTACTCTCAGTTGCTTAACACTGATAAAACTGGGCTAAATACTAGCCTGATGACCCTCTAGGCTTGTGACAGACTGGTATCCTGTCCAGAGGGAAGTCCTGTACTCTCAGTTGCTTAACACTGATAAAACTGGGCTAAATACTAGCCTGATGACCCTCTAGGCTTGTGACAGACTGGTATCCTGTCCAGAGGGAAGTCCTGTACTCTCAGTTGCTTAACACTGATAAAACTGGGCTAAATACTAGCCTGATGACCCTCTAGGCTTGTGACAGACTGGTATCCTGTCCAGAGGGAAGTCCTGTACTCTCAGTTGCTTAACACTGATAAAACTGGGCTAAATACTAGCCTGATGACCCTCTAGGCTTGTGACAGACTGGTATCCTGTCCAGAGGGAAGTCCTGTACTCTCAGTTGCTTAACACTGATAAAACTGGGCTAAATACTAGCCTGATGACCCTCTAGGCTTGTGACTGACTGGTATCCTGTCCAGAGGGAAGTCCTGTACTCTCAGTTGCTTAACACTGATAAAACTGGGCTAAATACTAGCCTGATGACCCTCTAGGCTTGTGACAGACTGGTATCCTGTCCAGAGGGAAGTCCTGTACTCTCAGTTGCTTAACACTGATAAAACTGGGCTAAATACTAGCCTGATGACCCTCTAGGCTTGTGACAGACTGGTATCCTGTCCAGAGGGAAGTCCTGTACTCTCAGTTGCTTAACACTGATAAAACTGGGCTAAATACTAGCCTGATGACCCTCTAGGCTTGTGACAGACTGGTGTCCTATCCAGAGGGAAGTCCTGTACTCTCAGTTGCTTAACACTGATAAAACTGGGCTAAATACTAGCCTGATGACCCTCCAGGCTTGTGACAGACTGGTGTCCTATCCAGAGGGAAGTCCTGTACTCTCAGTTGCTTAACACTGATAAAACTGGGCTAAATACTAGCCTGATGACCCTCTAGGCTTGTGACAGACTGGTATCCTGTCCAGAGGGGAAAGTCCTGTATTTTCAGTTGCTTAACACTGATAAAACTGGGCTAAATACTAGCCTGATGACCCTCTAGGCTTGTGACAGACTGGTGTCCTGTCCAGAGGGAAGTCCTGTACTCTCAGTTGCTTAACACTGATAAAACTGGGCTAAATACTAGCCTGATGACCCTCTGGGCTTGTGACAGACAGGTATCCTGTCCAGAGGGGAAAGTCCTGTATTTTCAGTTGCTTAACACTGATAAAACTGGGCTAAATACTAGCCTGATGACCCTCTAGGCTTGTGACAGACTGGTATCCTGTCCAGAGGGAAGTCCTGTACTCTCAGTTGCTTAACACTGATAAAACTGGGCTAAATACTAGCCTGATGACCCTCTAGGCTTGTGACAGACTGGTATCCTGTCCAGAGGGAAGTCCTGTACTCTCAGTTGCTTAACACTGATAAAACTGGGCTAAATACTAGCCTGATGACCCTCTAGGCTTGTGACAGACTGGTATCCTGTCCAGAGGGAAGTCCTGTACTCTCAGTTGCTTAACACTGATAAAACTGGGCTAAATACTAGCCTGATGACCCTCTAGGCTTGTGACAGACTGGTATCCTGTCCAGAGGGAAGTCCTGTACTCTCAGTTGCTTAACACTGATAAAACTGGGCTAAATACTAGCCTGATGACCCTCTAGGCTTGTGACAGACTGGTATCCTGTCCAGAGGGAAGTCCTGTACTCTCAGTTGCTTAACACTGATAAAACTGGGCTAAATACTAGCCTGATGACCCTCTAGGCTTGTGACAGACTGGTATCCTGTCCAGAGGGAAGTCCTGTACTCTCAGTTGCTTAACACTGATAAAACTGGGCTAAATACTAGCCTGATGACCCTCTAGGCTTGTGACTGACTGGTATCCTGTCCAGAGGGAAGTCCTGTACTCTCAGTTGCTTAACACTGATAAAACTGGGCTAAATACTAGCCTGATGACCCTCTAGGCTTGTGACTGACTGGTATCCTGTCCAGAGGGAAGTCCTGTACTCTCAGTTGCTTAACACTGATAAAACTGGGCTAAATACTAGCCTGATGACCCTCTAGGCTTGTGACAGACTGGTATCCTGTCCAGAGGGAAGTCCTGTACTCTCAGTTGCTTAACACTGATAAAACTGGGCTAAATACTAGCCTGATGACCCTCTAGGCTTGTGACAGACTGGTATCCTGTCCAGAGGGAAGTCCTGTACTCTCAGTTGCTTAACACTGATAAAACTGGGCTAAATACTAGCCTGATGACCCTCTAGGCTTGTGACAGACTGGTATCCTGTCCAGAGGGGAAAGTCCTGTATTTTCAGTTGCTTAACAACAATAAAATTAAGATAAACATCCAACCTGATGAGTCTGGGGGCTTGTGACAGACTTAACCTCTGTGACAGACTGGTGTCCTGTCCAGGGATAAGTCCTGTACTCTCAGTTCCTTAACACCAATAAAACAGGGTTAAATGCCAGTCTGATGAGCCTGCAGATTTGTGATATACTGGTGTCCTGACCAGGGGGGAAATCTTGTATTTTTAGTTGCTTAACACCACTGAAACTGGAACAAATACCTGCTCGGGGTGCCACTACCACTATCACTCTCTACCATTCCCACCAGTAATACATCCATCATCACCATCACCATCACTTTGCCTTTCATCCTTACGAGGTCGATAAAATAAAGTACCAGTAATGTACTGGGATAATTGCTGGCCTTGTGCCAAAAGTAGAAACAATTATTATTATCATTATATTATTACTGCTATAAGGGCGGTGGATTGGCAGTATAGGTAGAGGTTCGGACGCCATGCTTTGCAGCATAGAGTTACGGCCCTTTACTATCTGAGTTCAAATCCCGCCGAGGTTAACTTTGCCTTCCATCCTTGCGCGGTCGATAAAATAAAGTACCAGTCACGCACTGGAGTCGATTTAATCGACTTTCCCCTCCCCCAAAATTGCAGGCCTTGTGCCTATATAAGAAACCATTATATTATTACTAAAATCCCAAAATTCTTATATTTATGGCTTCTACAACTAAATAATCTATTTTCAAGTCAACACGACCTTCGTGGGGATTAAACACAAAAAACATGTTATAAATGGTTTCTTATTTCAGTACAAAGCCAGAAATTTAGGGGAAGAGAAAGTTGATTAAGTCGGCTTCAGTACTTCTCTATTCTGTCTGCCTTGGGGGGGGGGGGGGGGGGGGGCAGCGTGTTGACCCCATTTGCTCACAATAGTGAGAGAGACGGAAGCAGTGACAGTTTGGTTCTTTTGTATTCAGACCTGGTTTTTATATATATATATATATATATATATAACAAAGGAAATGTGGTAAGGAAGCAGATGGACCATAACGCACCAAAGTACTCAATACTTAGGGTAGCAGAGTGGGTAATAGGAGCGAGTAGGACCCCGATGGCTGAGCTCAAGCCACTTCGGCAGCTAATTCTGGACTAGACTAAAATCATTTAATCCAGGATTAGCTGTCAAAGCGTCTTGAGCTCAGCCATCGGTGCCCTACTCGTTCCTATATCATCATCATCATCATCATTTCATTTTACGTCCGCTTTTTCCCTGCTTGCAAGGGTGGGACGGGAACTGATTCTGGCTTGATTTCTACAGCTGGATGCCCTTCCTAACACCAACCTCATTTACAGTGAATGGTGGGTGCTTTTTTGCCGTGGCACCTCCACGACCACTTTGCAGTGGAATGATAGGGACCCCAGTCCCTATCATCTCATTTCTACAGCTGAGTAAACTGGAGCAATGTGAAATAAAGTGTCTTGCTCAAGGAAACAACACATCACCCGGTCTGATGTGTTGCTTCCTTGAGCAAGACACTTTATTTCACATTGCTCCAGTTTACTCAGCTGTAGAAATGAGATGATAGGACTGGGGTCCCTATCATTCCACTGCAAAGTAGTCGTGGAGGTGCCACGGCAAAAAGCACCCAGCCCACACTGTAAAGTGGATGTGTAGGCGCCACGGCAAAAAAGCACCCACCATTCACTGTAAATGTGGTTGGTGTTAGGAAGGGCATCCAGCTGTAGAAATCAAGTCAGAATCAGTTACCGTCCCACCCTTGCAAGCAGGGAAAAGCGGACGTAAAATGATTACTGATTATATGTATATAAAAGAGAATGAGTCTTTAAATTGATATTTCAGCATTTTTTAATGAGTACTTGACTATAACTTTATTTTATTGACCCTGGAAGAATGAAAGACAATACTTTGCAGTATTTGTTTTGGCTCTCTGCACTCACTAAATTCAAAAGCTGCTGAAGTCAACTTTGCTTTTAATTCTATTGAGGTCAATAAAAAAAGTACCAGTCTAGTACTGGGGGTTGATTCTGTCTCTATATCTCTTTCTCTCTTCCTCTCTATCACTTTCACCTTCTTTAGAAAAAAATCAACCGTGTTCAATATGGAGAGGAGATGGGATTTTCCAAATTTAAAATGGTAAATGGATCAACAAGAACCCAGACCTCATTTGTTTACTGAGTTGGCCGGAGCTCATCATATCAGACTAGGGAAACAAGGTTTCTATTGGTCTTTCCATTGCTGATACTATCTACTGGTCACCCTGAAGAGAGTGGTTACGGAGCGACGGTGCTGCCTTGCTGGCCATATTCTGTGCCTGCCCAACGAATGACACTCGAAAACTGCAATGAACTGGACTCTACCTGGCAGCAATCGAAAACTGCGATGAACTGCATTCTACCTGGCAGCAATCGAAAACTGCGATGAACTGGACTCTACCTGGCAGCAATCGAAAACTGCGATGAACTGCACTCTACCTGGCAGCAATCGAAAACTGCGATGAACTGGACTCTACCTGGCAGCAATCGAAAACTGCGATGAACTGGACTCTACCTGGCAGCAATCGAAAACTGCGATGAACTGGACTCTACCTGGCAGCAATCGAAAACTGCGATGAACTGGACTCTACCTGGCAGCAATCGAAAACTGCGATGAACTGAACTCTACCTGGCAGCAATCGAAAACTGCGATGAACTGGACTCTACCTGGCAGCAATCGAAAACTGCGATGAACTGCACTCTACCTGGCAGCAATCGAAAACTGCGATGAACTGGACTCTACCTGGCAGCAATCGAAAACTGCGATGAACTGGACTCTACCTGGCAGCAATCGAAAACTGCGATGAACTGGACTCTACCTGGCAGCAATCGAAAACTGCGATGAACTGGACTCTACCTGGCAGCAATCGAAAACTGCGATGAACTGGACTCTACCTGGCAGCAATCGAAAACTGCGATGAACTGAACTCTACCTGGCAGCAATCGAAAACTGCGATGAACTGGACTCTACCTGGCAGCAATCGAAAACTGCGATGAACTGGACTCTACCTGGCAGCAATCGAAAACTGCGATGAACTGGACTCTACCTGGCAGCAATCGAAAACTGCGA
>OZ024765.1:12880059-12882559 GCA_964016885.1 Eledone cirrhosa | reverse complement strand
TAAACCTGTCCTGGGTCATACCGACATATCGCTCGCTTCTGGCTGGCTGGTTGTTGATAACTGGCGTTATTTTAGCCTCATAAACGACAGATTTTGTTTTACATTTACCCTGCAATGGGCATTCATCCGGCTTCCTGCAACTGCATCCTGGATTTATCCTCGTACGGTTTGAACTGGTGATTTTGGATTTCATGGATGGACAACAAGAGTAGCTGATCTTAACTACATTCCTATTAAAAATCTTATAATATCTATGAATAGGAGGAAAATGTTTGTCTAATAGTTCAAGGAATTTCCTTCCTACATTAGTTTTGACATTTAGAGAGAAGGGGGGTGTGAACCAAATAATCTTCCTTTTCCTGTTATTATGGTTAGTTTTAGGGGGGGGAATAGGTAAATAAGAAATATTTTCTGTAAAACCGCTGTTCTTAAGGGCTTTATTATAATAAGGGGCGGCTTTATTAAAAATGTCTATAGACGAAGATAAAGTAGAAATCCTACGGCTAATGTTAGGAATAAGATTATTAAAAACTATAGGGGGATGGCAAGACTCTTTGTGTATATACCTAAGATTTTCATTAGGTTTATGATAGGGTTTAAAAGAGGCAGTAAGTAGATCAAGATTAATATCAAGAAAGTTAGCATTAGTAAGGTTCGTATCTATAGTAATTTTAAGGTTAAGATTAGCAAAGGTACTAATTAAATCTTTACGGAATTTATCAAGATTATGGCCATTGGTGGTATGAGAAACTGCTAATCCGTCATCACGGTATAAACCGATATTATGGGACGGAAATTTCTCTTTGAGTGTGTGGAGAAGGAATAATCCTACTAAGTCGCACACATCCGCACTGTCATAAGAACCCATTGCAACATCGAAAGAGTTTTCAGGGTTTGACTTTTTAACCCAAATCTTATCATTAGTAAAAAGTAAAGTTTTTCTGGCATGAAAGATAATGTCCTCTTCTAATTTGGAGATATTAATGAAGGGTCTTGCAAAATCTAAGGCTTTAGTTAATAAGGAAACGGTAATAGAAGGGTAAAAATCGACAATATCAAATTGCGTAAATCTACACTTATTTTTACCTTGTATATTATTGAACCAAGAAATAACAGAGGAAGTATTTAGCCACTGTGAAAGGACAGTGTTAGTTCTAATTTGGATAATTATTTTTCTTAAGATTTTCTTACTAGCAAGGCCAACCTCGGATTTAGCCGGGTTAATCAGTCTACAACTAGGTCGATTAGTAAAGTCCAATTTATGGTCTTTAAGGGTAATATATGCTTTACGCTTAGCTAAGCTTTCAATCCGGTTATCTATTTGTAAAGAACTAGCTAGTTCTTTAGCTTCTTTATTGATAGTATTGTAGCTATTATTATTAGTTAATTGATATTTATTGGTAATACTATTAGTTAAAAGTTGGTTATACAAATTACTATTAACTTCAAAGAGGTTTTTGGTTTTATCAGAAAGAACAAAAGTGTTTGTAGAATTTCTAAAATTAGAGATATCGTGAGAAAGTTTAGTTTGAAAATTTTGCTACGGCTTTTATTTTGCTGCTTCTACCTTCTGTACTCTTGTATTTATAAAATATATTTTTTTTTCTCCCTTACCTCCCTTTATATTTTTACCTCCTCTAGGCCCCCCCACCCCATATATTCTTTTTGTTTTGCCCTTCACATACCTATGTGTATGTGTATGTATTTTTGTGTGTATATATGTATATGTGTACGTATATGTTTGTGTATGTATATATATGTGTATGTATGTGTGTATGTGTATGTGTGTGTATATGTGTGTATGTATATATGTCTGTATATATATATATATATATATATGTACATGTATATATATATGTATATATATATATATGTGTGTGTGCGTGTCTGTATGTGTGTATATATTTGTATATTTCATTCTGAAGATTGAAGGAAACTTTTTTTGCTTTTAAGAAACCTCTGGTGAATGGATTAATTGCCTTGTATGGCTTTATTACTTTACTACTATATATACGTTTATGTAAGGTTCATTTGTCTTATCTAATACTGAGCTTTACACATACACACATGTATATGTGTGTGTGTATGTGTATGCATGTGTGTATGTGTACGTGTATGTGTGTATATATATATATATATATATATATTTGTGTATATATGTGTGTATATATATATATGTATATGTATGTATGTATATATGTATATGTACGTGTATGTATGTATATGTTGCGTGTGTTTTTATTTATTTTTATGTATGTGTGGGTTTGTGTGTGGGTGTGTGTGTGTGTATATATGTGTGTGTGTTTGTATTTGGTTGTGCGTTCTTTTGATATATACGTATTTGCATGTGTATAATTGTTTAGCTATGTATGTATATGTGTGTTTACGTATTTATATGTGTGTGTGCGTTTATATTTTTATATTTTTGTATGTATATATATATATATATATATATATATATATATATATATATATATATGTATATGTGTGTGTGTGTGTA
>OZ024765.1:12825059-12875059 GCA_964016885.1 Eledone cirrhosa | reverse complement strand
CCGTCTGTCCATCCATACATCCATCTGTCTATCCATCCATACATCCATCTGTCTATCCATTCATACATCCATCTGTCTATCCATCCATACATCCATGTCTATCCATCCATACATCCATCTGTCCATCCATACATCCATCTGTCTATCCATCCATACATCCATCTGTCCATCCATACATCCATCTGTCTATCCATTCATACATCCATCTGTCTATCCATCCATACATCCATGTCTATCCATCCATACATCCATCTGTCTATCCATCCATACATCCATCTGTCCATCCATACATCCGTCTGTCTATCCATCCATACATCCGTCTGTCCATCCATACATCTATCCATCCATACATCCATCTGTCTATCCATCCATACATCCATCTGTCTATCCATCCATACATCCATCTGTCTATCCATCCATACATCCATCTGTCTGTCCATACATCCATCTGTCTATCCATCCATACATCCATCTGTCTATCCATCCATACATCTATCCATCCATACATCCATCTGTCTATCCATCCATACATCCATCTGTCTATCCATCCATACATCCATCTGTCTATCCATCCATACATCCATCTGTCTATCCATCCATACATCCATCTGTCTGTCCATACATCCATCTGTCTATCCATCCATACATCCATCTGTCTATCCATCCATACATCCATCTGTCTATCCATCCATACATCCATCTGTCCATCCATACATCCATCTGTCTATCCATTCATACATCCATCTGTCTATCCATCCATACATCCATCTGTCTGTCCATACATCCATCTGTCTGTCCATCCATACATCCATCTGTCTATCCATCCATACATCCATCTGTCTATCCATCCATACATCCATCTGTCTATCCATCCATACATCCATCTGTCTGTCCATCCATACATCCATCTGTCTATCCATCCATACATCCATCTGTCTGTCCATCCATACATCCATCCATACATCCATCCATACATCCATCCATACATCCATCCATACATACATCCATCCATACATCCATCCATACATCCATCCATCTGTCTAGGCAACATCAAGCACTTTAACGATCAAGAAATGCCCTCAGTGCCTGTATAGGGTCCTTACAAGGTCCATTGACTGCAGGAGCTGAACTATTGGGAGGGTCCTGGTTATTCTCCAAGAAAGTTCTCAACCGAAGAAGTGGTTCCTCGAAACTCCGCAAGTCAGTTTCCAACGCCAGGGGTTCGTGGTACTCGGATTTCACCTCACCCAGGATCTTTTCCACGGATCTCTTCATCTCTGCAATTTCTTCGTCGTACGGCAGCAGCATGCAAGAATGGAAGTCTGCGTTTTCCATCAAGCCATCACCACTGCCACCAAAGCTGTCACTATCGTTGTGGTTTTCACTCTGGCTTCTCTGCAATGCCATGCGTAAGACAACGCCACCTCGACCCCTGTACTGCTGGTCTACGCTGTGGCACTTCTTCATGTTGTGGAGTTAATAGTAATTATAGTAATAATAGTAGTAGTAGTAGTAGTAGTAGTAAAAAAGATAATGAAGCAGAGAAGGATGTGGTCTTCTTGTTTACCAAACACCAACAACTGGAATTGTAATTAGGAAGAGAAAAAAGAGAAAGAAGGAGTGTTAGTAAATAGGAAAACAAAAAATAAAACAATAACAACAAAAACAAAACAAAAATAATAATAATAAAAACAAATTAAAAATACCCTCTCGAAACAAAAATAAAATAAAAGGAAAGAGAGAAGGGGTGTTAGTTAAATAGATAAACAAAAAGAAAAGCAAAAGAAAATGAACAACAATAAAATAAATACAAATATATTAAAAAAAAAAAAATTAAAAGTACTCTCCCCACCAAAAAATACAAAAAATACAAAAGAAAAAAAAAGAAAAGAAACTGAATGGAAATTTGATTAAAAGTTTTAAGTTAAATATTGTAAATATGCCTATAATCCTCACACTCTTACCACTAAATCTCCAGCCCACACTGTAAAGTGGTCATGTAGGTGACACGACAAAAAGTACCCAGCCCACACTGTAAAGTGGTCATGATGGTGACATGAGAAAAAGCACCCAGCCCACACTGTAAAGTGGTCATGTAAGTGTAATGACAAAAAGCGCCCAGTCCACACTGTAAAGTGGTTGTGTAGGTGTCACAACAAAAAGCACCCAGCCCACACTGTAAAGTGGTCGTGTAGGTGTCACAACAAAAAGCACCCAGCCCACACTGTAAAGTGGTCGAGTAGGTGTCACAACAAAAAGCAACCAACACACACTGTAAAGTGGTCATGTAGGTGTCACAACAAAAAGCATCCAGCCCACACTGTAAAGTGGTCAAGTAGGTGTCACAACAAAAAGCAACCAACACACACTGTAAAGTGGTCATGTAGGTGTCACAACAAAAAGCATCCAGCCCACACTGTAAAGTGGTTGTGTAGGTGTCACAACAAAAAGTACCCAGTTACCAGTTTCAACAGAAAAAGGTAGAGAATTCTGGCCAGTTTTGGCTAGGGTTAATCGACTTTCCTGTCCCACCAAAATTGTTAACCTTGTGCCTAAAACAGAAACGATTATTAAGCTGGTGGATTGGCAGTATTGGTAGAGGGTCGGACACCATGCTTTCCAGCATAGCTACATCCCTTTATGGTCTGAGTTCAAATCCCGCCGAGCTTAACTTTGCTTTTCATCCTTACGGGGTCGATAAAATAAAGTACCAGTAATGCACTGGGATAATTGCTGGCCTTGTGCCTTAAACACGGTGCCTAAAACATGGTGCTTGAAACATGACTTAAAAAGGGAAAATTTCTGACATAAAATTATGGTGGAAGGTTACAATATAAATCTGGCTTTGTATCATAGAACCAGTTTAGTATCAAAAGGGTGAAATAACAACAGATTATTTAAAGTGGTTTGCAGACTTAGCTGTCTCTCCAGGGAGTCCATTCACCACTTCATACAGCTCATTAATCTCGTAAATAATTTAATGGAACCAAAACTAATTTGTGTTCCTATTATTTTTTATTTTATTTACACACACACACACATATACATGTGTCTGTGTATATATATATATGTATATATATATATATATACACATATATGTGTGTGTGTGTGTATATATGCATACATATATATACACTGCACACATACCTATATATATATATACACATACATATACACATATACATGTGTCTGTGTATATATATATATGTATGTGTGGAGTGTATATATACATATATACACTCCACACATACCTATATATATATATATATATATACACACACATATATATTGTATAATATATATTATTTATAACAGTTTGGAGATGCAATTTATTTGACATTCCAATTGGCAATGAAAATACCTACTACTACTACTACTACTACTACAACTGCTGACAGCACCACCACCACTACTACTACTACAACTGGTGACAACACCACTACTACTACAACTGGTGTCAGCACCATTGCCACTACTACTACTACCACTACTACAACTGGTGACATCACCACTACCACCACCACTACTACAACTGGTGACATCACCACTACCACCACCACTACTACTACCACTACTACAACTGGTGACATCACCACTACCACCACCACTACTACAACTGGTGACAGCACCACTACCACCACCACTACTACTACTACTACTGGTGACAGCACCACTACCACCACCACTACTACTACTACTACTGGTGACAGCACCACTACCACCACCACTACTACTACTACTGCAACTGGTGACAGCACTACTACTACAACTGGTGACAGCACCACTACCACCACCACCACTACTACTACTACTACTACTGCAACTGGTGACATCACCACTACCACCACTACTACAACTGGTGACATCACCACCATCAGCACCAACACTACTACTACTACTACTACTGGCAGCAGCACTACCACAACTACTACTACTGGTGATATAACCACTACAACACAAACAGTACTGGCACTACTACAACACAAACAGTATTACCAGTACTACAACAGAAACTATTATTATGGCTAACACTACCTTTCATCATAGGTCTGCTGAATCATGGTTGACCTGGGTTTAAACAACTACTACTACTACTACTACTACTACTACTGTATTACTGACTAGGTGGCTGAGCATTCCACAGACTCGTGTATCCTTAACATAATTCTCTTTGATGAAGATGATACAGTGTGACTGTGCATCAAGGCAAGCCCTTTGAATTAAAGGTAAAATCCATCCATCAGGCTTCCAAATAGTTTCTATCTATCCAATTTCCCTCATAAGCAAAAGTCTAACTAGGGTATAGCAAGTGTAGCGACTCGCGCCACCTTGCCCGGGGAGAAAAAACTAATTGGAGTTACTTCCCGTTGAATTCTAGAAGATTCCTTGAACTTCCGGTCTAGGGATTATAAAGGAGGGAGAAAAGAGACATCTTGGCTTATTTGGCGACCGGCTCTTGGACAGTTCACTTATGAGCGAGTTTGTTAACCTTATTATATCTTTATCGAATTTAATTAGTGGTTGGCCTGCAGTGGCGTTTACCAAAAGTAAATAACCCTGTGACCAATTCACTAAACAAGTATGGCACGTGCCATGGGTATCACTTGAAAGGGGGCGCCACTTGGACTAGGGTCACGTTCTATTAAAGTCAAATAAGCCTCATCGGAGAGTGAAAAAAGAAACTGCTTCAGATGTATGATGTGTCTCTGATTATCACGGGTGAGAACACTACAGTGGCTGGATGATTAAACCATTTATATAAATTATTAGGCCCAAAGGTAGAAATACAGTGCTGGGCAGGGGTGTAATTTCACTGCTTGTCATTGGGGCTATTTTCCCTAGTTATGATTCTGCTCATAAAGCACAAGTTGACCTGAAGCTATGGTAAACATCACTTGCTTCACCCTCTATCATTTACATTACTCTATATATATACTATGGTATTTTCACAGTAAACACTTTACCTCACATAATTATCTCACATAATATTGAATCTATGAGATTTTGATATTTATTTTGAGAAAAATACCATAATATCAGTACAAGTGGCCAGCTATGGTCGGTTTGAACAGAAAGAAGTGAAAATTCTGGCCAAACATAGCTGGTTTAACCCTTTAGCATTTAAACCAGCCGTATCTGGACAGAATTATCTCACCTTTTGCTATTCAAACCAGCTGTAACTGGCTACTCATACTTATGATGTTAAGATATTGTTCTCAAAATAAATAATATCAAAATCTCATAAATTTGATGTTATGTGAGATAATTATGTGAAATAAAGTGTTTTCCATGAAATACAATAGCAAATATAGAATAATGTAAATGCTTCTTCTTCGCCAACTTATTCTTGAGAGGGTCGTGGGGACAGAGTCCTCAAACATCCCTCCAGTGGGTCCTGTCAGAAGCAACTGTCTCCAACTGATCTGGCTGGATCCCCAAGCATTACCAGCCAAGCTCATGGATGTTATCCAACCATCTTGCTTGGGGTCTACCCCTGGGTGTCCTACCTGTTGGTTTCACCTGTAAGATCTGCCTAGCAATTATTTCCTGAGACATTCTAACCACATGCCCTGAGTATCGGAGATGTGATCCCTCAATTCGGAGAAGTAGCGAATCTGCTTGGAGTGATTTTCTGATCTCCAAGCTACACACTTTATCAAGTAACATTACTCCAAAGACCCTTCGGAGGAACCCCATTTCGGCTGCTTGTATTCGTGATCATATTCTTTCAGTCATTACCAGGATTCATGACCATAGGTAAGGGTTGGCACGTAAACCGAATTGAAGACAGCAAGTTTGGCTCTTATGCCTACCTCCCTTCTTCTGATTACTGAAATACTAAAGGGTTAAGATGCCAAGCAGTGGGATCAAACCCAGGACCCAATGATTGCAAAGCAAACTTCTTAACCACTCAGCCATCATACTTCCACTCGTCCACATCAAAACAAAAGCTACATAGCATTATAGCTGACATTCTAGGATAAAAAGGATAAACATCCCATAACTCCTTGTAGAGTCGTAGAGGCACCATCATACAGCGTATATAGGGCACCTTTAAACCTGGCGGAGTCCAACCCTCTCCAGGTCTGAACACAGCCGATTTTTTTCTATAGAGGAAGAATTGACCGCAGTACTGGACAGGTACGTTTTTTATCGACTTTGAAAGGATGAAAGGCAAAGTTGACCTCGGCGGGATTTGAACTCAGAGCGCGCAATGAGGTGGGACAAATACTGTAAAGCATTCTATCCGACGACTTAACGACTCTGCCAGTTTGCCGACTAGCTGACATTCTAACGACTACCAATTCACCAATTTGCCGCCTACAGCACTATAACCTTGGAAATTAAAATATAAAACATAAAAATACTTCTAAATCTGTCAGCTAATACCATTCCCATCAATACCAGTTCTTACACTAGTTTAATATATATATGGTAATGGTAACGGTGGTATAGAAAGTTTTTACATTTCTCAAATACTTTCAAAGGAATTCCAAAGAATCCAAGAGAATTCACACAATATTGCCAGGTTTCATGGGGTTAGAGAGGAAAGTGGTGTGGATGTGGATGTGGATGGGGGGGGGGGGGCAGCAACAGCAGATTTGCCTTCTTTTTTTTTCGTTTTTCTTTAATTTTTTCAAAAAAGAAAAAAAAGAAAAACCTAATTTAAATTAAGATATTTTTAAAAGTCAGAAATCACTCATAGCAAATAATTATTTTTATTATTATTATTAGTTGTAGTGGTGGTAGTAGTAGTAGTGGTAGTAGTAACAGGAATTGTAGTAAGTAGTAGCAACAATAGAAGTAGTAATGGTGGTAGAAGCAATAAAAATAATTATAGCATTATTATTATCATCATTATTATTAATAGTCTGCTCAATAAGCTTTATGGACAGAAGCCAGACGTGTTCACCCCAGCCTCCACCGGCTCTCTTAGCAGCTGGCTATGTCTATCACGGCTGGAAACAAGACTGGGAACATTCTCCCACCCCATCCCACCCTCCGACTGGAAGAAATCAGCTGTGTTCATTCATGGAGAGGGACTGGGCTAGACTAGGTTTAAATGCCCATGATGTGCTCTATCTAAGGACAAAGTCCCTAAAACTCCATCAGGATTTAAACCAGCCATATCCGGCCAGAGTTCTCTCACCTCTTTCTGTTCAAACTGGGAGTAACTGGCCACTCATGCTGACTTTAAGGTATTGTTCTCAAAATGAATAACATCAAAATCTCATAGATTCGATATTATGTGAGATAATTATGTGAGATAATTATGTGAGATAATTACCGTATTTCCTGGCGTTGAAGACGCTACTTTTTTCCTAAAATAAGTCTAAAAAATCTACCATGTGTCCTGGAGGCCAGAGGTTGTTTATTATTTTATTTCAAATTTTTGGCATCTTCGGCGCCAGGAAATACGGAATGTGAGATAAAACCTTTACCTCAAAAATACAATAGTATATATAGAGTAATGTAAATGATAAAGGGTTAAGGGACCCATGACTCTGGAACTAGTTCTTAGAATACAATACAGTAATGTCAAAGGTGTGTGGTCCTTATGCTCTTTTTGCTGCAGTGTAAAAAAAAAGGCAAGGACTCTGCAAGCCATAGTAAAGGCAACCTGTCTAGGAACACAGTAACTCTGAAATAAAAAAAACTAATACAGGCTAGAGGACAATCTTTAGACCCAACAGTTGATACCACTAGAGTTCGTCTAAAGTCTGCCTTGAATCTGGAGGCTATTCGGGCTGGTGCTTATCCCAGTTTGTGTAATGTTAACCTTCAGAGCACTGGAGGTGACCAAATACACCATAGAGTAATCTCCCCTTAATAGTTAATGTAGTATCAAGGGAAACAACTCCTAAAAATTACTAGCGTGCTAAAAGTTAAGCAACTGAGAGTACAAGACTTCCCCCTGGACAGGATGCCAGTCCATTGTAGGGTTAAACTCCCAGCTACTGCTAGTACTCATTTTCAGCTGAGTATACTAAAGCAATGTGATATGAAATGTTTTGCTGAAGAACAGCACACAACCCAGTCCAGGAATTGAACCGATGACATTATGATCCTAAGTCCTAGTGCTGGTGGTTTCATGAAAATGTACCCAGTCCATTCTATAAAGTGATTGGTGATAGGAAGGACAGATATACAGTTATGAAACCCTTTCTTCTTAACTCACTTATCCCTGAGAGGGTCATGGGGACAGACTCCTCAGACAAGGCATCGAGAGGGTCCTATCAGATAAAACCTTCTTCAAATGATTCAGCTGGATCTTCAAGTGAGGGCAACCAAACTTATGGATGCTATCCAACCATCTTGCTCATGGTCTACCTCAGGATCTACAGCTGGTTGGCTTTGCTTTTAAAATCTGTCCAGTGATTCTGGTCTCTACTATTTCCTGAGACATTCTAAACTTTGTCTGTGCTATCAGATCTGTGATATCTCGAGGTAATGAAATAGTGACTCTACTTGGAGTGACTCCCTGATATCCGAGTTACACACACAATCAAGTAACGTTACTCAAAAGACCCTTCGGAGGAACCCTATTTCAGCTGAATTCTTTCCTTAGACATTCTAACTACATATCCATAGTACCAGAGCTGTGATCCCAATGCAGAGAAGTAGTGGCTCTCTGACCTCCGAACTACAGACCCTATCTAGTAATATTACTCCAAAGACCCTTCAGAGGAACCCCATTTATAAATACCAATGGTAGCACATACATGTTAAGGGTATGAGACTTTGTTTATACTATATATATATCATCATCATCATCATCATTTAACGTCTATCTCCACGCTAGCATGGGTTTAGACGGGAATTGTCCCACTTGAGGCAAGATTGGTCGGGTGACGATGTCTCGCTCGTATGGGACTGTCTGGCAGGATTTTAACAGCTGGATGCCCTTCCTAACACCAACCATGTTTACAGTGTGGACTGGGAGGTTTTTAACATGTTACCTACACTGCCACATTACAGCGTGGACTGTATGTTTTTTTGTCGTGACACCTACACGACCTCATTTATTTTGGACTGGATGTTATGGTACCAACATAACTTTTTAGAGAAAGGGGTGGTGTTGGTGGGGGTGGGAGGATGGAGTAGGGGTAGTAGGATGGGTGTGTATATTTGGTTAAGAGGTGCCTACTGATTTTAAGTTTCGCTTTGTACATATATATGCTATATATAATCTGGTGGGCTCTTAGAAAACTGGGAGTAAATGGGTGGCTTGTGAAGGCTGTACAAGCAGGGGAGCAGTCAGCAAAGTTAGGATTAACAATGACTATAGCGAGGAATTTAGCATGCAGGTTAGCGTCCACCAGGGCTTTGTTCTTAGCCCTCTCCCGTTTATCATCGTACTCAGCCTATAACAGAGGAGTCTAAGACCAGCTGTCTGTGGGAACTCCTGTACGCAGATGATCTCACACTCATAGTGGAATCTATGGCGGAACTAGAGAAGAAATTCCAAACCAGGAAGCAAGACCTAGAAACAAGGGGTCTTAGAGTCACCCAGACAAAGACTAAAGTCCTAGTAAGTAGAAGAGAAAACAGAACACTGATCCCCTCAAGAAAATGGCCTTGCTAAGTATGTAGGAAAAGTTTAGGTAGAAATTCCAGCCTCTGCCTCAAATGCATGGGTACAGAAGAGATGTAGTGAGATCTCAGGAAGTTTAGCTAAGAATGTAGGCTTTACATGTAGTGGTTGCAGCAGGACAGTAAGCAGCAAACAGCCACAGGAAACAAGCACTACCAAATTCTGGGAGGGCTCGGTAGAAACACTAGACAGCTTCTGCTACCTGGGTAACCAAATTAGCAGTAGAGATGGGTGTTCTGAAAGTACAGTAGCCAGAGTAAGAACGGGATGGAAGAAGTTCAGGGAGCTACTACCACTGCTAGCTACAAAATGCTTTACTCTCAAAATGAAAGGCAGACTATACCATGCATGCTATCGCCACCTGGCGGTGTCCAGCAGAAGCAAGGGGGACAATCGTCGATGTGTTTTTGCATAGCTATGGCTTTTTAAATGTTTATTTATAACCATACCGTATTTCTTTAGAAATACGAAATTCCAATACATATCTGTATACGGCTACGCTCGAAGCTAAATTCCAATTCTATTCTATTAAAAGTTGAGCCAATTTATACAGCTTCATATGCAAATGAGATTAATCACCTCATTTACACAGACGTTAAGGTGACCAGAAGAAGTAATCAATAATCGTTAATTTCGATTGATTAAGTAATTTCACTCATCACCGCCTCAGGAATAATACAAATAAAAAAGTCCCTTTACGTGGAGAATAGAAATTAAAAAATATAATTTAAAAGGTATCGCCATTTATAATAGCGGAAAATAAAGGAAATAACTTGGTACAGTAAGATGTATTTGAAAATAGAGAAAAATGACTTCTTATTTGAAGTGGATGTGAGATATGGATTTAAAAACAAAGACCAAAATAATTTAAGGCGGGGCTGATATAAAATAACGGACGTAATGTAATGGGGAATAATACATTACGTCCGTTATTTTATTTTATATCAGCCTCGCTTTCAATTGTTTTAGCCCTTGTTTTTAAATCCATATCTCACATCCACTTCAAATAAAATTTCATTCTGATGAGCGATTTCAGACGTCTTTGTCGAGCTCGTCTGTCTTCGTGAAACCTTTGGTAAATGGAATAATTGTCTTATGTTGTTTATTACATAACTAAATAGCTCTGTAGCCTACATAGAGCACTCTCATTTCCTTTCCCTTACCTTTCCTACGGAAACACTTATATATATACTGCTATGTATTGAGTACCTTAATTACTATGGTTACCCCCGATTGAACCCGGGATAAACATATATATATATATATATATATATATATATATATATATCAGGTCGGATCTAGTTTGTTTCTCAATCGATATATCCTGTTATATATCGTTTATTGAACTTTGTACCGAGACACATTATCAATATATATTGTTTATATGTAATGAGTACACACACACACACACACACATACACATACACACACATTGCTCGCAATTTATAATGTTTTTATGTATATATTTAAAACATATTCGTAATGTTTTTTATACAACCGTGAATAAAATCTCTACCTTACGGAATATATAAAAATATATATTAATTTGTGCGCTGTGTAACCGAAGTATATAGCTATATATAAAATGTTATATTCGTATATATACAAAATAGAAGAAACCAAGACTGATATGTGTATATATTTATACACGTTTAATGTATATACACATGTAAACATACCAAACTCAAAAAGTGGTGAATACATTTAACCGGTCTTCAAGCTTAATTGAGCTTTCATACATATATATATAATTTAGTAACACTGCAAAAGAAGAGAGTTAGTGAATAAAGATATAAATAGGTTGAAGGTAATGTTATAATAGGGTAATACTTACGGAATGTTTGGTATAAACGGGTCTCTGTTTGTTTTATAAACAACCGACAGCACAACAACCTGTTTGTTGACAAATGAGTGTGTGCAATGTCGGCTCTCTCTCTCTCTCTCTCTGATTGGAACGTAAACGAAGGGAGACAACTCTGAGCCAACGAGGAAATCTCCCACGTGATAACTAGATGTGCTGCATATCGCAGTCAAATGTCACCCCGAAATTACAACTTGTTCAATACAACCGTTATATAATAGGGTCCTGAAGTCACTGTGCTCGGGATGAAAAAGACAATAAAAATAAAAATAAAAAATAAATAAATAAACAAGCTTTTCATGACTATAATATGTTGTATGTACTTGACTGAGAGGAGAAAATTACAATAAATTTCTTATACACACACATACAGTCAAGTACACACAACACATTATAGCTATGAAAAGCCGATTTATTTATTTATTTTTTATTTTGATTGTCTTTTTCATCCCGAGCACAGTGAATCTTTCTAATTTCTCATTATTTCTTCTGATGAAGGACTGGCTTCCGAAACGTTAAGACTCTCTTCCTGCTATTTCAAGCGTTAACCTAATATATTCCTTCCATATACTGTACCGATTGTGTTGTTATTTCTGTTTATCTTTTACATACACACACATATATATATACACACACATATATATTTCTCTCACTCTCTCTCTCTCTTTATATATATGTGTGTGTGTGTGTGTAGGGTGTCCCTCCAAAATATATACATATATTTATTAGAATGCTGTCGAAGTATGTATACATTTTTGGCGGACACTCTGTATATATATATATACAGAGAGAGAGAGTGTGTGTGTGTGTGGTGGAGAGATGTGTTATCATCATCATTTAACGTCCACTTTCCCTGCGAGCAAGGGTTTGACAGGTCTAAATAAACTAAGTCAATAGTGAAGCGGGATCACTGACCTCCCAGACAGACCAAGGGGTCTGTATCCCATTTACGTATGGTCAAATCGAGTGCAGAGAAGTTGCTGTGCTTTTTGACACAACTAAAGGGTCCTCATAACCCCTTGTTTGGTAAGCTTTCTACAGCTAAATGCCCTTCCTAACATCACCCAATTTACAGCATATACAGGGTGCTTTTATCGTGTAGATCAGTCATGGGCAACTTCCGACCCGCGAAGCTTTCTGAATGGCTCGCCTAAGTCACCTAAGCGAAATCTTTCTGATTTTTTTTACTCCGACTTTTCAGTCGTAATTTATCTTTCTATCACTTTTACGGTCGAGGAAAACAACGTGTACGAATTCTGAAGAAACAAATCAAAACAACCTGAGTTACCTCCCTTTTTTTTTAATGTGGGCACGAATGTAAATTAGTGCTTACGTCCTACCTGATGACGAGCCCTATCTCATGCGGCCCGCTTCTCGAAAAAGGTTGCCCATGCCTGGTGTAGATCATCAACACTAGGGAGGTTGTCATGTCTTTGACACAAATTGAAGGGTCCTCCCAAACCCTTGTTTGGCAAGCATTCTATGATTTGGTTTACATGAAACCATCCAACCCTTGTTAGCAAGGAAAGCGGACATTAAAACGACAATGATGATGACGAGGAGGATATATATATAGACACAGAATATACAAAAGTCACCGAATTTATTTCAGTGGTCTTCAGCCATTGTTTTGGTAACCTTACTTCTGTATTAAATTCCTATATATACATATATTTACACACACACACCTCATGTATAGAGCAACAATGTTAGATTAGGTTAGTGATAGTCATGGCGATGGTGCTTGACTATTCCAGCACCTTAGTCCTGCTATCACCCTGTCTTACCAATATATCAGGTAATGTTCCTGATGAGGGTATTTCCTTATTCCAGTGTCTTAGCCTCGCCTTACCGATATATCAGGTGATGCTTCTGATTAGGGTGCTTGGCTATTCCAGTGTCTCAGCCTCACCTTACCAATGTATCACGTGATGCTCATGGTGCGAGTGCTTGGCTATTCCAGTACTTTAGCCTCCCTATCATCCAGCATAAATGATGTATCAGGTGATGGTCCTGGTGAAGGTGCTTGACTATTTAAGCACCTTAGCCCCGCTATCACCATGCCATACCGATGTATCAGGTGATGCTCCTGATGAGGGCACTTGCTTATTCCAGTGTCTTTGCCTCGTCATCGCCAGCCTTATCAATGTATCACGTGATGCTCTTAGTGAGGGTACTTGGCTATTCCAGTACCTTAGCCCCGCTAACAAACTGCCTTACTGATGCAAGGCTATTCTAGTATCTTAGCCTTGCTGTACCGTGTTCTCACGTGATGCCCCTGCTGAGGGTACTTGGTTATTCCAGCACCTTAGCCTCGATATCACCCATGGTATTATTACGTATGTATTAGCTTGCCTCAAAAACTCTTAGCTAAAAAATCCAACGCCCCTTGTTTTATGTAATTGAGGATGCGGGGTTTTTCTATCTTTAGCATTGTATTCTATCCTTCTCTGGAAATCTGCTGTGGTCAGGCTTAAAATGTCCAAGAAACGCTATATGTCAAACGGCGCTCCTACGACTCCACCTGGAGTTACCATACCATACCACACTATGCCATGCCTTGTGAAAGAAATTTATTACAAACGTACAAAACCATTGAAGTTTATTGAAATGTCACCGGTTACTAGTTTGCATTCATCTATAAGGAATTAATAACAAAAAAAATAAAAGGGTATTTTAATTTTTATTTTCGTTATATATCATACATTTCTGGGTTGTTAGAATCTCTGGTTACGTGTGTACAACGAAAAAACCACTCGTTCACTGGAGTTCTGATGGCCAGAGTGACAATTCCGGTAAGACATATACTACAAAGGGATTTTAATACAAAGCATCGAAACGGAAGTAGAGATCTTCTCTCAGCAAGATTACAAAAGTGCTATAATCACAAATAAACAATACATTTCTTCGGATGTCAGCTGTAAGTATTTTTATATATTTTGTTTGACCTGTTTAGCATGATTTGTTTTTTGGCTTAGGTGGTTAATGCCTTCTTCACCACTTTTCAGTTTGTATGGCGTTTTAACATATTGTTTAGCTCTAGTTTTCTTAACTATTGGAGCGCTTGCCAGCATTTCTACGATTTTGCGTTTCGTTTCGCTTTTTCTACCAACCGAAATACGATTATCGGTGAATTTATATTTATATATAAGTGTGTGTGTGTATATATAATAATAATAATAATGAAATCATTGTGTACAGTGCTCAGGTGCACTATATATATATATATATCCGTGTATTAACGCATGTGAGAATGACTACTCAATACCGGCGTAGAGTTTAAATGTTCATTTATTATAGCTAAGTGGTGAGCCTTGTTACTCTAGAGTTTCACCTGGATACTCACAGACTCGATGATCCTGTAAGTGCGTCGGTGATTCCATTTAGCCATTAAACCTGAGTATATATATATGTGTGTGTGTTCGTATATATATATATTGTAAATATTTAGTGCTCAACGGTTGAGCTCAAGTCGTTTAGACGTGAGATCATATATATATGTATATAACTGATTTATTAATACATGACCTGACGTTGGTTGTCATAGTTACATGGCTCCCTCCTACATATAGGCCCCGGCTAGTTTTGCTTGCACACATGGACTTCTTAGACTGGATCCAGAGAAATCCACGCGGCTAACCGGCTTTTGATGTCACTCTCTTGACAGCTTCCAGCCTCTCTGGTCTGTCTCAAGACGAGCTGTTTTCTGCCTCCCTCTTCTTATGTTACCACAATGGTCTCTGTCCTTGGAGCCTGCTGGACGCCAGCCGCCCTCATCCAAGTACTCACGTGGCCCCCTGTCTCTGCTCCATGGAGCCTGCTAGTCGCCAGCCGATCTCATCCAGGTACTCGCCTCACCTCTCATCAATCGTGTTATGTCCAACACCCAGGAGGTCAGGCTGTAGAAGATTCGTAGTCGGGTTTTCCCCTCGAAGGAGTACTGCTGCAATAGTTTAGACTGCAATAGGCCTGTAATGGCCAAAGACATTGCCCAACCCCTTAGCCATTAAACATTACCAAGTTTTAAAAAAAATGAATTAAATAAATACTGCAATCGAGGATTGAACCCATGATCAAACAGATACATTATAACATTTAATCAAGGTGTATACCCACTGAGCCATTATCCTCAGTCAATTTCTATCTGAAATTTATGAGTTTTAAGTTAACTTTTTTTTTCTATCAAAGACAAAAGCGTTTGATTCAATTGTGAGTGTATTTGGTAAATGGAAACTGTAAGGAGCCTGTTGAGTATGTGTGTCATCATCATCATCATCGTTTAACGTCCCTGTTCCACGCTTGCATGGGTTTGGACGGGGGTTTTCCCCACTTGAGGCAAGAGTGGTTGTCTTGCTCGCATAGGACTGTCTGGCGGGTTTTCTACAGCTGGATGCCCTTCCTAACACCAACCACATTTACAGTGTGGGGCTGGGAGGTTTTTACCGTGTTGCCTACACGGCCACATTACAGTGTGGACTGTCTGGCGTGTTTTCTACAGCTGGATGCGTATGTGTACATATCCCAAATCCAGGGCCTTCCCTGGTTGACCTCAATTGTTTCTTATCTCTGGCCATATTAGGCCCTGTGGGGCAAAAGGTATTGTGTCAGATTGTTGCATCATCTTGCCTTCAACCACCCTCTGGCTCTGGTTTTTCTCCACTGCCTTGGTATATATGGGTGACTTCTGGTCTTCCACAAACAACCTTGCCCAGACCTGTACCTTGGAGGAGAACTTTCTAGGTGCAAATTCCATGGTCATTCGTGACCGAAGGGGGCCTTTACCCTTATATATATATGTATGTATACTGGGTGTATTTTATCATGGCTCCAGCACTGCCACTTTACTAAGTGTATGGGTGTATTTTATCATAGCACCAATGCTACCTCTTTACAGAGTATACTGGGTGCATTTTATCATGGCGCCAACACTGCCACTTTACAGTGTTTACTGGGAGTATTTTATCATGGCTCCTTCTTTAAACCATTACAGAGTCTACTGGGTGCATTTTATCATGGCCCCAACACTACAGAGGTTGTTATATCCTCAGCCAGACTAAAAAACCCTCTTTATCCCCATATAGTCTCCGTTGGATCCCGCAACTCATTACAAAGTGTACTCCTGGGTACTTCTTATCACAGCCCCTCCTCCAAGGTCAACTTTGTCTTTCATCGTTCCGAGGTCGATAAAATTAAACCACCAGTGAAGCTTTGCAAAGTCTTTAGCCCTCCTCCACCACCATCAACACCACACATACACACAGCTATCCCTGCACCTATGTTTTGTTTTTCAGATTCACTTTACCAATGGGAGTTCACGGTCTATGGTCCCTACTTCAACCTGTTGGGAAGCCAGTCCGACTTGAAGCCCTCGAAGGCAAAATCCTGGCTATTGGTATACATATTTTTTCTTTCTTTGACTTATTTATTTATTTATTTTTTTTTTTTACTAAATTTACTATTTTCCAGCATTTATTTTATTTCATATCATCATCATTACTGTTTAATATCTATTCCATGCTTGCTTAGATTAATAGGTAGTTTGATGATGATGATGTTACTCATGGTTTTTGGTAAAGTTTTCTGGATGGCTGCCCTTCCTATCACCAACCTCTTTACAACATGGCCTAGGTACATTTTTTAGTATTGTGTCACCGTCACTAGAGAGGTTCTCTGACAGTACTTAATGGTCCTCTTTACTCTGCATCAGTTTTTATTCAGAGTAACTGCTCTCCTAGATGGGTTGCCTTCACTATATACAGCCTATGGAGAGTATGTGTGCCTTTCATTTATCGACCCCAGAAGAATGAAAAGTGAAGTGGATTTTGGCAGGATTTGGACCCAGAATGTAAAGAATCAGAACAAATACCACAATGGCATTTTGCCCGATGCTCTACCAATTCTACCAAACCACTACCCTAATAATAAAACCAAAGTGAAATTTAACAGATGTGTATGTTTTTATTGGCAGCATGACCCTCCCAAAGTATAGTATATATATACTGATATGGTTCTGTAACCCTGATGGAGTCATAGGGGTGCCATAGTAGCATACAGCGTTTCTTCGACATTTTTTAAGCCTGGAAGAGCCCACCCTTCTCCAGGACTGAACAAGCAGATTTCTTCCAGAGAAGGATAGAAAGAGATATAAATAAAGAATCAACTACAGTAATAAACTGGTACTTTTTTTTATCACCCTCCAAATGATGAAAAGCAAACTTGACCCCCAGCGAGATTTGAACACAGAGAGCCTGAACAAACACTGCAAAGTATTCTATCCAACGTTCTAGTGACTCTGCCAATTCACCACCTTTAAATATATATTTATAATAAGTTAACAGAACTAGCATGGGTCTCATTGTTAGTACCGGTTGAATCTCAGTGTACTCAATAGGTAATGTTAAGTAAAGTCCCAGAGTAGACACATAGTTATTTGCTTCAAACAACGCATGTAAATGGGTACCTTCAATCTATACCTGAACTCGAGCTTCAGCCACATTTAATGCAGTAATAGGATGGACATATGGCTTCATCAGCGGATTTTGCCTAATCAATAACAATCGATTGACAGAATTCAATTCCAGTCCATGTCGGCTATAACTCTATGTGATGGCCAACACAGTAAAACATTTATATATAGGAGGAAGTTGTAGTTTGCTTGAAGCATTGCATATGGTGTATAAAATGTAAAGTTTGAAAGCCACAACAATGTGAAATGAACAAACAAGAAAATAAGATGAAGCAAGATGTTATGTATTACCATATTTATTTATCTGTCCTGATATTTTGAGATAAAATCTCTTCTGTAGACGGAAATAGCAAGATATAACGTATTTCATCAAACCCGGACTAGTCCCTTGCTATTTCCCTCCGAAGAAGAGATTTTATCTCAAAATATCAGGACATATAAATAAGATAAAACATAACATCTTACTTTGTCTTATATTCTTGTTCATACATTTCACATTGTCGTGGCCTTCAAACTTCAAATGATATATATTTATATATATTTGTGTTATATTTACTGATATTTTCCGAAGCTAAAAAGCCAGCAATATAGATATATTTTTCTTCTCAACTTTTTTCATTACTCCAGATGTAAGTCTGTGGCTTCATCAAGCTACGAAAGGAATGAGGGATCGTTCTGGAAATCCTGTCCCCAATGCTCACCTCATAGTGTTGTTCAATCGAGTCTGTAAGCTGCTTTACTACCGGATCAAACCAATTTTTGTATTTGATGGTGGTGTACCTGTATTGAAATGGCAGACTTTGGTAGGTGGTTATTTAATGTCTTGTTTCACTGTGTGGGAGAGAAATTGCATGTGGGGTGGCATAGCTACATAGTGGGGTATTGTGGGTAGTGGTATAGCTATATGGTGTGGTGTTGTAGCTAGTGGGATAGCTACATGGTGTGGTGTTGTGGGTACTGGTATGGCTACATGGTGGGGTGTTATGGGTAGGGGTTAGCTGCATGGTGGAGTGGGGTGGGGGTATTTACATGGTGGGGTGTTCTGGGTAGGGTGTAGCTACATGGTGGGGTGTTCTGGATAGGGGGTAGCTATGTGGTGGGGTATTGTGGGTAATAATATAGCTACATGGTGGGGTGTTCTGCTTAGTGGTATAGCTACATGGTGGGTGGGTGGAGGACTAGCTGGCAATATGGTGGAAGTGTTAGGGGATAGCTACATAATGATCGTGGGAGTGCCGCATTTATATATTTTTATCTATCTATCTTTTTTTTCGGGGGTATGTGTTACCCATATAAACTGTCTCCCTCTATTGGGGAAAATCGACTAACTTTTAAATTCCATCTGTGATAACATTTTACACGTTTTTATTGTATGTAAACTTCCCCCTTTGTATTTGTCCCCTTCTTTTGTGCCCCTGTGGCTAATAAAGAAATATATCTATATAGCTGTTTATTGATCCATCTATTTATCTCTCTCTATCTATTTATCTCTCTGTCTGTCTGTCTATCTATATAGCTGCCTATTGATCCATCTATGTATCTATCTATCTGTGTATATATGTATATATATATATATATATATATCCATCTATCCAGCTACATATCTCTTTCTATCCATCTAACTATATAGCTGACTATTGATCCATCTATTTACCTCTCTCTCTCTATTTATCTGTCTGTCTGTCTATATCTATCTATCTATCTCTCTATCTCTCTCTATATATATATATATATATATATATATATATCCATCTATCTATCCAAGGTAGTCTGTTTAGTCTAGTGGTAAAACATGTGGTAAGACATATAGTGAGACAGCTGATATCCTGGTTAAGGGTTCGCTTTCAGCCAGGTTATTAGCTCTCACACAGACACACTCACTCACACACATGCACAATACCTTCACATCAGTATGAGGGGCTGGTTACAGCTGGTTTGAACAGAAGTGGTGAGAGAATTCTGGCCGGATATGGCTGGTTCAAATGCTAGCTAAAGGGTTAAGACAGACTTGAGATGTCATCTATCTATCTATCTATTTACCTATCTATCTAGCTTTCTCTCTTTGTTTATCTATATCCATCCATCCATCCATCCATCCATCTATCTCCCTATCTACCGTCCTCTCCCAGGCTCTCCGCCGTGAACAAAAGGAAATAGCTTCTGAGAAATCCGGTGAAATTTCCGACCGGATCCTCCACAATATTCTGAAACAGCAGCTCTTAAACAGAACCATCCAAAAAGACAGTCCCAAGAAGGGGAGTAGCAGAAGTAGTAGTAATACAGAGGCAGGGTCTTCTTCAGAATTGGTCAGTCGTCTCCTGCCTTCTAAACCCCGCCAACGGGACATGTTTGAATTGGAAGACCTTCCAGAGTCAAGTCAGCAGTAAGTTGATTTTTATTTTCTTCTTCTTCTTCGCCCACTTATTCCTGAGAGGGTCGTGGGGGCAGAGTTCTCAAACACTTCATCCAGTGAGTCCTGTCAGAAGCCACCGTCTCCAACTGATTCGGCTGGTTCCCCAGTTTATATATAATATCTTTTTTAAATGTATCATGGATTACTTTACTGATTACAGAAGACAGTGTAACACAGTCTTTCATCAATTTCTGTCAATTATAATTTCATTTGATGTATCATATCTACATGCATATATATGAAGTGAGAGAGAGACTAAGCATAAAAGGAATCAAATGCTGTGTGCAGGAGAGGCGGTTGCGTTGGTATGGACATGTGATGCGTATGAAGGATGACAGCTGCATAAAAAGGTGCAGAGCACTAGAAGTCAATGGAAACCGCGGAGTGGGGAGACCCAAGAGGATCTGGGATGAGGTGATAAAAGCCGACCTTACCCAATTACACCTCTCAAAGGCGATGACACACGGCCGTGACCTCTGGCGTCACGCAGTAATACAGAGTACTCGACCTCCCATGGGTACAAGCTGAAGCATATAGACAATAAGCCCCCACACCCTCCCACTGCAAGGTGGTCGTGGAGGTGCCACGGCAAAAAAGCACCCAGTCCACACTGTAAATGAGGTTGGTGTTAGGAAGGGCATCCAGCTGTAGAAATCAAGCCAGAATCAGTTCCTGTATGAGCAAGGCATGGTCAGCCGACCAGACACTGCCCACAACAGGACAACCTGTCTAACCCATGCTAGTATGGAAGAACGGACGTAAAACGTTGATGATGATGATGATATCTATATGCACACTACATATGCTAGCAGAAAACCACCCGAATGGTGGCTTTTCTGCTAGTTATTTATAATATTTTGTTTTGTATTTCATGATGAAGATACCTTAATGAGGCTAATGAGGAAGCCCCTTGGGACCGTGTACATTCCCTCCTAGATGTAAGTTGAACCTTTCCTTTTGAACTTGGATATATACCTTTTCACTTGACTCTCATTATCTGTCTGTCTGTATCTTTGTTTATTTATCTATCTATCTATCTGTCTACCTATCTGCCTCATTGTTTATCTATTTATCTATTTGTCTGTCTGTCTGTCTCATTGTTTATCTATTTATCTGTCTGTCTGTCTCATTGTTTATCTATTTATCTGTCTGTCTCATTGTTTATCTATTTATCTGTCTGTCTCATTGTTTATCTATTTATCTGTCTGTCTCATTGTTTATCTATTTATCTGTCTGTATGTCTCATTGTTTATCTATTTATCTGTCTGTCTCATTGTTTATCTATTTATCTGTCTGTCTCATTGTTTATCTATTTATCTGTCTGTCTGTCTGTCTCATTGTTTATCTATTTATCTGTCTGTCTGTCTCATTGTTTATCTATTTATCTGTCTGTCTGTCTCATTGTTTATCTATTTATCTGTCTGTCTCATTGTTTATCTATTTATCTGTCTGTCTCATTGTTTATCTATTTATCTGTCTGTCTCATTGTTTATCTATTTATCTGTCTGTCTGTCTCATTGTTTATCTATTTATCTGTCTGTCTCATTGTTTATCTATTTATCTGTCTGTCTCATTGTTTATCTATTTATCTGTCTGTCTCATTGTTTATCTATTTATCTGTCTGTCTCATTGTTTATCTATTTATCTGTCTGTCTGTCTCATTGTTTATCTATTTATCTGTCTGTCTGTCTCATTGTTTATCTATTTATCTGTCTGTCTGTCTCATTGTTTATCTATTTGTCTGTCTGTCTGTCTCATTATTTATCTATTTATCTGTCTGTCTGTCTCATTGTTTATCTATTTATCTATTTATCTGTCTGTCTGTCTCATTGTTTATCTATTTATCTATTTGTCTGTCTGTCTGTCTCATTGTTTATCTATTTATCTATTTGTCTGTCTGTCTGTCTGTCTCATTGTTTATCTATTTATCTGTCTGTCTGTCTGTCTCATTGTTTATCTATTTATCTGTCTGTCTGTCTGTCTCATTGTTTATCTATTTATCTATTTATCTGTCTGTCTGTCTCATTGTTTATCTATTTGTCTGTCTGTCTGTCTCATTGTTTATCTATTTATCTATTTATCTGTCTGTCTGTCTCATTGTTTATCTATTTATCTATTTGTCTGTCTGTCTGTCTCATTGTTTATCCATCATCATCACTGTTTAACAGCCTTTTCTCCACACTAGCATGAGTTAGACAAGTTATCCTGTTGTGAGCAATGCCAGGTCAGGTGACCATGTCTCACTCATACAGAACTGATTTTGGCTTGGTTTCTACAGCAGGATGCCCTTCCTAACACCAACCTCATTTACAGAGTGGGCTGGGTGCTTTTAGTCGTGACACCTACACGGCCACTACAGTGAGTACTGGATGCTTTTTGTCATGACACCTCCACGACCACTTTACAGAGTGGACTGGGTGCTTTTTGTTGTGACACCTACACAACCACTTTACAGTGTTCAGTTCCCTATCTATCTATATATCCATCAGTCTGTCTGTCTCTTTGTTTATCTATCTATCTACCCATCCATCTGTCAACATACAAACCTATCTATCCATCTACCTACAAACCTAGTTCTCCTATTTATCTGTCTACCTCTCTACCCACACAAAACTCTCTATCTATCCATCTTTTCACCCAGCCACCCATTTACCTATCTCTCCATCTATCCACCCACCTCTGTATCCCTACACCCAACTACTCCTCTCTCCACCTCACTCCCCATCTTTCTACCCATCTCTCCACCCATCTACCCCCCTCCCCCCATCTCTCCACCCATCTACCCCTCTCTCCCAATCTCTCCACCCATCTCTCTCTCTCCCCCCCATCTCTCCACCCATCTACCCCTCTCCCCCATCTCTCCACCCATCTACCCCTCTCTCCCAATCTCCACCCATCTACCCCTCTCCACCCCTCTCTCCACCCATCTACCCCTCTCTCCACCCATCTACCCCTCTTTCCCCACATCTACCCCTCTCTCCATCCATCTACGCCTCCCTCCCCATCTATCCACACATCTACCCTTCTCTCCACCCATCTACCCATCTCTCTACTTATCTATCCATCCACCTCTCCACCCCTCCACCTATCTCTCTACTTCTCCATACATATTTCCAGTCCCATTACCAAAACATCAAGGACATCAACGTTGATTCTGAAGAATTCCAGTCGCTGCCACCTGAGATCCAACATGAATTCCTCAGAGAAATCAAAGAATCAATGAAACGATCATCATGGAACCAGATCAATGAATTGCCAGAGGTAGTTACATGTTTAAACCCTAATTTTAGGATACAAAACTGTTTATATTAAAGTCTTTTATAATATAAAACTGTTTGTCTTAAAAGTGATAATATTTGTCTAAAACATTTTCCATCAACATTTTATGTAAGAACTTTTGTTAAGTTATGTTCCAAACACTGGTTTTACAATACAAAATTGTTTGTTTTAAAGTGTTGATATTTATCTAAAAACCTTTCATTATAATTTTATATAAGGCATGTGGATTGGCAGTATCGGTTGAGGGTCGGACGCCATGCTTTGACGCATAGAGTTATGGCCCTTGCCATTCTGAGTTCAAATCCCGCCGAGGTTAACTTTGCCTTTCATCCTTACGGGGTCGATAAAATAAAGTACCATTAATACACTGGGTAATTGCTGGCCTTGTGCCAAAAGTAGAAACAATTATAATTTTATAAAAGAACCTTTGTTAAGTTACATTTTATCATGGCACAAGCACTACCACTTTACAGAATGGACTGGGTGCTTTTTTTCATGGTACCAGTACTACCACTTTACAGAGTGGACTGAGCATATTTTATTGTGGAACCAGCACTGCTACATGTCAACACCAGGACGCTTGTCTCCTCCTTGAGGCTGGGAGAACAGTAATAGAGAGTGGGTGGTGGAGGTTGGAGTGGGGGGGGGGAAGGTTAAATTAAAGTTTGTTTTTGTTTTTGTTTTTTTGTATCTTCTCAGGACGCTGGAGACTTTGCCTCATACCAGATATCAAAGCTACTAAAACAAAATAAAATCAGTAGCCAGATAGTGAGAGTTCAGGATGAAATTATAGCCAAAACGTCTGGGAAACTGACCAGTGAAACAGGCTTTGCTGACAAAGTCGTTAACATAAAGAAGATTGCTTCAGAGGACAGCTCCCATTTCATCTTTGTGAAGGGTCTACAGAAAGATACTGCTCTCAAAGTTATCGAACGGACAAAAGAAGAGATAAAAGAGGACGACATGAGTGATGCCTCAGATGAAGGGTCGACAACAAAACAACCTCCGTCTTACAGATGTCCTGATTCTGTACATACCAGTGGTAATCAGTGGGTTGAAGAAATGAGTTCTGGTGGTGCCAGCAAATGTAAAAAATCATATGACAAGCTACCAAATATTAAACAAGAAAAAAATTTTCTGAACGAACAAGAGAAATTAGAGAATGAAAGTAAAGACTCCACAAATTCACAAAATCTTTTCAGCATCGATAAAAATATACTGTTTAATTGGGCCAAATTAGCTGAATCAGGAAAACATAATGTGGCCCAAATGCCTGTTGAAGAATCAGGAAATATTACCAGTACATCCTCTTATGTGAAGATTTCTTCATCAGATTCTGATAGTGAGGAATCAGAAGATGACCAAATACTTAAAGCAAAGACTCATTTAAAACAAACTGCACCAGAGAATCCTGTATCTGTTGCCAAGACTGCGGAAATTAAACCGGTTGCTGTCGGTGACTCAAAAGGTTCCTTTACTTCTGAGAGACAAGCTAGCAGTCAGGATGAAAGTTCAGTGTTGCTGCGAGATGTGACTATAGGCACTGTAGCCAATACAGATGTGACTATAGAGAGGGTTAGTGCCACTGAGGAGTCCAAGAGAGACATGGCTGTTCCAAGTGAAGAATTTCAACAAGAGAAAATTCACTCTGAGTCTGATGATAGCGAAGAGGGTGAGTTATATATCATATATATAAAGTCTTATATAAGTTTAAATGATATGTAAAAAAGGGTGGAAGGGCATCCGACCATAGAAAACCAGCCAGAACCACTCCTATATGAGCGAGACAAGGTCACCCGACCCAACTTGCCTCTAAATGGGACAAACCTGTCTAACCCATGGTAGCGTGGAAGATAGACGTTAATTGATGATGATGATATATAAAGGGTATATATATATATATATATATATATATATATATATATATATATATATATATGTAAAGGGTATATATATATATATATATATATATGTAAAGGGTATAGATATATATATGTAAAGGATATAGATATATATGTAAAGGGTATAGATATAGATATATATGTAAAGGGTATAGATATATATATATATGTAAAGGGTATATATATATATATGATATATATCTATAAAGGGTATATATATGATATATATATAAAGGGTATATATATATGATATATATATATATATGATATATATAAAGGGTATATATATATATATATAAAGGATATATATATATATATATATATATAAAAGATATATAAAGGATATATATATATATATGATATATAAAGGGTATATATATATATATATATATTGAGAAAAATAGACATTAAACGGTGATGATCATGATAAAACCACTAGTATTTTCTACATATATATATGTACAGAGCAATTAACATTAATTACTCTGTATATCTGTATATATGTACAAAATACTACTAGTTCCTCAATTGATATATATATAGTAGGCATCTCTAACAAATACACCCCGTCCCACCACCCCCACCCCCTTCTATGTAAAGTTATGTTGGTGCCACACCATCCAGTCCGAAACAAACGAGATCGTGTAGGTGTCACGACAAAAAAACACACAGTCCACGCTGTAATGTGACCATGTAGGCAACACGGTAAAAACGTCCCAGTCCCACACTGTAAATGTGGTTGGTGTTAGGAAGGGCATCCAGCTGTAGAAAACCCGCCAGACAGTCCACGCTGTAATGTGGCCATGTAGGTAACACGGTAAAAACCTCCCAGTCCCACACTGTAAATGTGGTTGGTGTTAGGAAGGGCATCCAACTGTAGAAAACCCGCCACACAGTCCACGCTGTAATGTGGCCGTGTAGGCAACACGGTAAAAACCTCCCAGTCCCACACTGTAAATGTGGTTGGTGTTAGGAAGGGCATCCAGCTGTAGAAAACCCGCCAGACAGTCCACGCTGTAATGTGGCCGTGTAGGCAACACGGTAAAAACCTCCCAGACCCACACTGTAAATGTGGTTGGTGTTAGGAAGGGCATCCAGCTGTAGAAAACCCGCCAGACAGTCCACGCTGTAATGTGGCCGTGTAGGCAACACGGTAAAAACCTCCCAGCCCCACACTGTAAATGTGGTTGGTGTTAGGAAGGGCATCCAACTGTAGAAAACCCGCCAGACAGTCCACGCTGTAATGTGGCCGTGTAGGCAACACGGTAAAAACCTCCCAGACCCACACTGTAAATGTGGTTGGTGTTAGGAAGGGCATCCAGCTGTAGAAAATCCGCCAGACAGTCCACGCTGTAATGTGGCCGTGTAGGCAACACGGTAAAAACCTCCCAGACCCACACTGTAAATGTGGTTGGTGTTAGGAAGGGCATCCAGCTGTAGAAAACCCGCCAGACAGTCCACGCTGTAATGTGGCCGTGTAGGCAACACGGTAAAAACCTCCCAGCCCCACACTGTAAATGTGGTTGGTGTTAGGAAGGGCATCCAACTGTAGAAAACCTGCCAGACAGTCCTATGCGAGCAAGACAATCACTCTTGCCTCAAGTGGGAAAACTCCCGTCCAAACCCATGCAAGCGTGGAACACGGACGTTAAACGTTGATGATGATGATGATGATGATATACCTTTTTTATATATCATTTAAGCTTGTATAACTGATGCTCTGAACTAATGTTCATGGGGCTTTTTATTCAGAAACATAACTGATATACATTGATTAAACCTAAATAAAGTCTTATATAAAAGGCAGTAGATTGGCAGTATTGGTAGAGCATCAAACAACATACTATGAGGCATATAGTTACATCCTTTTACGTTCTGGGTTCAAATCCTGTTGAGGTTAGCTTTGCCTTTCATCTTTACAGGGTAGATAGAATAAAGTAGCAGTAATGCACTGGGGTCAATTTAATCGACTTTCCCCTTTCCCCCAAAAAATTGTTGGCTTTCTGCCTAAATCAGAAATCATCATCATCATCATCACCGTTTTACGTCCGTTCTTCCACGCTAGCATGGGTTAGACGGGTTGTCCTGTTGTGGGCAGTGTCTGGTCGGCTGACTATGCCTTGCTCATACAGGAACTGATTCTGGCTTGATGTCTACAGCTGGATGCCCTTCCTAACACCAACCTCATTTACAGTGAGGGCTGGGCGCTTTTTCGTGGTGCCTACACGTCCACTTTACAGTGTGGGCTGGGTGCTTTTTTGCCGTGGCACCTCCACGACCACCTTGCGGTGGGGGGTGTGGGGGCATATTGTAATGTCTTGACATTTCCAGAACTGCACTCAATTAGGTCCCAGCTTCAATCCGTGTGGCATCTTTGTGTGATTTGCCACAGCCTTGGGTCAACCCCTGCCTTGTCAGTGTTTGGTGAAAGTGATTGATGGATGTGAGAGATGTAGAAGAAAGGGAAGGAGGAAGGCCCAAGAAATTCATGTCTAAAGATGATGGAGGAGGAAATGAAAGCCAGAGACTTGTTAAGTGAAGAGGGGGGTGCAAACGTTGAGGGTGATGGAGAAGCTTATCACGGGGGCTTGCAAAGCTAATCCCTGCTTTAGCAAGGAAAATGGCCCTAAAACACATATCATTGTTGCTGTGTGAAAGGACAAAAAGCAAATTTGATCTTGGTGGAAGATTTGAACACAGTGTACAGGGACTTGGATCAAATACCACAAGGCATTTGGTCTAATGATTCTGTCCAATACATCTATAACAACAACAACAACGTTATTTGGGTATTTGTTGTTGTTATTCTACTGTATATTTGTTTATGTTTTTCTTTTTAATTAAGGATAGATATCTATAACTGTGTTTCTTGTTTTCTACTTTCTCTCCATTTACACCACCAACGCTACCATCCACACTACCACCTACGCAACACAACCTACACCACTCACTTAACCACCTACACCAACAATGACAACACCTACACCACCACTGACAATACCACTACCAATAACACCACTACCATTGACAACACCACTACCACCACAATCACCACCACCACTACTACTACAATCACCACCATCACTAACAATACCATCACTACTACTACTATCACCACCACCACTAACAATACCACCACTACTACTACTATCACCACCACCACCAACACCATTGACACCACCACTACTACTACTATCACCACTACTATTGTCACTGCCACTATTACTATTACTATCACCACCATCACTGACAATACCACCACCACCACCACCACCACTACCACCATTGACACCATCACTACTTCTACTATCACCACCACCACTACCTCCAATACCATCATATGTAGGAGACCTCGTGGAAGTGAATGAAATCGAAGATGTAGAAAAGCTGTACAGCGATGCCCAGTCACATGACATGAGCAAAGCTCTACCATTGGCCGATGAAGACAGAAACCAAATGCCTGATGACAAGACTGGTGTACATACACTTTATACTGAAGATGACTATGAGGAGAAGGAAGAGGAGGAAGTAAGAGGTTTGCAAAGAAAGGTGGAGGTTAATGAATTTGAAGGTCTGACTCGGGTAAGTTTAAACCTTTCATGGCAGTATGTTTTATCATCATCATCATCATCACTTAACCCTTTAGCATTTACATTACTCTAAACCCAATACACTCCACCCTACACACCCTATCTCATCCTCCAATTTCCGTCCACTGTAAAGTGGTCGTGTCAGTGACACAACAAAAAAGCACCCAGTCCACACTGTAAAGGGGTCGTGTAGGAGATACGGTAAAAAGGCTCCCAGTCCTCACTGTAAAGGGGTCGTGTAGGAGATACGGTAAAAAGGCTCCCAGTCCACACTGTAAAGGGGTCGTGTCAGTGACACAACAAAAAAGCACCCAGTCCACACTGTAAAGGGGTCGTGTAGGAGATACGGTAAAAAGGCTCCCAGTCCTCACTGTAAAGGGGTCGTGTAGGAGATACGGTAAAAAGGCTCCCAGTCCTCACTGTAAAGGAGTCGTGTAGGAGATACGGTAAAAAGGCTCCCAGTCCACACTGTAAAGGGGTCATGTAGGAGATACGGTAAAAAGCCTCCCAGTCCTCACTGTAAAGGAGTCGTGTAGGAGATACGGTAAAAAGGCTCCCAGTCCACACTGTAAAGGGGTCGTGTAGGAGATACGGTAAAAAGGCTCCCAGTCCTCACTGTAAAGGGGTTGTGTAGGAGATACGGTAAAAAGGCTCCCAGTCCACACTGTAAAGGGGTCGTGTAGGAGATACGGTAAAAAGGCTCCCAGTCCTCACTGTAAAGGGGTTGTGTAGGAGATACGGTAAAAAGGCTCCCAGTCCTCACTGTAAAGGAGTTGTGTAGGAGATACGGTAAAAAGGCTCCCAGTCCTCACTGTAAAGGGGTTGTGTAGGAGATACGGTAAAAAGGCTCCCAGTCCTCACTGTAAAGGGGTCGTGTAGGAGATACGGTAAAAAGGCTCCCAGTCCACACTGTAAAGGGGTCGTGTAGGAGATACGGTAAAAAGGCTCCCAGTCCTCACTGTAAAGGGGTCGTGTAGGAGATACGGTAAAAAGGCTCCCAGTCCTCACTGTAAAGGGGTCGTGTAGGAGATACGGTAAAAAGGCTCCCAGTCCTCACTGTAAAGGAGTCGTGTAGGAGATACGGTAAAAAGGCTCCCAGTCCTCACTGTAAAGGAGTCGTGTAGGAGATACGGTAAAAAGGCTCCCAGTCCACACTGTAAAGGGGTTGTGTAGGAGATACGGTAAAAAGGCTCCCAGTCCTCACTGTAAAGGAGTTGTGTAGGAGATACGGTAAAAAGGCTCCCAGTCCTCACTGTAAAGGGGTCGTGTAGGAGATACGGTAAAAAGGCTCCCAGTCCTCACTGTAAAGGGGTCATGTAGGAGATACGGTAAAAAGGCTCCCAGTCCTCACTGTAAAGGGGTTGTGTAGGAGACATGGTAAAAAGGCACCCAGTGGTTGATGTTAGGAAGGGCATCCAGCTGTAGAAAATCTGCCAGGGACAGTTCTATACGAGTGAGACACAGTCTTCCAACCAATTCCGCCTCGAGTGGAACAAAACTGTCCAACCCATGCTAGCGTGGAAGATGGACGTTAAACGATGATGATGATGATTACTCTATATTTACTATTATATTTTCATGGTAAAGGATTTATCTCACATAATTATCTCAAATCATGTTGAATCTATGAGATTTTAATATTATTTATTTTGAGAACAATACCTTATCATCAATATGAGCAGCTGGTTACGACCAGTTTGAACAGAAAGAGGTGAGAAAATTCTGGCCGGATATGGCCGGTTTAAAAGCTAAAGGGTTAATGCAGCCACGGTGCTGTTTTGCAATCTTCAATAATATCTTGATAACGTAGTTTGGTAATTCAAATGTTTATAGTATTTTTACTAGTGTCAGTATAAAGTGGCTGGTTACAGCCGGTTTGAACAGAAAGAGGTGAGAGAATTCTGGCCGGATATGACCAGTTTAAAAGCTAAAGGGTTTAAACTAGATGACGACAACAATGATGATAATATATTTGTTTATTGTCTTTGACCAATGGTCACTCACACAGGAGAACATGTTGACTATGAAATCAGAACTGGAAGCAGAGAGCAATGCTTTGCTGCAAGAACGAGGAAAGCAGGAGAGACTGGCAACCACCATTTCAGAACAGATGAGACTAGAAGCACAGGTATGTTTAAACACAGACACACACACACATGTACATAATGTACACATACACACACATGTATACATACATATGCACACACACATGTACACATACACACACATGTATACATACATATGCACACACACATGTACACATACACACACATGTATACATACATATGCACACACACATGTATACATACATATGCACACACACGTACATAATGTACACACACACATGTATACATACATATGCACACACACATGTATACATACATATGCACACACACATGGACACACACACATGTACACATACACACACATGTATACATACATATGCACACACACGTACATAATGTACACACACACACACATGTATACATACATATGCACATAATGTACACATACACACATGTACACTCACACACATGCACAGACATACACATACAGGCATGAACTGGTAAAAAAACTCCACTCTAACCACACATACACACATGTACACTCACACACATCAACCATCACATGTGACTAGAAGCACAGGTATGTTTAAACACACACACACACACATGTACACTCACACACATACACAGACATACACATACACACACATGCACTCACACACATCAACCATCACATGTGACTAGAAGCACAGGTATGTTTAAACACACACACACACACATGTACACTCACACACATGTACACACATACACATACAGGCATGAACTGGTAAAAAAACTCCACTCTAACCAACACTTAAAAGCATTTTAGATTATCAAAATATTACAACAAATATTTTCCATCACTTGTGGGAATTTACAAAATTATGCTATCTAAACACAATTGTTTCTACTTTAGGCACAAGGCCAGCAATTACCCAGTGCATTACTGGTACCTTATTTTTTCGACCCCCGTAAGGATGAAAGGCAAAGTTAACCTCGGCGGGATTTGAACTCAGAATGGCAAGGGTCGTAACTCTATGTGTCAAAGCATGGCGTCCGACCCTCTACCGATACTGCCAATCCACCGCCATGCTATCTAAACATAATGTTTAACGCTTGAAATAACAGGGAAAGATTCTTGACGTTTTGGACACTAGTCCTTCATCAGAAGATAGAATGAGAACTAAAAGATGAAATAGAAAGATAGATGAGAGTAAGAAGAGGCAGGAACTGTATTCAGTCAGCCATTTTATATATATATACTAGACCACCAGTGACTCAACAGGTCACGTTCACTTCAAAATATTTTTTTACTTAAAAATAATTTTTAAATAATTAAAATATACACAGACATGTATATAATGTGAAATGAAACTGGGAGTCCCATATCATCATCATCATCATCATCATCATCATCAACGTTTAACGTCCGTGTTCCACGCTTGCATGGGTTTGGACGGGGGTAGTCCCACTTGAGGAAAGAGTGATTGTCTTGCTCGCATAGGACTGTCTATATATATATATATATATACGTGTGTGTATGTATATATATGAATATGTACGTGTGTATATATATATATATGTGGGTGTCTGTGATCTATACACACTGGTCATAAATATATACACACACACACTCAAATATATATATATATACACAACACCACCACCACCACTCTTCTATTCTCCCTTTCTGTCTCCTTTCCCTCTCTCTATGTCTCTCTTTCAATCTACTCTCTCACAACCACTATCTCTTTCTCTCTAACTTTCTCTCTCTCTCCCTGTTTATGAAGGTACCCAGAAAACCCCATATCTCGGGGACCGTGCTTCGATTTATTCCATTTGTATCCCAATTTCAGGGTCAACTTCCTTTCAAAGTATTTTGCCATTGTGCACCCTTTTGGCTGCATTATGTTACAGCCAAGCAAGCCATCACAGACTTTTAGTAATATACAAGCAAGCTGAGTGGTTAGAGAATTGGATTCACAGTCGTGAGGTTGTGAGTTCGATTCCTGGACCAGGTGATGCATTATGTCCTTGGGCAAGACACTTTATTTCACGTTGCTCCTTCTACCTGGAGTTGCGACCGATAGAGAGTATTAGCAATTGGAAAGACCAACGGAAACATTGTTTCCTCGGTCCAATTTGACGAAAGTCGATCGACTGTCGATATATATATGGTTGTTTTCCTAAACGAATGTCGTGTGTCATCAACAGGAGCTGTTACAACTGTTTGGTGTGCCATTCATTGTGTCGCCAATGGAAGCTGAGGCACAGTGTGCCTACCTAGACATAACAAAGCAGACAGACGGTACAATCACAGACGACAGTGATGTGTGGTTGTTTGGAGGAGAGAAGGTCTACAAGAACTTTTTCAACCAAAACAAACAGGTGGAGTTTTTCACGATGACCGAAGTGAAGAAAACACTGGGTAAGTAGTATAATTGTTTCTACTTTAGGCACAAGGCCAGCAACTACCCAGTGCATTACTGGTACTTTATTTTATCGACCCCGTAAGGATGAAAGACAAAGTCAACCTCGGCGAGATTTGAACCCAGATCGTAAAGGGACGTAACTATGCTGGAAAGCATGGCGTCCGACCCTCTACCGATACTGCCAATCCACCGCCCTTAGTAGTATAATGAAGATATATAGATCTGCCAGCATATCACTTTACAGAGTGTACAGGGTGTTTTGTTTTTTTCACAATCATAATCACCGTCATCATCACCACCACCACCACCACTATCATCATCACTACCACCATCATCATCCTCATAACCACTTCTACCACTGCCACAATCATCATCACCATTATCATCATCATCATCATCATTTCATTTTACGTCCGCTTTTCCCTGCTTGCAAGGGTGGGACGGGAACTGATTCTGGCTTGATTTCTACAGCTGGATGCCCTTCCTAACACCAACCTCATTTACAGTGAGTGCTGGGTGCTTTTTTGCCGTGGCACCTCCACGTCCACTTTGCAGTGGAATGATAGGGACCCCAGTCCCTATCATCTCATTTCTACAGCTGAGTAAACTGGAGCAATGTGAAATAAAGTGTCTTGCTCAAGGAAACAACACATCACCCGGTCTGAGAATTGAACTCACAACCTTTCGATTGCAAGGCCAATGCTCTAACCACTAAGCCATGTGCCTCCATTATCATCATAATATTACATCTGCCTTCCATGCTGGCAGTAGCTTAGTTAAAGTGTATGTTACCCGGGACAGCTCGGGAATTTGTCAAGACTCCCACCCTTGGACAGGACGCCAGTCCATCGCAGGGTTAAACCCCCAGCTATTGCTGGTACTCATTTTCAGCTGAGTACAAAAATAAAGCATTTTATTGTGATATCAGCCCTACCACTTTATACAGTATGTGATTTATGATGATGATGATGTTATTGTTGTTGTTGTTATTGTTGCAGGTCTGGAGCGTGAAAGAATGATCAAAATGGCGCTACTGTGTGGCAGTGACTATGCCCCTGGAATTGCAGGAGTTGGACCAGTCACAGCCCTTGAAGTACTTGCAGAATTCAAGGGTAAAGACCTGGATGGTTTGAAAACTCTCAAGTGAGTAATACATCACATTAACACTGAAGTGATAGTAGTAGTAGTAGTGGTGGTGGTGGTAGTGGTGGTTGTAGTAGTAGTAGTGGTGGTGGTAGCAGTAGTAGTAGTAGTGGTAGTGGTAGTGGTAGTAGTAGTGGCAGTAGTAGTAGTGGTCGTAGTGGTAGTAGTAGTAGTGGTAGTAGTAGTAGTAGTGGTAGTAGTAGTAGTAGCAGTGGTTGTAGTAGTAGTAGCAGTAGTAGTAGCAGTGGTAGTGTTGGTGTAGTAGTAAAAGCTGATAGGACTGGACTCCTATCATTAAAACACCTGATAAACCTATGAAATACAACCTCATAGAAGACCAGCAAAAACTACATAAGTAAGAGCTGTCACAACCACAACATGATAGAACTGGAGCCCCTATCATAAAAAAAAACCTCCTATGATATGTAACCTCATAGGAGACTAGCTAAACCTACATAAGTATGAGCTGTAACAACAACATGATAGGACTGGGCTCCTGTCATTAAAACACCCAGGAAACCGCCCATAAGATACAACCTCAGAGCAGACCAGTTAAACCTACATATGTGAGAGCTGTCACAACAACATGATAGTTCTGGAGCCCCCTTATGTTAAAAAACCTAAGAAATCTTCTATGGAGTTACCTCATGAAGGCCAACTAACCTACAGAGGTGTGAGCTTTAACAAAATCAATATATGATTGAGGCTCCTTTTCATTAAAACACATGAGAAATTGCCTATGAAAGACAACCTCATGGGAGACTAACTAAATCTACATAAGTATGAGCTGTGACAAAAACAATATGGTAGGACTAAGGCACCTATCATAGGTGAGGAGTGTAACTTTCCTTTCATTTTCCATTGCAGGGACTGGTGGGATTCTACAAGGGATCAGATAAAAATTCCTCAGGAAATCAAACTGAAGTCGAAACTGAGACAAATGGAGATTCATGATGGTAGGACTTTGTTGTTCTCTCTCTCTCTGTATGTATGTATGTATAATCAAACGTTAACCTAATATATCCCTTCCATATACTGTACCGATTGTGTTGTTATTTCTGTTTACCTTTTATATACATATATTCATTTCATTTTACGTCCGCTTTTCCCTGCTTGCAGGGGTGGGACGGGAACTGATTCTGGCTTGATTTCTACAGCTGGATGCCCTTCCTAACACCAACCTCATTTACAGTGAGTGCTGGGTGCTTTTTTGCCGTGGCACCTCCACGACCACTTTGCAGTGGAATGATAGGGATCCCAGTCCCTTTCATCTCATTTCTACAGCTGAGTAAACTGGAGCAATGTGAAATAAAGTGTCTTGCTCAAGGAAACAACACATCACCCGGTCTGAGAATTGAACTCACAACCTTTCGATTGCAAGGCCAATGCTCTAACCACTAAGCCATGTGCCTCCATATATAGAAGATTTCTTATATATATATATATATAATCCCAACCTGCACCCCCTACTCCATCCTCTCACTTCCGTCCACTGTAAGGTGGTCGTGTAGGAGACACGACAAAAGGCTCCCAGTCCACACTGTAAGGTGGTCGTGTAGGTGACACGACAAAAGGCTCCCAGTCCACACTGTAAATGTTGTTGGTGTTACAAAGGGCATCCAGCCATAGAAAACCTGCCAGAAACGGTTCTGTATGAGCGAGACACGGTCTCCCGACCAATCTTGCCTCAGGTGGGACAAACCCGTCCAACCCATGCTAGCGTCGACGATGGACGTTAAATGATGGATGATGATGATAATCACAGCCAAAATAGTGTCCCATTTTGAGCAAGGTACAACACGGCCAACTGGCCAGACTTGTCTCACAACAGTGCCACCCAGTTCCACACTGTAAACGCAGTTGATGGTATGAGGGCATCCAGCAGTCGTAAAACCCCAGCCCTAACATGGTCCCACTGTGAACAAGGCATGGTGTGGCCAACTGGTCAGACCTCCTTCATAATGGGACCACCCAGTTCCACACTGTAAACATTATTGGTGTTAGGAGGGGCATCCTAACACGAAAAAAACCCAGCCAAAATACAGTTCTGTTTGAGCAAGGGATGGCGTGGCCAGCTGGCTAGACTTATCTCATAACGTGGATGACCGATCTAACTCATTCAAGCATGGAAAAATAGACGTTAAATAGTGATGAGGATGATGATGATGATGATATATATATAAAGTTTTGGGAGCCGCTTCCTCTGTTAACAAAGAAGGGTTTCTCCCTACGAACGAAAGGTCGGTTATATAAAGCCTGTGTGAGATGTGCGATGCTGCATGGTAGTGAGACATAGGCAGCAACTGCAGAGGATATGCGACGGCTGGAGAGAAATGAAGCAAGTATGCTCCGTTAGATGTGCAATGTCAATGTGCGTGAACGACCAAGCATGGACGAGTTGAGAGAGAAACTGGGTATAAGAGGGATAAGCTGTAGTGTGCGGGAGAGAAGACTGCGTTGGTATGGACTTGTGATGTGCATGGAGGATGACCACTGGGTAAAGAAGTGCCAAGAAATCCCAGTAGAAGGAAGACGCAGTAGAGGAAGACCATGAAAATCATGGGCGGAGGTGGAGAGCTGACCTCAGATCGCTGAAGCTCACTGAGGAGATGACGAAGGACCGTGATGAATGGAGAGATGCTGTGCTGAAAAGGACCCGTCCCACCCTTGCAAGCAGGGAAAAGCAGACGTAAAATGATGATGATGATGAAAGGTGTGTGCTAAGCAGCTGAAGTTTATAATATAGTTATATCTATATATATATATATACAGAAGTGATGTTGATGATAGTGATCCTTACATTGTGTCCTTAATATTTCCAGGTTTCCCAAATGGGGCTGTTATTGAAGCATATGAAAACCCAGAAGTAGATGAATCAGAAGACTCTTTTTCCTGGGCCCTGCCAAAGTTAGATGAGCTTCGGTTGTATCCTTTGTAAATGGGGGTTATCGTAAATTGTTTAACTACAGATCAGCCCTGATCCAGCAAACCTCTGATCTAAGATGTTCCAGTTGCGACCATCCTGTCTTTTATTCAGACATAGTGTATCTAGGACTACATTATCTCATGTGTCCTTCCTTGTTGTTTAGCTCCTGGTCAGTCCTGACCCAAACTGTTCTAGCTGTGACCATCCTGTCTTTTATTCAGACATAGTGTATCTAGAACTACATTATCTAATGTGTCCTTCTTTGTGGTTGTGGTTGTGGTTGTTGTTGTTGTTGTTGTTGTTTAGCCCCCGGTCAGTCCTGATCCAGCAGATCTATGATCAAAGATGTTCCAGACATGACTAACTTGTTGGTTTTTGTTTTGAATGAAGGAGAGGGGATTATGTGTTCAATCCTGAGTGAAATATGTGTACAGAAAATATTTTGAACTCAGAACCTCACAAATATCTATTACAGTTCTTCCAAAATACACTAGTCATTTTACAAATGGCCTTCCTTAACTGTATGTTCCAAGATATACCTCTGAGAAATTAGGCTGGACAAAGAACAAGACTGATGTCGTTTTGCTTCCTGTTCTATCTGAATTGAACAAACCTGCCAAAGTAAGGAACCAGATTTTATCATGAATCTTTTCATCTATCTTCATAATCTTTGTCATATTTGTTTAATATGCTTTCGATATTGTTTAATATGTGTCCCATACTGTTTATGGTGATATGAAAGTGTCCATGTTTCACTTCCATAGAGCAAGATTGGCTGAATTGTTACTTGGAAGAGTCTGATCTTGGTGTGGTTGGAAAGATTTGAGCACCAAACTCAATCCATCTTGTTGCAAGCTGACCATTCTTGGGCCCTTCTGATGGCGAAATCCTTCTCAGAGTCGATGATCCAGGACCCAAGATACTTGAAATCCTTGACGCACTTGATATCACTGTTGTTGATTTGCTGGCCCCTGCCATCGTGCCACCTATGAGGCTGTGTCCCCATTAGTGCTTTGGAAACCACAAGCAGTCACTAATAACAAGGGACACAAGCTCTCCTATCCCGATTTGCTGGCCACTGCCATCGTGCCACCTCTGAGGCTGTGTCTCCATTAGTGCTTTGGAAACCACAAGCAGTCACTAATAACAGGGGGCGCAAGCTCTACTATCCCGATGTCATCTCCAGAGATTCTGGTATTGAAATCCAGGACTTGGCAACAACAATGAACGACAGACCCTCGTGGAGATCAATTGTAGAGTCCAATTTGGCTGAGGCCACTGGATGATGATGATGATGGTGATAGTGGTGATAATCGTTGTGGTGGTGGGGGTGACGATGATAATGGTGGTGGTGGTGGTGATAATGGTAGTAATATTGTTGGCGTCTGTGAGGATGGTGATGATAATAGTGGTGGTGTTGGTGGCGCTGATGATAATGGTGATGGTGGTGGTTGTGGTGAGGATGGTGATGATGATAATGGTGGTGGGAGCGATGTGGATTATAATGGTGGTGGTGGTGGTGGGAAGGATGATGATGATGATGATGATGATGATGATGGGGATAATGGTGGTAAGGACGATATATTTATATAATTCTTTTTTTTTCCTCCTGTTAACTTCCACAGCAACAACTCGAAATCACCAGCTTCTTCATCAGGGAACCGGCTGCTGAGGGCATCCTCGGTAAGAAGTGCAGCAGCAAAAGAGTGCAGCGGGCATTGCAACGATGCCAGCAGGAGCAACCAAGCACCTCAATCAACGAACAACGAATGAAGCGAGCTAAAGAGGTTGTTCAGCAGATGAGAGAGGATGGTTCACTACCGAAATGCTGTGGCTCTACGTTGCCAATGAAAAGACGAGGGCAGCAGGGCAGCCGAGGTAAAACTACTTCAGGTAGAGGTAGAGGAAGAGGCAGAGGGAAGGAGCCACGTTCGGTAAAATTTGCCCGCACCACTGCTCCGGTGATGTATAAGCTCTCCGAAAGCAGCAGCAGTGAATCAGACACCGACTGAGACTAACGGAAGTTGTTGTGGTTTTGTGTTTTTTTTGTATTGTTTGTTGTGATTTTCTTAGTGTTGTTGTTGGTTTTTCCAACTTTTTGATTAGGGCACCAAGAGGAGAACTGCTGTGTGTAGAGGGGGAGGGGAGGGGATGAGGTGGGGAAGGAGGAGGAGGAGGACAAGGAGTAGAGCCACATTGGGTAAAGTTTCTTTTTGATCAGGGCACCAAAAAGAGAACTGCTGTGTGTAGCGGGGGCAAAGGAAGAGAGCCACAGTGAGCAAAGTTTCCCCGCTCTGCTCCACTGCTCCGGTGAAGTACAAACTCTCAAAGGGCAGTAGCAGATATTCAGTATGTATGTATGTATGTATAGTCGTCGGCAACTAAACCGGCAACCCCACCAAGTTTACATGGTCAGGAAGGTGATTTTGGACACCCTGCAGGACAAAAAACAAAACCTGACAAAGGGCGGAAGAACTCATAAGAGTCAACGGCAATTGAAAAATGTGTAAATATGTATATACATGTATGCATGTGTATATATGTATATATGTAGATACATGTATGCGTGTGTATGTATATGTGCAGGGACATAGAAATAATCGGGCTGGATACCCGATCGCGCGGTTAAACCACTGGGAGTGAAGGACCCCTAGCCTTTGTCAGGGCATTCTTCTAGGAGAAGGCAACTCAGGAAACTGGGATAACTCTGATATAAAACCTGCAGCTCAGTAGTTACCGATGATGTTGATCTTTTCTTCTTTTCGGTTTATAGCTACTGTCGCTCAGAGAGTGGGATTGGCTCAGTGCAGAGTCTTTCCTTGCTTTACAAAAAAATCTTCACGCACAGGCATTGCACGATAGCATTAATTGATAATTATTAATAATGTTATATCGCGCAATGGCCATTGCACGATATAATGAGGGGGCAGCCATCATGTATGAATGTAGGGTCCCATAACTCCCGACAGAGTCGTTGAAGCACCGTATTGACATACAGCATTTCTTGGGCAATTTTAAGCCTGGCAGAGCCAATCCCTCCCAAGGCCTGAGTACAGCAGATTTCTTCCAGAGAAAGATAGAAAGGGATTGGCAGTATTTGAACTCAGAGAGCAGAGGGCTGGCACAAATACCATAAAGCATTCTATCCGATGTTCTAACGACTCTGCAGTAAATTCAGTAATCCATCCAAATTCGTTAATCAATTCAAATACATTCTATAGCATTAGCAATATGGGAAAGGAAGGAGTTAAAATGATACATCAACATTCAAACTAACTCAATGTCATAAGCAATATGGTAAGGAAAGGGTTAACCCATTAGCATTTACATTACTCTATTTATACTCTATATTTACTATTATATTTTCATGGTAAAGCCTTTATCTCACAAAATCGCAGTATTTAAATCAAACAATAACAAAACCAAAGTTTGAATTATAAACATTTTCTTTTTTAAATATTCAACAATTTCTTTGTAATATTTCTGTTTAAAAAACCCCTCCAAACCTTTTTTAAACTCATCTCAAAACCTCTTTGAAAAAAATCTTCAGAAAATCTCCCATGAAATCATCTTCACAAAGCTATTCTTAAAAATTTCCCATATATAACTTCAATCAAGACTTCCTTCAAACTATTCTTACTTCCTTCTTATCGTCTTTCCTTCCAATCTCATCTTCTTTTTCATTCAGAACAAGGTATTTCTCATCACTACTAGCCATTCCAATTATATCCACTGTCTTCGGTTTTTCTCCTAATTGTCCATGTATGCTTAGCAAACAGCGGTGGTTGCCAACTTTCCTGAAAACACACAGACAAACAAGACATCAGGTTACACAGTAAAAGAGAAGAATTGACTGTCGATTGACAAGATCCCAGACCACATTCGCTTAACGAGTGAGGTGGAGCTCGTCAAATCGGACTGAGGGAACAATGTTTCCATTGATCCTTCCAATTGAACTCAGAATGTAAAAGGCCGTAACTCTATGCCACAAAGCATGTTGTCCGACACTCTACCAATACCGCTGACCCACCACCCTAGGGAGAATAATAATGGTTTCTACTTTTGGCACAAGGCCAGCAATTATCGCAGTGTATTACTGGTACTTTATTTTATCGACCCCGTAAGGATGAAAGGCAAAGTTAACCTCGGTGGGATTTGAACTCAGAATGGCAAGGGCTGTAACTATGCGTCAAAGCATAGCGTCCGACCCTCTACCGATACTGCCAAACAACCACCCTACCGATACTGCCAATTCACCACCCTTAATAATAATTGTTTCTACTTTTGGCACAAGGCCAGCAATTAATTAGTGCATTACTGGTACTTTATTTTATCAACCCCGTAAGGATGAAAGGCAAAGTCAACCTCGGCGGGATTTGAAAGTGAATTTGGCTCTGCTTGTTCTATAATAAAAAAAAAACTGTTTGAATTAGAGGTAAATAAATCTTATGATTTATCGAGTTATTTGAATGATTTTAAATTTGAAACAGTAGAGTCCCTGGACAGATTTTATGGGCAAAATTAAACAACAGGAGACCAAGGGGGTAGACGCCACAAACAAGATGGTTGGATAACATGAGCTCAGCTGGTCTCTCTTGGGGATCCAACCAGATTGATTGGAGACAGTTGTTTATGACAGGACTCACTGGAAGGAGTGTTTAAGGACTCTGCCCCTCCCACCAAGGAATAAGTGAGTGAAGGAGAAGAAACATTAATATAAGAGTATTTTTTTGTGGAAGGATTTAAACACAGAATATAGAAAGTTGTATCTAAATGCCGCAAAGCATTTTGTCCAACGATCTACCAATTCTACCATTCCACTGCCTCTTTTTATGTTCAAAATAATAACAATGTATACTTCAAATGTCATCAATGAAATAAACTCCCAGCACAAGGGAGTATGATTAAATCCTGTTTTTTTTACAATTGACTGAATGATATACTAAAAAATATGATTCTAAAGAATTAAAAAATAAGTCGAAATTATTCCGTTTTATCATTTGTCAAATAATTTTGTAAAACATCCAGTCCACACTGTAAAGTGGTTGTGTAGGTGTCATGACAAAAAGCACCCATTACTCACTGTTGTTGCTGTAGTAATACTTACTCTGGTTTAAAGATCACAGTTATGGTTCTCTTGAAATTGCTTGACTGAAAAGCACGTTCGTCAAGGGCTATCTCCATTGGTTGTACCACAAATACAGAAGAGTTACAGCAGGGGCAAACAATATCTGGAAAAACAAAACAAAAGGTGAGAGGTCAAGTGGCCAGATTTTCCAGGAGCACAAGGACAAAGACATGATACAAGCAGAGATGGGTCCTCAGTTGTACCATCTCCTTCTCACCCCCTGCTAACTTCATCTACTATTAGCTGCTATAGCTTGGCCTCTGTCCCTCAGAACTGGCTGATTGCATACCTCATCCTCTCAAGTTCTGTTGATTCACTCATCATTCTGTGTGAACATTTGCAGTAAACTAAAGTAAAAACTTTAATATTCAATGTGATGTGATGCAGGCAGTCATAGTGCTGTTTTATACTTTTCAAGAATGAGGTTTCACATGATTTGTTAATTCAAATGTTAATAGTATATTACTAAGGGAGATGGAGCAATGGGTGACACCCACAGCCCCCAAGAAAACTATCACAACCCAATGACGTAGCTATGATGAGGCAAGTAAACGCTGTCTCTAAATAAGTCTAGTCTTTGCTGGTTTGACAAGGTACCAGATTGGTGACTGGCGTGAACAAGACCACTCAAACTGCAATATGATGAGGAAAACAAAGAAAAACCATACTGCACGGGTTAGCAAAAGACGTGTCCAGGCCTTAGGTAAAGGGACCTGTTCGAAAAATATATTGCAGTCTCCATTTCATGCTGCAAAAACTGACGATGGGCCTGCAACCTGTCCTGGGAGGCGTGGGATGGATTCACAAGATTTCAAGAATGTCTTGTTAATGTGGTTTCATATGGTTTGTTAAATCAAATGTTAATAGTATCTTTACTAGTGGATAGATTCTTGTGAAAAATTTACAGTATTAGAGGAAATACTTTAATATTTAATGTGATGCAGTCATAGTGCTGTTTGGCAATCTTCAAAAATGTTTTGATTAATAAAGTTTGTTCAAATATTTATAGTATATTTACTAGTGGAGAGATTGTTGTGAAAATTTACAGTATTATATTGATACTTTTCAAGAATGTCTTGCTAATGTGGTTACACATGGTTTGTTAATTCAAATGTTAATATTATTTTTACTAGTGAACAAATTGTTGTGAAAATTTGCAGTATTAATGTAAAGACATCAATTTAAGAGAAAAGGACTTTGTCGTCAGCAGACGGTGGCAGCAACAATGACAACAAAATCTGATAAAGTTACCTAAAGAAATCTTGTAGAAGGACTTTGACAATGAAATATTGGTAATGTAGAAGTCCTTATATCTATGTTGGCCAATCCAACATGTCTCAAAGTTGATGGATTCTGTAGAGAGCTGCACATCAGGCAGGCCAACTCTTGCTGTTAGTGGAATTGCCTAGAGAAGTGGAAAATAATAATAATAATAATAATAATCATCATTGTCATTATCGTTTGACGTCTATCTTCCACGCTAGCATGGGTTGAATGGGTTTGTCCCATTTGAGGCAAGTTAAGTCGGGTGACCGTGTCTCACTTGTATAGGACTGTTTCTCGCTGGTTTTCTATGGCTGGATGCCCTTCCTAATGCCAACCACATGTACAGTGTGTGCTGGGTGCTTTTTGCAATGACTCCTACACAACCACTTTACAGTGGACTGGGTGCTTTTTGCCATGTCTCGTACATGACCACTGTACAGTGTGGACAGGGTGCTTTTTGTCGTGACACCTACACGTGAATCTATATATAAATTTGAGCGACTTCCGTCCGCCCGTCACACAATGTGTGTGTGTGTAAAAGGAAGAAAGGGGATGGTGAAAAAACTAGCAAAACAGCGGCTGGCATTCCATTTGCTACGCTGTGTGTTTGTGTAAATGTATATGTGTGTGTTTGTGTGAATGTATGTATGTGCTTTTGTGAATGTATGTGTGTATTTGTATGAATGTATGTCAGTGAGTATGTATTTTTGTAAGAACATACACATACATACATACATAGATGGTGGCTGCAAACTCTGCTAAGAGTAGTGCAATCGCTTGTCAGATTACAGAAAATGGTGCAGTTTTAGGCTACGGCCAGCCACACGAACCTTGTACATATCCTGAACAAGCAATACCTGTGCTTTGAAGGTTTTTTAAGTGGTGAAAAGCCTTGCACTCGACCAATCACACTCTCTGAGCATCGAAAACACTACCCGAAAAGGAGAACTGGTCAACATCGGATGTTTCCGAAGCCACAGGTTTTTTTCAGAGTTTCCCTATCCTAGAAAGGTGTTGTGGCAACAACAGGGGGCCTTTCACTCCCAGATGGAAAAAAAAAGGTGCTATTTGGATGGCCGTTGACTCTGCTGTATTTCATCCCGCAGGGTGTCCAAATATCACCCTCCTCACCCAGTAGCCAACGCTCCAACCATGAGACAGGTTGTACTGGGTTACATGTTACCAGTAGCACTCGAGAGCGACCTGACATACATACATACACATACATACATACATGCGTACATACATACACACATACATACATACATACATACATACACACACACACACACATACATATATACATACAAAGTCAGACCACCAGCCCAACCTACTCCAACCCACATCAACTGGTTTATAGTAAAAATTAGACAAATTACCTGTACAGACGTATTAGTAAATAGTATCTTGAGGAAGTGTCGAAAATACAACCATTTTAGGCCATGAAGCTCCTCAACAGATATTTTCATCTTTCCGGGGTCATTCCTAACTCCAATCACTTCATCTTGTTTCCCATTCTGCTGGTAATATTGTAGCAGAAGTTTGTCCATCCTGAAACCAATTTTTACCTGTCACCAGAAGATATAGCAGAGAGAATGTATACAACAAGGAACTTACCATCTGGTTCATGTAGAACAGAGGTTATCAAACTTTTTGAGCCACCACAACTCTTCTGATGGCCACATAATACCATCAGCACCCCACAACCCTATTTCCAGAGAGCCCTGCCTACACACAAATTGTAAATAATATATAATTGTTTCTACGTTAGGCACAAGGCCAGCAATAACCCAGTGCATTACTGGTACTTTATTTTATCAACCCTGTAAGGATGAAAGGCAAAGTTAACCTCGGTGGGATTTGAACTCAGACCATAAAGGGACGTAACTCTATGCTGCAAAGCATGGCGTCCGACCCTCTACCGATACTGCCAATCCACAAATAATATATACTATGTGTAAATAAACATATATTCTTTTTATTTTACTATATTTATATATATATAATATGTATCATTTGATATTTAATATACTATTATATCATCTCTACCACCACTCTCTTAGGCCCCAACGCCCCCTTGGACCGCCACCACCCGGAGTGTGTGTGTGTGGGGAAGGGGGGCTAGCGCCTCACTTTGAGAACCTCTGATGTAGAAAGTTATGTCAGAAAATTTTAATATAAATAGGAAATTTGTATTTACATTATTAATTGATGAAGAATTTTTGAGGATATACCAAAACGATGTCAGGTCCTGTGGTCTAGTCAGGTGGTACCATGTAACCCAATACAACTTACTTCATGATCGAGTGGTGGGTAACTAAACCAGCTCTCCCACCAGACTGTGGTCTAGCCAGGTCAGGCTTCTGCCTGCTACTGGTACCATGTAACCCAGTATAACCTGCTTCATGGTTGAGTGGTCAGTGACTAAACCAGCTCTCCCACCAGACTGTGGTCTAGCCAGGTCAGGCTTCTGCCTGCTACTGGTACCATGTAACCCAGTACAACCTGCTTCATGGTTGAGTGGTCAGTGACTAAACCAGCTCTCCCACCAGACTGTGGTCTAGCCAGGTCAGGCTTCTGCCTGCTACTGGTACCATGTAACCCAGTATAACCTGCTTCATGGTTGAGTGGTCAGTGACTAAACCAGCTCTCCCACCAGACTGTGGTCTAGCCAGGTCAGGCTTCTGCCTGCTACTGGTACCATGTAACCCAGTACAACCTGCTTCATGGTTGAGTGGTCAGTGACTAAACCAGCTCTCCCACCAGACTGTGGTCTAGCCAGGTCAGGCTTCTGCCTGTAACTGGTACCATGTACCCCAGTATAACCTGCTTCATGGTTGAGTGGTCAGTGACTAAACCAGCTCTCCCACCAGACTGGTCTAGTCAGGTCAGGCTTCTGCCTGTAACTGGTACCATGTACCCCAGTATAACCTGCTTCATGGTTGAGTGGTCAGTGACTAAACCAGCTCTCCCACCAGACTGTGGTCTAGCCAGGTCAGGCTTCTGCCTGCTACTGGTACCATGTAACCCAGTACAACCTGCTTCATGGTTGAGTGGTCAGTGACTAAACCAGCTCTCCCACCAGACTGTGGTCTAGCCAGGTCAGGCTTCTGCCTGTAACTGGTACCATGTACCCCAGTATAACCTGCTTCATGGTTGAGTGGTCAGTGACTAAACCAGCTCTCCCACCAGACTGGTCTAGTCAGGTCAGGCTTCTGCCTGTAACTGGTACCATGTACCCCAGTATAACCTGCTTCATGGTTGAGTGGTCAGTGACTAAACCAGCTCTCCCACCAGACTGTGGTCTAGCCAGGTCAGGCTTCTGCCTGCTACTGGTACCATGTAACCCAGTATAACCTGCTTCATGGTTGAGTGGTCAGTGACTAAACCAGCTCTCCCACCAGACTGGTCTAGTCAGGTCAGGCTTCTGCCTGCTACTAGTACCATGTAACCCAGTATAACCTGCTTCATGGTTGAGTGGTCAGTGACTAAACCAGCTCTCCCACCAGACTGGTCTAGCCAGGTCAGGCTTCTGCCTGCTACTGGTACCATGTAACCCAGTATAACCTGCTTCATGGTTGAGTGGTCAGTGACTAAACCAGCTCTCCCACCAGACTGTGGTCTAGTCAGGCCAGGCTTCTGCCTGCTACTGGTACCATGTAACCCAGTACAACCTGCTTCAAGGTTGAGTGGTCAGTGACTAAACCAGCTCCCCCAACAAACCAAAGTCTGGTGAGGAATCCCCATCAGTACAAAAAACAAGAGCTGTTAAAAGATTGATGAACTCCCCAACTATGGGTTAAATAGCCTCACCAACTACTAGTACCCTGTAACTCAGTACAACCTGCTTCATGGTCGAGTGGTCAGCAACCTAGCTCCTGTATTTAATTGGTTAATAAAGAATTTTCAAAGATTTACTAAAATTAATTATTTCATTACTACAAGAGTAACTTAACATATGGTCCTTCTATAAAATTATGTTTTTGAATTTAAAGCTGAGCCCCATATTTAAATTATATAATGAAGAATTTTGAAGGATTTACTGGAATTATTAATTATTTCATTTCTTCTTAAGGCCTACCTCAGTCACTAATGACCATGGATTTGCACCTAGAAAGTTCCCCTTCAAGGCACAAACCTGGGCAAGGTTTGTTTATGGAAGACCAACAGTCGCCCATGCATACCAGTCTCCCCTCTCCATGCCACCAATGTTGTCCAAGGGAAAGGCAATGACCGATACAACTTGGCACCAGTGACGTCACAACTTATTTCTACAGCTGAGTAAACTGGAGCAACGTGAAATAAAGTGTCTTGCTAAAGGACACAATACATCACCTGGTCCGAGAATCAAACTCACAAACTCTGAATTACAAGCCCGACACCCTAACCACTAAGCTGTATGCCTTCACTTATTTCATTACTAAGAAAGTAACATATGGTTTATCTATAACATTTGGTTGGAAGATTGAAATTTAAATAGACACATTTTTCAAATGCAGGTGGGATCTATAGAGGTGGTTGATAGCTTCCAATACCTAGGTGATCAGATTAGCAAGAGAGGAGGGTGCTCCGTGGCCACAGCATTTAGAATAAGGACGCATGGTAGTGAGACATGGGCAGCAACTATAGAAGATATGCAAAGGCTGGAGAGAAATGAAGCAAGTATGCTCCGATGAATGTGCAATGTCAATGTGTGTGAACGACCAAGCATAGACAAGTCGAGAGAGAAATTGTGTATAAGAGGGATAAGCTGTAGTGTGCGGGAGAGAAGACTGCGTTGGTATGGACATGTGATGCACATGGAGGATGACTGTTGGGTAAAGAAGTGCCAAGAAATCCCAGCAGAAGGAAGACGCAGTAGAGGAAGACCACGAAAATCAAGCACGGAGGAGGTGAGAACTGACCTCAGATCACTGAAACTCATGGAGATGATGAAGGACCGTAACAAATGGAGAGATTCTGTGCTGAATAGGACCCATCCCACCCTTGCAAGCAGGGAGAAGCGGACATAAAATGATGATGATGATAATAATGAAGAATTTTGAAGATTTTAATCTAAATTTGGGGTTTTGTTTAATAGAACCAGAGATTGTTTTTGCTGGGTTCCCATTATCATCTTCATTTGTCAAGAAACCAATCTTTATTATTTTTTTTATTACGTTTGATTGTGAAACCTCTCTCAGTGGTACTTACAAACATTGCATTCCGTGGTGGGAGTGTGAACTGACTTGAAGTGGAGGTTTCTACAAGTGAATAATAGTCCGCGTTAAAGAAACAAAATGGTTGGCTTAAGGCCAGTTCAAAGCTTACAGTTGTTGGCATCTCATTTAGAAGTTTTATCATATAAGACTTGAAAATTACTTCAGTCTTCTGAAAAGAAAAAAACATATACATATAAAATCACAATTGTTATATAAGGTACTCATTAAATTAGTGGAGAATAAGCAAATGAAGCTTTCATATAAATGAAACAGTTCTTGTCCTGTAGGAATCATTTCTATTTAATGTACTAGCCAAATTACCCAGATTTGAATTTAAAATCAATTAGAAAAAGGATTTGAATTTAAAATCAATTAAAATAGGATTTAAATTAAAATCAATAAAAAAAAGATTTGAATTAAAATCAATTAAAAAAAGGATTTGAATTTAAAATAATAAAGAAAAGGGATATGAACTCAGAATGTAAAGAACCAGAAATACTAGGTTTTAATATCTTTTGTGGGGGAGTGGGGAAGTCTAAGATAATGAAATCTCCGGAAATGATGAAAGGCAAAATTGACCTCAGCAGGATTTGAACTCAGAACAAATACCACAATGGTATTTTATCTGACACTCTACCAATTCTGCCAATCCAACACGCTTCATCATTCCAAAATATTGAGTACAGTATATGAGAAAAGGGAAGAAGATAAACTAAATTAAAATTACTAAAATTACTAACAGGAAGAATGAAAG
>OZ024765.1:12817559-12820059 GCA_964016885.1 Eledone cirrhosa | reverse complement strand
GCCATCACCACCACCATCACTATTACCATCACCATCTTCATTATCACCAACATCACTACCACCACTATCACTATCAGCCTCATCATAACCATCACCATCATCATCCCCATCATTGCCATCATTATCACCACCAACACTATCGTCGCCAAGAAGAAGAAGAAGGTGAAGAAGAAGAAGAAGGCAAAGAAGAAGAAGAAGAAGAAGAAGAAGAAGAAGAAGGCAAAGAAGAAGAAGAAGACGAAGAAGGCAAAGAAGAAGAAGAAGAAGAAGACAGAGAAGAAGAAGAAGGCAAAGAAGAAGAAGGCAAAGAAGAAGAAGGCAAAGAAGAAGAAGAAGAAGAAGAAGAAGAAGAAGAAGACAGAGAAGAAGAAGAAGGCAAAGAAGAAGAAGAAGGCAAAGAAGAAGAAGAAGAACAACAACAACAACAGCAGCAACAAGAACAAGCTGCCAAAGGACGCTGCTCTCTCTCTCTCTCTCCCTCTCTCTTTACTTCTCCCGGAGATAGAAGACCCGCATCATCTTACCATCTGCTTTGGAGATATAAGAAATGGGTCATCGGAACAGACCCCATTGTGTGGTGTACAGACCACTTTGATTATCTTCTCTCGCAGTTTGTCGGGGCTGCTCTCCAGACATTTGGATGAGTCAGATGCATTGATATCTGTGGAAGACCAAGAGAAAGAATCATCATCATCATCATCATCTATGGTTAATAAGATATCACAAGATATCCTCATGAAACAGTATTGATGAACGAATGTATATATATATATATTTTATAGAAGGAGCTTCTACAGGACTAGTACTGTTTCATTCAGATGAAATCTTCAGGAAGCTGGGTGTCATATTAAGTTCTGGTATTTATACATTTAGGTAGTGGCAAGGGAGGGGTGGTGGATGGGGGGGGGGGGGGTATTTAGATACACAGGACCACTTCATGGCACAGGCCGTTTTTTTCTATGGGGAGTGGTCAATTAGCCAGAGTGCTTTTTTGAAATAAATAAATAAATGAATAAATAAATAGATAAATGAATAAATAAATAAAATAAATAAAGAAATAAACAAAAAAATAATAAAAAATATCTGTTGACTTACTATTCTTGGGGTTTTTATTTATTTATTTTTTGTTTATTTCTTTATTTATTTTATTTATTTATTCATTTATCTATTTATTTATTCATTTATTTATTTATTTACTTATTTATTTATTTCAAAAAAGCACTCTGGCTAATTGACCACTCCCCATAGAAAAAACGGCCTGTGCCATGAAGTGGTCCTGTGTATCTAAATACCCCCCCCCCCATCCACCACCCCTCCCTTGCCACTACCTAAATGTATAAATACCAGAACTTAATATGACACCCAGCTTCCTGAAGATTTCATCTGAATGAAACAGTACTAGTCCTGTAGAAGCTCCTTCTATAAAATAAAAAAATTTTACTCTGCCATGTATTGAGTACCTTACTTACTGTGGTTATCCCCGACTCAACCCGGGACCTACGTATATATATATATATATATGCAAAAGTTTTATTTAAAATTGTTGGGTTACAACGAGTAAATATTTTATAACTGATATAAAGCACTCAACAAGTTTTGGAGTAGATATACGATATTAAACAAATGGAAACTATATTTATAAAACCATATTTATTTCATTATACATATTTCAGGGATACCATATTAAAAATATGGCATGCCTTCTTCAGATAAAATACAATATATAAGCAGTTTTATAAATAAATTTGACGTACCATAAATATTGATCAACTTCCATTTTAGAAGTTGATTTGACTACCAAATCAACTTCTAAAATGGAAGTTGATCAATATTTATGGTACGTCAAATTTATTTATAAAACTGCTTATATATTGTATTTTATCTGAAGAAGGCATGCCATATTTTTAATATGGTATCCCTGAAATATGTATAATGAAATAAATATGGTTTTATAAATATAGTTTCCATTTGTTTAATATCGTATATATATATATATATATATATATGCAGAGGTTATATTTAATTTGTTGGGATTCAACAAGCTTAAAAATGTTTATAACTGATATAAAGCACTCAACAAATTAATGGAGTAAATACACAATATATTAATAAATGGAAATTATATTTATAAAACCATATTTATTTTATTATACATATTTCAAGGGCAACCAAAACCATATTTATTTTATTATACATATTTCAAGGGCAACCAAGGCAAATTATGGTGCACTTTCATCAGATAAAATACAGATTTGTTTTATAGATAAATATTGACATACCCGGAAATCACCAGGAAATAGCTTTCTTGATGATTTCCTTCGAATGAAAGCGCTCTAGTCCTGTAGAAGCCATTTCTATATTAAATTTTATATACATATATATATATATAATCTGAACAATAATGGATGGTAAACTCAGCTACCTTCATCAGTTACAACATTTTCTCGGTTATTGGGTGCTAAAGAAGGGAAAGAGCCATTGTAGTAGATGTTTAGATCAA
>OZ024765.1:12805059-12812559 GCA_964016885.1 Eledone cirrhosa | reverse complement strand
ATAAAGCCTTTACCATGAAAATACAATAGTATATATAGAGTATGTAAATGCTAAAGGGGGAAACTTTTATTCTTTTACTAGTTTCAATTATTAACCCTTTAGCATTTAAACCAGCAGTGTCCAGCCAAAATTCTCTCACCTCTTTCTGTTCAAACCGACCATAACTGGCCACTCATACTGATGGCAAGGTATTGTTCTTAAAATAAATAATTGTTTCTACTTTTGGCACAAGGCCAGCAATTATCCCTGTGCATTACTGGTACTTTATTTTATTGACCCCATAAGGATGAAAGGCAAAGTTAACCTCGACAGGATTTGAACTCAAACCGTAAAGGGCCGTAGCTCTTTGCTGCAAAGAAGAGTGTCCGCCCCTCAACCGATACTGCCAATCCACCATAAATAATATCAAAATCTCATAGATTCGATATTATGTGAGATAATTATGTGAGCTAAAGTGTTTACCATGAAAATACAATTGTAAATACAGAGTAATGTAAATGCTAAAAGGTGAAGAAGAAGAAGAAGAAGAAGAAGAAGAAGAAGAAGAAGAAGAAGAAGAAGAAGAAGAAGAAGAAGAAGAAGAAGAAGAAGAAGAAGAAGAAGAAGAAGAAGAAGAAGAAGAAGAAGAAGAAGAAGAAGAAGAAGAAGAAGAAGAAGAAGAAGAAGAAGAAGAAGAAGAAGAAGAAGAAGAAGAAGAAGAAGAAGAAGAAGAAGAAGAAGAAGAAGAAGAAGAAGAAGAAGAAGAAGAAGAAGAAGAAGAAGAAGAAGAAGAAGAAGAAGAAGAAGAAGAAGAAGAAGAAGAAGAAGAAGAAGAAGAAGAAGAAGAAGAAGAAGAAGAAGAAGAAGAAGAAGAAGAATTGTGAAGCATCACTTACTTCTTTCAGCTCTGGAACCAAAACTGGCAAAGGTGGCTGATGGATTTGAGAGGGGCATTGGTAATTTTGAGCTTTAACGAGAAAACATCTGATGGTTACATCATATCAAGTTGTACATATGTATGTATGTATAGTATATATATATATATATATATATATATATATATATATACATATATATATATATATATACTATGCTAGCTGCAAAAGGCTTTTCCCTCAAAATGAAAAGCAGACTGTATGATGCGTGTATACGAACAGCAATGTTACATGGTAGTGAGACCTGGGCGCCGTCTGTAGAAGACCTGCGTAGATTAGAAAGAAACGAAGCTTGCATGCTCCGATGGATGTGTAATAGTAATATACGCATAAACGAATTGAGAGAGAGACTGAGCATAAGAGGAATCAAATGCTGTGTGCAGGAGAGGAGGTTGCGTTGGTATGGACATGTGATGCGTATGAAGGATGACAGCTGCAAAGAAAGGTGCAGAGCACTAGAAGTCGATGGAAGCCGCAGAGTGGAGAGACCCAAGAAGAATTGGGATGAGGTGATAAAAGTCGACCTTACCCAATTGCATCTCTCAAAGGCGATGACATACGACTGCGACCTCTGGCGCCACGCAGTAATACAGAAGACTCGACTTCCCACAGGAACAAGCCAAAGTTGAAGCATATAGACAATATGCCCGCACCCCCTCCCACTGCAAAGTGGTTGTGGGGGTGCCACGGCAAAAAATTATCCAGTCCACATTGTTAAGTGGTTGTGTTTAGCGCCACGGAAAAAAAGCACCCAGCACTCACTGTAAATGAGGTTGGTGTTAGGAAGGACATCCAGCTGTAGAAATCAAGCCAGAACCAGTTCCCGTATGAGCAAGACAAGGTCAGCTGACCTAACAGGACAACACGTCTAATCCATGCTAGCGTGGAAGAACGGACATAAAACGGTGATGATGCTGATATATATATATATATATATATATATATATATATATATATATATATATACTACCCAGTAACTTGTATTAATCAGTTACTGAACAGCATCAGATTAATATATCCTTAAGCAACATTGGGCTCGCATGGTGTACTATACAGTATATATTCATATATATCCCATCCAGACCCATGCTAGCGTGGAAAATGGACGTTAGATGATGATGATGATATATATATATATATATACTACCCAGTAACTTGTATTAATCAGTTACTGAACAGCATCAGATTAATATATCCTTAAGCAACATTGGGCTAGCATGGTGTACTATACAGCATATATTCATATATATCCCGTCCAGACCCATGCTAGCGTGGAAAATGGACGTTAAACGATGATGATGATGATATATATATATATATATATATACATATATATATAACAGAAATAACAACACAATCAGTACAGTATATGGAAGGAATATATTAGGTTACTGCTTGAAATAGAAGGAAGAGAGTCTTAAAGTTTGTGTTTGCTGAGACCAAGTAAGTGACGTGGTCACTACATTGAAACTCATAGCGAATGGTCTTCAAAGTGTTTTTGTGTAAACATGTAGTATATTATCAAATATACTGTACATGCATATATATATATATATATATATATATATAAAATAAAATAAAATAAATAAGTCAAATGTTTAAAATTTAGCTTCGTTTATTACTGCTTGGTATACAACCAACATCATTTTATCATTTTACGTCCGCTTTTCCCTGCTTGCAAGGGTGGGACAGGAACTGATTTTGGCTTCATTTTTACAGCTGGATGCCCTTCCTAACACCAACCTCATTTACAGTGAGTGCTGGGTGCTTTTTTGCCGTGGCACCTCCACGACCACTTTGCAGTGGAATGATATGGACCCCAGTCCCTATCATCTCATTTCTACAGCTGAGTAAACTGGAGCAATGTGAAATAAAGTGTCTTGCTCAAGGAAACAACACATCACCCGGTCTGAGAATTGAACTCACAACCTTTCGATTGCAAGCCCAATGCTCTAACCACTAAGCCATGTACCTCCATATACTCAACATATACTCAAAATTTATATATATATATATATCACTGGTATATCCTCCCTTGCTTATCTGATCACTGGTACCTAGGTGATCGGATTAGCAAGGGAGGAGGGTGCTCCGAGGCTATAGTATCTAGAATAAGGACGGTTTGGAAGAGGTTTAGGGAGCTGCTTCCTCTGTTGACAAAGGGTTTCTCCTTATGAACGAAAGGCCAGTTATATCATGCCTATGTGAGATGCGCAATGCTGCATGGTAGTGAGACATGGGCAGCAACCATGGAGTATATGCAATGGCTGGAGAGCAATGAAGCAAGTTGGATGTGTAATGTCAATGTACGTGAATGACCAAGCATAGATGAGTTGAGAGAGAAACTGGGTATAAGAGGGATAAGTTGTAGTGTGTGAGAGAGAAGACTGAGATGGTATGGACATGTGATGAGTTGAGAGAGAAACTGGGTATAAGAGGGATAAGTTGTGGTGTGTGAGAGAGAAGACTGAGATGGTATGGACATGTGATGAGTTGAGAGAGAAACTGGGTATAAGAGGGATAAGTTGTGGTGTGTGAGAGAGAAGACTGAGATAGTATGGACATGTGATGAGTTGAGAGAGAAACTGGGTATAAGAGGGATAAGTTGTGGTGTGTGAGAGAGAAGACTGAGATGGTATGGACATGTGATGCACATGGAGGATGACCGCTGGGTAAAGAAGTGCCAAGAATTCCAATAGAAGGAAGACACAGTAGAGAAAGACCACAAAAAACATGGGCGAGGTGGTGAGAGCAGACCTCAGATCGCTGAAGCTCATGGAGGAGATGACGAAGGACCATGATGAATGGAGAGATGCTGAATAGGACCCGTCCCACCCTTGTAAGCAGGGAAAAGCGGACATAAAATGAAGAGAGAGAGAGAGTTCAACTAACTTACTTCATTCTCTGTCCTTTCTTTGATGGCTGAAAGATAGAACAGTCGACAGGAAAGTTCTCAGCAAAGATGGAGTAGGTACTTTCAATGGGAGTGGTATTTTTGATTTGTAGGTACATGGAGGGCATAGAATCTAACTTCACATCTTCAAAGTCTAGTATTACAGGCTCACTATTATCTTCACTGAAATAATCAATGGAAGTGTAATCAATGTACTGGCCAAACATTTGCTGGAGGCTGGCTTACACATCAACATCTCCAAAACAAAGTGTATGACAACTGATAAAAACAATGCCAATCTCCAACTCACAATCTACAACCAACAAAATGCTCAAGTTACAGAGTTTGTATATCTTGGTCACAAACTATCATCAAACAACAATGGAATGGTTGCTGCGCAGTATTATATCGCTCTAGGTTGGGCAGCTTTCAACAAGAACAAGGAAGTACTAACATCAAAACGAGTTTCCTATCATTTGAAGCCTAAGATCTTTGACAAATCCTACCAGTTGTGTTATATGGTCTTGATTGAGTTAACTGGACAACAAGATCACTTCTGAAGCTCTCTATATTCCAGAACCACATCATGAGACTTATGACTGGCAAGCGGCTCAGCGACCTGCTCAACATTACCAAACTTAGACCAATTACATCAATTGTCAAGTCAAGAGTACTCAAACTATACGGTCATATAAAAAGATCAACTTGTGGTGTGAGTAGGTTCTGCCTGGAAGGAAGGTTGGCTGGTTGGAGAAGCAGAGGCCGGCAGCCAAAGCGATGGCTTGAGAATGTCAAATTATGGACTGGACTTGATCTTTGCTCTTTAAACCCTACTGCTGGTGATGGAACTTTGTGAAGAGAGATATATCACATGTTGATGTACAGTCTGCAACTGGCGGAGTTTAGCGTCACAAGAAGAATCAATAGCTGACTTAATTAACCTTTTTTGATACCAAACCACCTGAAACTGCACCCAGTGTACTCTGTAAAGTGGTTGACTATTCAATAGAAATAATTGTTTCTACTTTAGGCACAAGGCCATCTGATTGGCTGTTTATCTGTTTGGTTGTCTATATATCTGCACGTCTGTCTATCTGTCTGACTAGTTGTCTATCAGTCTGGCTGGTTGTCTATCTGTCTGGCTGGTTGTCTATCTGTCTGGTTGGTTGTCTATCAGTCTAGCTGGTTGTCTATCAGTCTAGCTGGTTGTCTATCAGTCTAGCTGGTTGTCTATCTGTCTGGCTGGTTGTCTATCTGTCTGGCTGGTTGTCTATCTGTCTAGCTGGTTGTCTATCAGTCTAGCTGGTTGTCTATCAGTCTAGCTGGTTGTCTATCTGTCTGGCTGGTTGTCTATCTGTCTGGTTGGTTGTCTATCAGTCTAGCTGGTTGTCTATCAGTCTAGCTGGTTGTCTATCAGTCTAGCTGGTTGTCTATCTGTCTGGCTGGTTGTCTATCTGTCTGGCTGGTTGTCTATCTGTCTAGCCGGTTGTCTATCAGTCTAGCTGATTGTCTATCTGTCTAGCTGGTTGTCTATCAGTCTGGCTAGTTGTCTATCTGTCTAGCTGGTTGTCTATCTGTCTAGATGGTTGTCTATCAGTCTGGTTGGTTGTCTATCAGTCAGGTTGGCTGTCTATCTGTCTGGTTGGTTGTCTATCAGTCTGTCTGGTTGTCTATCAGTCTGACTGGTTGTCTATCAGTCTGGTTGGTTGTCTATCAGTCTGGTTGGTTGTCTATCAGTCTGTCTGGTTGTCTATCAGTCTGGCTGGTTGTCTATCTGTCTAGCCGGTTGTCTATCAGTCTAGCCGGTTGTCTATCAGTCTGGTTGGTTGTCTATCTGTCTGGCTGGTTGTCTATCAGTCTAGCTGGTTGTCTATCAGTCTAGCTGGTTGTCTATCAGTCTAGCCGGTTGTCTATCAGTCTGGTTGGTTGTCTATCAGTCTAGCTGGTTGTCTATCAGTCTGGTTGGTTGTCTATCAGTCTAGCTGGTTGTCTATCAGTCTAGCTGGTTGTCTATCAGTCTGGCTGGTTGTCTATCAGTCTAGCTGGTTGTCTATCAGTCTGGCTGGTTGTCTATCAGTCTAGCTGATTGTCTATCAGTCTGGTTGGTTGTCTATCTGTCTAGCTGGTTGTCTATCAGTCTAGCTGATTGTCTATCAGTCTGGTTGGTTGTCTATCAGTCTAGCTGGTTGTCTATCAGTCTGGCTGGTTGTCTATCAGTCTAGCTGATTGTCTATCAGTCTAGCTGGTTGTCTATCAGTCTGGCTGGTTGTCTATCAGTCTAGCTGATTGTCTATCAGTCTAGCTGATTGTCTATCAGTCTGGTTGGTTGTCTATCAGTCTAGCTGGTTGTCTATCAGTCTGGCTGGTTGTCTATCAGTCTAGCTGATTGTCTATCAGTCTGGCTGGTTGTCTATCTGTCTAGCTGGTTGTCTATCAGTCTGGTTGGTTGTCTATCAGTCTAGCCGGTTGTCTATCAGTCTGGCTGGTTGTCTATCTGTCTAGCCAGTTGTCTATCAGTCTAGCTGGTTGTCTATCAGTCTGGCTGGTTGTCTATCAGTCTAATTGGTTGTCTATCTGTCTGGCTGTCTATCAATTAGGCTATCGATCTATCTATCTATCTAGCTGTTTACAAGGTTTCATTAACCATTAAGCTAAGTCAGCAAATATTTACGACATCAAGAGGGGCGCCATTTTATTCAAATTAAATGTATTTGACAGTCACCCCCAAAATGTTTTTGGCGACTTCATATATGAAAGGGGAGTATTGTAATCTTTTAAGTGATTAGACCCTCAAAAGAACCTAATGTAGCCCTATATATATATATTACTATATTACTTTACAGGGTACAACCCTTTGCAGGTCTCCAAAAGAACCTAATCAGGCCTTACATATATTCCTTTATAAAGGGTAATCTAAGAGTACCACTAAAAAGTACACAACTATGAAAAAAGTATCAGAGCTATGATCTCTCAATTCAGAGAAGTGGTGGCTCTACCTGGAGTGACTGTCTGATCTCCAAGCTACACACTTTAGTGAGTAACGTTACTCCAAGGACCCTTTGGAGGAACCCCATTTCGGTCACTTGTATTTGCAATATATATTCCTTTAAAGAGGGTACTCCTAAGAGTACCACTAAAAAATACACAATTACAAAAAAAGCAACAATGGCCCAACTACAAGAAAACCACTGACCTTTCATTGATGAAATTAGAATCTTTTGATACATGGTATTCAACAATTAATCCTTTCACATGGGCCTTGATGGCTAACCACAGTGGGTCTATCATCTCCATTACTTTACAACATATAAATACATCATCAAACACCATCTAGAAACAAACAATGAGAACCAATACTGAATAATGATAATAATAATAATAATAATAATGATTTCTAGTATAGGCACAAGGCCAGTAATTTGGGGCGAGGGGGCACTCCTGATTTTTAAGGTTCACTTAACCCTTTAGCATTCACATTACTCTATATATACTATTATATTTTCATGGTAAAGGCTTTACCTCACATAATATCTCACATAATATCGAATCTATGAGATTTTGAAAGTACTTATTTTGAGAACAATACCTTAACATCAGCTTGAGTGACCAGTTACAGCCAGTTTCAACAGAAAAGGGGAGAGGGTTTTGGCCGGTTTGAACATTAAAGGGTTAAGCTAACAATGGCTATTCATT
>OZ024765.1:12782559-12800059 GCA_964016885.1 Eledone cirrhosa | reverse complement strand
GTTTATCAGCTCGTCCCAGGTTTTTCTAGGTCTGCCTATTCCGTGGCTACCGTCTATCTTTATTGCCCTGCACTTTGTTATACAGCTATCGACTTTCATGCGCATCACGTGTCCATACCAACGTAGCCTTCTCTCGAGTAAACAACATCTGATCCCTCTTATCTCTAATTTTTTCCTTAGTTCGTTTATGCTTTGCCGTTCACGTATATATATATATATATATATGTATATATAACAAATGAAAATTATTCTCATAATCAAAATATATGTATGTATACAAAATATATGATTAATCATATATTTATATGAGTAATAAATATATGAGTAATCATATATTTATATGAGTAATAAATATATGAGTAATCATATATTTATATGAGTAATAAATATATGAGTAATCATATATTTATATGAGTAATAAATATATGAGTAATCATATATTTTGTCTGGTGAGGACGTACTGAAAAAACAACCTAGTACCTTTGAAATATATATAATAAAGTATATATTTTGATTATGAGAATATTTTTCATTTGTTAATAATATTAAAAACTCCAGGAAAACTTTTTTTACAGTTGAGTGCTTCTAATCCATTGTAAAATTGTATTCATTGAGTAATCAATGAACCATACTAATCTTTGGTCATATATATATCTTTGGTCATATATATATATATATATATATATATAAATATAATGAAGGAGTTGTGGTAAGGAACCAGATGGACCATAATGCACAAGAGTACTCAATACTTAGGGTAGTAGAGTGGGTAATATGAAAAAATATGACCCCGCCGGCAGAGCTCAAGCCGTTTCAACGGCTATTTCTGGAGTCCAGAAATAGCCGTCGAAATGGCTTGAGCTCTGCTGTCGGGATCATACTTTCTCCTATATATATATATATATATATATATATATATATATTAATTCAAAATATTAACAAAATAGATATTCTTGTGATCAAGTATGTTTTATTATATATATTTCAGAAATACTGAGTTAACTTCAACAGTACGTCCTCATCAGATAAAATAAGATGATGTATGACATACCCTGACATAGTAGATGGTTAAGATTCAGTCATGGTAGTATATATATATTTATATATATATATATAAAATCCGACCTCACACACTTACACCTCTCCAAGACAATGTCACTGGACCGAGATCTTTGGCACTATGTAGTAATACAGAAGACCCGCCTTGCCTAAGTACAAAGCGAAACTTACAGTCAGTAGGCACCTCTTAACCAAAATACACCCCCGTCCCAACTCTACCTCCACCACCCCTTTCGATGTAAAGCTATGTTGGTACCACAACATCCAGTCCTAAATAAATGAGGTCGTGTAGGTGTCATGACAAAAAAACACACAGTCCATGCTGTAATGTGGCCGTGTAGGTAACACGGTAAAAACCTCCCAGTCCCACACTGTAAACGTGGTTGGTGTTAGGAAGGGCATCCAGCTGTAGAAAACCCGCCAGACAGTCCACGCTGTAATGTGGCCGTGTAGGTAACACGGTAAAAACCTCCCAGTCCCACACTGTAAACGTGGTTGGTGTTAGGAAGGGCATCCAGCCGTAGAAAACCCGCCAGACAGTCCTGAGCAAGACAACCAATCTTGCCTCAAGTGGGACAATTCCCGTCCAGACCCATGCAAGCATGGAAAATGGACGTTAAACGATGATGATGATGATGATATATAAACAAAAATGAAAAGAACAAAATAAGTAAAGAAAGAATGAATATATAATGAAAAAGCAGAGAGCAACTCCTACCTAGTTTGTCCATCCTCCACTTCCACAATCAGATGACTTGTCAAAGAGTAAATAGAAACAGGAGCAAAGCTTATAGTGATCTGAAGTGTCTGGTATGGTTCTAAGGTTCCTTCTGTCAATGACATGCTGAAGTCAACTGAGTTCTGTAGGTGAGAGTACAGCTATGTACAGTTATTACACAGAAACACACACACATAATATATATATATATATATAAGAGGGTGTTAAAGTTTGCTTGAAGCATTGTGAAATGTGTAAGAATACGTATTTAAGAAAGCCACAACAATGCAAAGGGAAATCTCGAGGTAGGAAGTGAAATATAGATAGGAAAAACGACATCACAACTTTCTCCGCTTGGCCTGTTTCCCCCGTTGATGGGCGTGAGCCCGAAATATTGGGATTAAATCTCTACTACGGTAACCCTTCTACCTTTGTTTTGTTTTCATCTTTGTCTCTCTCAATTTTCACTTTCACCTGTTTTTCCTATCTATATTTCACTTCCTACCTCGAGATTTCCCTTTGCATTGTTGTGGCTTTCTTAAATACGTATTCATATATATATATATATATATATATGTCAGTTCGATTTCTGGACCGGGTGATGCGTTATGTCCTTGAGCAAGACACTTTATTTCACGTTGCTCCTTCTACCTGGAGTTGTGACTGATAGATAGTACTAGCAACTGGAAAGACCAATGGAAACATTGTTTCCTCGGTCCGATTTGACGAAAGTCGATCGATCCTTTTATATATGTCAGTTGATCGACTTTCGTCAAATCGAACCGCTAATACTTTCTATCGGTCACAACTGCAGGTAGAAGGAGCTATGTGAAAAATAAAGTGTCTTGCCCAAGGACATAACGCATCACCCAGTCCGGGAATTGAACTCACAACCTTTCAATTGCAAGCCCAATGCTCCAAGCACTAAGCCATGCACCTTCATATGCATATGCATACATTTATATGTATGAGTATATAAATATAAACGTGTAAACACAGACACACTTCCCCTTCCATCATTTTACACACACACAAACACACACATACATACATACATACATTCATGCAGGCAACATATGTAAAGAGAGAGGAGTAGTATGAGGTAGTCAAACTACTCCTCTCTCTTTACATGTGTGCAGGCAGCAGATGTAGAGAGGAGCAGTATGAAGTAGTCAAACTACTCCTCTCTTTACATGGAACTGGGAAACTATAACACACATAACCCTATCAGTGAAGCCCTTTAGTATAGGTCAACTGGGAAATTATAACACACACAACCCTATCAGTGAAGCCCTTTAGTATAGGTCAACTGGGAAACTATAACACACATAACCCTATCAGTGAAGCCCTTTAGTATAGGTCAACTGGGAAATTATAACACACATAACCCTATCAGTGAAGCCCTTTAGTATAGGTCAACTGGGAAATTATAACACACATAACCCTATCAGTGAAGCCCTTTAGTATAGGTCAACTGGGAAATTATAACACACACAACCCTATCAGTGAAGCCCTTTAGTATAGGTCAACTGGGAAACTATAACACACACAACCCTATCAGTGAAGCCCTTTAGTATCGGTCAACTGGGAAATTATAACACACATAACCCTATCAGTGAAGCCCTTTAGTATAGGTCAACTGGGAAATTATAACACACATAACCCTATCAGTGAAGCCCTTTAGTATAGGTCAACTGGGAAATTATAACACACATAACACTATCAGTGAAGCCCTTTAGTATAGGTCAACTGGGAAATTATAACACACATAACCCTATCAGTGAAGCCCTTTAGTATAGGTCAACTGGGAAATTATAACACACATAACCCTATTAGTGAAGCCCTTTAGTATAGGTCAACTGGGAAATTATAACACACATAACTCTATCAGTGAAGCCCTTTAGTATAGGTCAACTGGGAAATTATAACACACATAACCCTATCAGTGAAGCCCTTTAGTATAGGTCAACTGGGAAATTATAACACATACAACCTTATCAGTGAAGCCCTTTAGTATAGGTCAACTGGGAAATTATAACACACACAACCTTATCAGTGAAGCCCTTCAGTGTAGGTCAACTGGGAAATTATAACACACATAACCCTATCAGTGAAGCCCTTTAGTATAGGTCAACTGGGAAATTATAACACACATATTTAATTAAGAATGTAGGATTCACATGCAGCAGCTGTGCTGAAACAGCAAGCAAACAGCCACAGGAAACAAGTACCACCAATCTCTGGGAGGGCCCTGTAGAAACAGTAGACAGCTTCTGCTACCTAGGTGACCGAATTAGCAACGGAGGTGGGTGCTCAGAAAGTACAATAACTAGGGTAAGAACGGGATGGAAGAAGTTTAGGGAACTACTACCACTGCTAGCTGCAAAAGGCTTCTCCCTCAGAATGAAAGGCAGACTGTATGATGCGTGTATCCGAACAGCGATGTTGCATGGTAGTGAGACCTGGGCGCTGAAGGTGGAAGACTTACGTAGATTAGAGAGAAACGAAGCCTGCATGCTCCGATGGATGTGTAACAGTAATATACGTGAACGACAAAGCATAAATGAATTGAGAGAGAGACTGAGCATAAGAGGAATCAAATGCTGCGTGCAGGAGAGGCGGTTACGCTGGTATGGACATGTGATGCGTATGAAGGATGACAGCTGCATAAAAAGGTGCAGAGCACTAGAAGTTGATGGAAACCGCGGAGTGGGGAGACCCAAGATGACTTGGGATGAGGTGATAAAAGCCGACCTTACCCAACTACACCTCTCAAAGTCAATGACACACGACCGTGACTTCTGGCGTCACGCAGTAATACAGGGTACCCGACCTCCCATGGGTACATGCTGAAGCATATAAACAATATGCCCCCCCCCCCCCCCCCCCCCCCGCAAGGTGGTCGTGGAGGTGCCACGGCAAAAAAGCACCCAGCCCACACTGTAAAGTGGACGTGTAGGCGCCACGAAAAAGCACCCAGCACTCACTGTAAATGAGGTTGGTGTTAGGAAGGGCATCCAGCTGTAGAAATCAAGCCAGATCAGTTCCTGTATGAGCAAGGCATGGTCAGCCGACCAGACACTGCCCACAACAGGACAACCCGTCTAACCCATGCTAGCGTGGAAGAACGGACGTAAAACGGTGATGATGATGATGATGATGATGACATAACCCTATCAGTGAAGCCCTTTAGTATAGGTCAACTGGGAAATTATAACACACATAACCCTATCAGTGAAGCCCTTTAGTATAGGTCAACTTGGAAATTATAACACACATAACCCTATCAGTGAAGCCCTTTAGTATAGGTCAACTGGGGAAATTATAACACATACAACCTTATCAGTGAAGCCCTTTAGTATAGGTCAACTGGGAAATTATAACACATACAACCTTATCAGTGAAGCCCTTCAGTAGAGGTCAACTGGGAAATTATAACACATACAACCTTATCAGGGAAGCCCTTCAGTAGAGGTCAACTGGGAAATTATAACACATACAACCTTATCAGGGAAGCCCTTCAGTAGAGGTCAACTGGGAAATTATAACACATACAACCTTATCAGGGAAGCCCTTCAGTAGAGGTCAACTGGGAAATTATAACACATAACCCTATCAGTGAAGCCCTTTAGTAGAGGTCAACTGGGAAATTATAACACATAACCCTATCAGTGAAGCCCTTCAGTATAGGTCAACTGGGAAATTATAACACACATAACCCTATCAGTGAAGCCCTTTAGTATAGGTCAACTGGGAAATTATAACACACATAACCCTATCAGGGAAGCCCTTCAGTAGAGGTCAACTGAGAAATTATAACACATACAACCTTATCAGGGAAGCCCTTCAGTAGAGGTCAACTGGGAAATTATAACACATAACCCTATCAGTGAAGCCCTTTAGTATAGGTCAACTGGGAAATTATAACACATACAACCTTATCAGTGAAGCCCTTCAGTATAGGTCAACTGGGAAATTATAACACATACAACCTTATCAGGGAAGCCCTTTAGTATAGGTCAACTGGGAAATTATAACACACACAACCTTATCAGTGAAGTCCTTTAGTATAGGTCAACTGGGAAATTATAACACATACAACCTTATCAGGGAAGCCCTTCAGTAGAGGTCAACTGGGAAATTATAACACATAACCCTATCAGTGAAGCCCTTTAGTATAGGTCAACTGGGAAATTATAACACATACAACCTTATCAGTGAAGCCCTTCAGTATAGGTCAACTGGGAAATTATAACACATACAACCTTATCAGTGAAGTCCTTTAGTATAGGTCAACTGGGAAATTATAACACATACAACCTTATCAGTGAAGTCCTTTAGTAGAGGTCAACTGGGAAATTATAACACATACAACCTTATCAGTGAAGTCCTTTAGTATATGTCAACTGGGAAATTATAACACATACAACCTTATCAGTGAAGTCCTTCAGTAGAGGTCAACTGGGAAATTATAACACACAAAACCCTATCAGTGAAGCCCTTCAGTATAGGTCAACTGGGAAATTATAACACACACAACCCTATCAGTGAAGCCCTTCAGTATAGGTCAACTAACAGAAAATTGTATTACGGTTACGGAAAAAATTCTAAGTAAGCCTACAAGGTAAAAATTTAAAACGGTCATCGCGGGCCACTCTGACTGGTCTAGTGGGCCAGATTGTGGCCCACAGGCCGCCTGTTGCATGCCCCTGCCATACACACACTCTTTCTTACACACACACATGCATATTTATATCTGCAACGTCAACTACGACCTAACCCAAACTCTTCTACTACTCCTCTCCACCTGTCACTCCCTCCTCACCCACTCCATCCTTCTCTTCAGCCAAAACCTCAACCTCTCTCTTTCCTCACCTCCACCAAGCTTCACAAACTCAATTCCCTCCTTCTTCTCACTACTATCCACCACCACAATGACACTCCCTGCCCCAATACAAACTATCATCACAGACAGACAGACAGTCATGCTATCATCAGACAGACTGACAGACATACCATCACCAAACAGACAGACAGACAGACAGACAGACAGACAGACATACCATCATCAGTCAGAGAATGTTAAGATGAAGAAAGACTTATCTCACCATAATAGGCTTAGGAATTTGGGAGATGTGGAATTTAGCCTTGATTGGTGATTTGTTGCGTAGGACGAGGTTTTCAATAACACAATCCCCAATACAGACCAAACCAAAGTCAATGTCTGAGTTAACAATGACAACTTCAGGGCCCTAAAAATAGAAGAAAAAGTCCTTAAACATAGACCAAACCAAAGTCAATGCTGGAGTAAAATATGTGAGGATAATTACGTCATATCGAATGAATAGAAGTAAAGATACACATACACGTACACCAGGTCCAAACACATCACCTCCATCTCTCTCCCCATCTCTCTGTATTATGAGCAAATGGGGTCCCTCATTTTTGTCGCCACATGGCCCCGGTGGACAGAATAGAGAAGGCGTTTCCCCAGAGGATGGTGAGGCAGATGCACTGGAAGAGCCATTCCATCTCACAAGGCTCACACCTGCGGCTAGCTGGTTCAACACCTATGGTGGTGAGTAGGGAGGTGACAGAAGTCTCCACTGCTAGGGGCTTGACTGCAAACCTGTTGGAGAACAACCAATACTTGGAGAGTTTACCCTCCTCAGCTCAGCCCGAAGTGCAGCTGAACCTGGGTTAGCTGCAGACTGCACCAGGTTGTTGCTGGAGAATGTGTCACTGTATGTGGCATCCCAGATGAGGGGTTTACCACCGCGGAATGGGAAGATGGTCATGATGTCTGGTCTTTTGCCATCCCCTCGGTCCAGCCCCACCGGCTTGAGCTGGGAGGGGAAGCCTGTAGTATCCAAGCCATGCTTTATGACATCATTGAGAGCAACATGGCGTGGAAGGCAGCTGGCACTGAAGCGACAGGAAAGTGGGTGGAGGCCGAAAGAGTCAACGGTGGATCTGCAGTGACATTTCTGTGGCTCGCAGAGCTGGAGGCCAAGCCTCGGGGGAAACTCCGTATCAATGACAACTTTAGAGACCCTAGCAATAGAAGAAGTCCTGAAATACAGACTAATTCAAAGCCATTGGTCGGTTGCTTTTAGAGAATAATACAGGTGATATTATTAACAAGATAGGGTGGTGGATTGGCAGTATCGGTGGAGGGTCGGATGCCATGCTTTGTAGCATAGAGCTACGCCCCTTTACGATCCGAGTTCAAATCCAGCCAAAGTTAACTTTGCTTTTCATCCTTATGGGGTCGATAAAATAAAGTACCAGTAACGCACTGGGATAATTGCTGGCCTTGTGCCAAAAGTAGAAACAATTATTAACGAGAGAGAGAGAGAGAGAGAGAGAGAGAGAGAGAGAGAGAGAGAGGAAGGGAGGAAGAAGCTTACCTTAATTGTTGCTTGTAGAGGGAAATACAGAGGTTGTTCCTGATACTCAATGTAGCACTTTAGAGACAGATTGATAGTTACAGGTTTGTAACCAATGAGAGACAGTTTGCAAATTTCTTTTTCCCCCACATCTACAAAAGATAACTGGCAAACCTCATCATAGGGTCCTTCAGCATTAAGGCATTTTAATTACTGCATATACTCATATAAGACCTGCCAAACAAACGGGTTGGGACTCCTCAGCTGTGTCATAGACACGACAACCCCCCTAATATTGGTGATATATATACACAGTAAATACACCCAGTACACTCTGTAAAGTGATTGGTGATAGGAAAGGCATCTAGCTGTAGAAAACCAGTACACTCTGTAAAGTGGTTGGTGATAGTAAGGGCATTGAACTATAGAAAACATGCCAAACAATAGGTTAGGACTACTAAGCTGTGTCATAGACATGACAACCTCCTTAATATTGGGGATATACACAGTAAATACACCCAGTACACTCTGCAAAATGGTTGAAAGGCATCTAGCTGTAGAAAACCTGTGAAACAAAGGGTCAGAAAGACTCTTCGGTTGTGTCAAAGACATGACAACCTCCCTAGTATTGGTGCCATGATAAATACACCCAGTACACTCTGTAAAGTGGTTGGTGATAGGAAGAGCATTGAGCTATAGAAATCATGTGAAACAAAGAGTTGGCTGGACTCTTCAACTCTGTCAAAGACATAACAGTATTCCAGTGCTGGTGATATACACAGTAAATGCACCCAGTAGACTCTGTAATGTGGTTAGTGATAGGAAGGGTATCCAGCCATAGAAAACCTGCCAAAGAAAGGGTCAGGAGGACACTTCAGCTGTGTCAAGTACATGTCAAAGTCTTTAGTGCTGGTTCCACGATTTAATGCACTTGGTAGAGTGTGAGAATGCATATAAGTGTGATGCAGGCCCTTGGCCCATCTGACAGGTCAGTAACTTTGCTTCAGTACTGATTTGGTCGCAGGTGATCCATGAAACCCTTACAAGAAGGAAAAATGGACATTTAATGATAATGTCTTGTGTACAAGTTGAATGCTCAAGACTAATGTTTTTAGGTTAACCCTTTAGCATTTATATTACTCTATATTTACTAATATATTTTCATGGTAAAGGATTTACCTCACATAATTATCTCACATAATATCAAATCTATGAAACTTTGATATTATTTATTTTGAGAACAGTACCTTAACATCAGTATGAGCGGCTGGTTACGGCCAGTTTGAACAGAAAGAGGTGAGAGAATTCTGGCCAGATATGGCCAGTTTAAATGCTAAAGGGTTAAAAAGCTTGTTGCTTGATGTTGTATTACAGTAAGGTTTGAACTTACTAATTGTTCCCTCAGATGGCTGCATTTTAATGGTATATAAATCATCGTCTTCACATTGCCAGTGGAATTTGATAGAATTAACACTATTATTAATGACCTGTAGTTAAGAGAAAGACAGCAAAAATAATAATACACCATGGCATTTGTTTACAATCCGCACGAACAATATGTTGTGAAGTTCAGTGGAATAAATAGATTCAAAATAAGTTATGATCAGCATATACACTCTTTCAAAAAATCTAGCAAGATGAGATGCAATTCATGATCTAATTATTTATGGATGCTTAAAGTAATACACTTTATGAATCGAAATGCAGTATTTTGGACAAAGTAAAACATAATACAGGAAATCATGTAAATCATGAAATCATGAAAGGCAAAAAAATAACTATAATAACAGTTGATCTCTATAGATAATAGTTAGAAAATTGGGTAAATTACCCTTAGCAATTTTCTCAACTTATATCTATAGTGATCAACTGTTATTACAGTTATTTTTTGCATTTGGGACTCTCTCATTTTCAAATTTCAAACACTCATAGTGATTCAATTTATTCATAAGCTTTATGTAAATTATGTACTGCAGAGGCACGTGAGATCCTGGTTACTAAATATCATGAGAGAGAATGTATGTGTGTGTGAAAAAGAGAGAGACAGAAAGGGGGGAGAGAGAGAGAAGGAGAGAGAGAGTATAACTGACCTGGACATCCCTGTATTCAGTTGAAAGAAACAATATTGGTACAGGGAGGAAGAGAGCATAGGGATATATGAGGATATTAAAGGGAACACACTTCCCTTTCATTGCAAGCTTGAAAGTGGAAGGTTCTGCAGGTAGGGTATATGAAACTGGAATATAATAAAGAAGTTTTTATTTTATTTTTTATCACAATCAGGAGTGAATTTAAACCTTTTGTATTTACATTACAACTATCATCAAACAACAATGGAATGGTTGCTGTGTAGTATCGCATCGCTCTAGGTTGGGCAGCTTTCAACAGAAACAAACAAGTACTAACATCGGTTGCTGTGCAGTATCACATCGATCTAGGTTGGGCAGCTTTCAACAGAAACAAACAAGTACTAACATCAAAACAAGTTTCCTATCATTTGAAGGCTAAGATCTTCGATACTTACATCATACCAGTTGTGTTATATGGTCTTGCCTGTGTTAATTGGACAACAAGGTCACTTCAGAAACCACATCATGAGATTTATGACTGGCAAACGAATCAGCGACTGTATCTGTATCAGTGAGCTGCTCAACATTACCAGACTTAAGACCAATTATATCAATTGTTAGATCAAGAGTACTCAAACTATATGGTCATATAAAAAGATCAACTTGTGGTATGAGTAGGTTATGCCTGGAAGGAAGGTTGGCTGGTAAGAGAAGTAGAGGCCGGCAGCAAAACGTTGGCTTGACAATGTCAACCTATGGACTGGACTTGATCTTTTCTCTTTAAACTCTGCTGTTGGTGATCAAATTTGGTGGAGAGAGATATTACATGTTAATGCGCAGTCTGCAACTGGCAGAGTTTAGCAACACAAGAGATATTTACTATTGTATTTTCGTAGTAAAGTCTTTACCTCATTTAATTATCTCACATACTATTGAATCTATGAGATTTTGATATCGGTAGAGGGTCGGACGGCCCTTGCCATTCTGAGTTCAAATCCCGTCGAGTTTAACGTTGCCTTTCATCCTTAAGGGGTCGATAAAATAAAGTACCTGTAATGCACTGGGTAATTGCTGGCCTTGTGCCAAAAGTAGAAACAATTATTTATTTTAAGAACAATACCTTAACATAAGCATGAATAGCCAGTTACAGCCAGAGAGAATTCAGGCCAGATATGGCTGGTTTAAATGCTAAAAGGTTAAAGGATTAGACATACAAATGATTGTTTCTACCCTCCCTTTTCCGTTCCCTCCACAGTAAAAAGGCTCCCAGTCCACACTGTAAGGTGGTCGTGTAGGAGACAGTAAAAAGGCTCCCAGTCCACACTGTAAGGTGGTCGTGTAGGAGACACAGTAAAAAGGCTCCCAGTCCACACTGTAAGGTGGTCGTGTAGGAGACACAGTAAAAAGGCTCCCAATCCACACTGTAAGGTGGTCATGTAGGAGACACGGTAAAAAGGCTCCCAGTCCACACTGTAAGGTGGCCGTGTAGGAGACAGAGTAAAAAGGCTCCCAGTAACACTGTAAGGTGGCCATGTAGGAGACACAGTAAAAAGGCTCCCAGTCCACACTGTAAGGTGGCCGTGTAGGAGACACAGTAAAAAGGCTCCCAGTCCAGACTGTAAGGTGGTCGTGTAGGAGACACAGTAAAAAGGCTCCCAGTCCACACAGTAAATGTGGTTGGTGTTAGGAAGGGTATCTAGCTGTAAAAAACATGCCAGTCTCCCGCATCAAATGGAACAAAACCGCCTAACCCATGCTAGCATGGAAGATGGACATTAAATGATGATGATATGTATATACAAATTGAGTTTCAAGGAAGTTTTTGAAAGTATTGTGACCATGTCATAAAAATTTAAATGACTAGAAGTCCAAACAATGCGCATAAAGAAAAATAATAGAAGAAAAACTAGATAAAGAAAGGTCCTACGTTGGCTCTGAAATTCTATCTCAATATTTTTCAGAAGCTGAAGTGATCTTCTGCGATTAATGGCGCTACGGTTATTGATGTCTGAGCGATCCATGCTAGGGGGTTCTTTCAGGATCATATGGAAAACACAATCGTAGCTGCCAATCTAGAAAGAAACAGGGTCATCATCATCATCATCATCATCATCACGATTATTAACATCATCTTAAACACTCGGTAGGCACCTCTTAATCCATTACATACCCCACACCTCCCTTCCACTTCTGCCCACACCACCCTTACCCTGTAAAGTTATGTTGGTATCACAAAGCACCCAGTCCACACTGTAAAGCGGTCGTGTAGGTGTCATGACAAAAAATTTCACTGAGTTGACCTGAGGCTATGGTAAAGAAACTTGCCCAAGGTACCACTGTGCTCACTCTTTCTACCATTTTTACTGTTACTACAATAGCTGGACTCATTCCACCACCACTCAGGCAACCCCAAGTCACTCTAACCAATGCTCCTCTGAGCTGGACTCATGCCACCTCCACTCAGGCAATCCCAAGTCACTTTAACCAATGCTCCTCTGAGCTGGACTCATTCCACCTCCACTCAGGCAATCCCAAGTCACTTTAACCAATGCTCCTCTGAGCTGGACTCATTCCACCACCACTCAGGCAACCCCAAGTCACTCTAACCAATGCTCCTCTGAGCTGGACTCATTCCACCACCACTCAGGCAACCCCAAGTCACTCTAACCAATGCTCCTCTGAGCTGGACTCATTCCACCTCCACTCAGGCAATCCCAAGTCACTCTAACCAATGCTCCTCTGAGTTGGACTCATGCCACCTCCACTCAGGCAACCCCAAGTCACTCTAACCAATGCTCCTCTGAGCTGGACTCATTCCACCTCCACTCAGGCAACCCCAAGTCACTTTAACCAATGCTCCTCTGAGCTGGACTCATTCCACCTCCACTCAGGCAATCCCAAGTCACTTTAACCAATGCTCCTCTGAGCTGGACTCATTCCACCTCCACTCAGGCAATCCCAAGTCACTTTAACCAATGCTCCTCTGAGCTGGACTCATTCCACCTCCACTCAGGCAACCCCAAGTCACTTTAACCAATGCTCCTCTGAGTTGGACTCATTCCACCTCCACTCAGGCAATCCCAAGTCACTTTAACCAATGCTCCTCTGAGCTGGACTCATTCCACCTTCACTCAGGCAACCCCAAGTCACTCTAACCAATGCTCCTCTGAGCTGGACTCATGCCACCTCCACTCAGGCAACCCCAAGTCACTCTAACCAATGCTCCTCTGAGCTGGACTCATGCCACCTCCACTCAGGCAATCCCAAGTCACTTTAACCAATGCTCCTCTGAGCTGGACTCATTCCACCTCCACTCAGGCAACCCCAAGTCACTCTAACCAATGCTCCTCTGAGCTGGACTCATTCCACCTCCACTCAGGCAATCCCAAGTCACTTTAACCAATGCTCCTCTGAGCTGGACTCATTCCACCTCCACTCAGGCAACCCCAAGTCACTTTAACCAATGCTCCTCTGAGCTGGACTCATTCCACCTCCACTCAGGCAACCCCAAGTCACTCTAACCAATGCTCCTCTGAGCTGGACTCATGCCACCTCCACTCAGGCAACCCCAAGTCACTCTAACCAATGCTCCTCTGAGCTGGACTCATGCCACCTCCACTCAGGCAACCCCAAGTCACTCTAACCAATGCTCCTCTGAGCTGGACTCATGCCACCTCCACTCAGGCAACCCCAAGTCACTCTAACCAATGCTCCTCTGAGTTGGACTCATTCCACCTCCACTCAGGCAATCCCAAGTCACTTTAACCAATGCTCCTCTGAGCTGGACTCATTCCACCTCCACTCAGGCAACCCCAAGTCACTTTAACCAATGCTCCTCTGAGCTGGACTCATTCCACCTCCACTCAGGCAACCCCAAGTCACTCTAACCAATGCTCCTCTGAGCTGGACTCATGCCACCTCCACTCAGGCAACCCCAAGTCACTCTAACCAATGCTCCTCTGAGCTGGACTCATGCCACCTCCACTCAGGCAACCCCAAGTCACTCTAACCAATGCTCCTCTGAGCTGGACTCATGCCATCTCCACTCAGGCAACCCCAAGTCACTCTAACCAATGCTCCTCTGAGTTGGACTCATTCCACCTCCACTCAGGCAATCCCAAGTCACTTTAACCAATGCTCCTCTGAGCTGGACTCATTCCACCTCCACTCAGGCAACCCCAAGTCACTTTAACCAATGCTCCTCTGAGCTGGACTCATTCCACCTCCACTCAGGCAACCCCAAGTCACTCTAACCAATGCTCCTCTGAGCTGGACTCATGCCACCTCCACTCAGGCAACCCCAAGTCACTCTAACCAATGCTCCTCTGAGCTGGACTCATGCCACCTCCACTCAGGCAACCCCAAGTCACTCTAACCAATGCTCCTCTGAGCTGGACTCATGCCACCTCCACTCAGGCAACCCCAAGTCACTCTAACCAATGCTCCTCTGAGTTGGACTCATGCCACCTCCACTCAGGCAACCCCAAGTCACTCTAACCAATGCTCCTCTGAGTTGGACTCATGCCACCTCCACTCAGGCAACCCCAAGTCACTCTAACCAATGCTCCTCTGAGTTGGACTCATGCCACCCCCACTCAGGCAACCCCAAGTCACTCTAACCAATGCTCCTCTGAGTTGGACTCATGCCATCACCACTCAAGCATACCTGAGTCACTGTATATTATCAATTTTAGCTAGGTTGTCATACCCTTACATATACATATATATATATAAATATATATACATACATATATAGAGATATATATACATACATATACATATATACATATATATACATATACATACATACATATATATACATATACATACATACATATATATACATATACATACATACATATATATACATACATATACATACATATATATACCTACATATACATACATACATATACATATATATACATATACATACATATACATACATACATCATCATCATCATCATCATCAACGTTTAACGTCCGTGTTCCACGCTTGCATGGGTTTGGACGGGGGTAGTCCCACTTGAGGCAAGAGTGATTGTCTTGCTCGCATAGGACTGTCTGGCAGGTTTTCTACAGTTGGATGCCCTTCCTAACACCAACCACATTTACAGTGTGGGTCTGGGAGGTTTTTACCGTGTTGCCTACACGGCCACATTACAGCGTGGACTGTGTGTTTTTTTGTCGTGACACCTACACGATCTCATTTGTTTCGGCCCGGATGGCGCGGCACCAACATAACTTTACATAGGACGGGGTGGTGTGGATGGGGTGGGGGTGGTGGTGGTGGGACGGGGTGTATTTTGTTAGAGATGCCTACTGGCAAGGCGGGTCTTCTCTGTTACTGAGTACCGCCAAAGGTCTCGGTCCAGTGACATTGTCTTGGAGAGGTGTAAGTGTGTGAGGTCGGAGTTTATCAGCTCGTCCCAGGTTTTTCTAGGTCTGCCTATTCCGTGGCTACCGTCTATCTTTATTGCCCTGCACTTTGTTATACAGCTATCGACTTTCATGCGCATCACGTGTCCATACCAACGTAGCCTTCTCTCGAGTAAACAACATCTGATCTATATATATGACATCTGATATATATATATATACATTCTATATATATATATACATTCTATATATATATATACATTCTATATATATAACATCTGATATATATATATATACATTCATACACACACACATACATAGATACATACATACATATACATGCATGCATACATACATACATACATATATATACATACATATATATATATCCCCTCATACACATATGCATGAACTTTACAAAACACAGGATAATTACTTTTTCAGGTGCAAATATTATCTTAAATTCCATTGTAGCATCAGGCTTTAAAAGACCAACGTTTGGGGTTAGATGGAATACAGAATCCCTGTCTGTAGGTTTCTTTGAATTTGAATCAGAATTTTGGAAATCTGGCTTCACTGGTAACCAAAAGAATGGTAGGTCTATATTCCTACAGAAAATACAAAAGAAAAATATTTGGTAAAAAAATATAATTTTGAGCAAATAAAGAATCATCATCATCATTTTATGTCTGCTTTTCCCTGCTTGCAAGGGTGGGACAGGTCCTATTCAGCACAGCATCTCTCCACTTGTCACGGTCCTTCGTCATCTCCTCCGTGAGCTTCAGCGATCTGAGGTCTGCTCTCAACACCTCCGCCCATGTTTTTCGTGGTCTTCCTCTACTGCATCTTCCGTCAACTGGCATTTCCTGGCACTTCTTCACCCATCGGTCATCTTCCATGTGCATCACATGTCCATACCATCGCAGTCTTCTCTTATATATATATGTCCAATAATATTAAGATCCTCTTCTTGCTATTTCAAGCATTAAACTAATATATTCCTTCCATATACTGTACCATTTGTGCTATTTCTGTTTACCTTTTACACACACACACACATATATATATAGGTTTGTATTTCACTGAGCCAATCTTTTGGGTGATTTAATGATAGGGACCCCAGTCCCTATCATCTCATTTCTACAGCTGAGTAAGCTGGAGCAACACGAAATAAAGTGTCTTGCTCAAGGAAACAACACATCACCCGGTCTGAGAATTGAACTCACAACCTTTCGATTGCAAGCCCAATGCTCTAACCACTAAGCCATGCACCTTCATATGCATATGCATACATTTATATGTATGAGTATATAAATATAAACGTGTAAACACAGACAGACTTCCCCTTCCATCATTTTACACACACACACACACACACATACATACATTCATGCAGGCAACATATGTAAAGAGAGAGGAGCAGTATGAGGTAGTCAAACTACTCCTCTCTCTTTACATGTGCGCAGGCAGCAGACATAAAGAGAGAGGAGCAGTATGAGGTAGTCAAACTACTCCTCTCTCTTTACATGTACGCAGGCAGCAGACATAAAGAGAGAGGAGCAGTATGAGGTAGTCAAACTACCCCTCTCTCTTTACATGTACGCAGGCAGCAGACGTAAAGAGAGATGAGCAGTATGAGGTAGTCAAACTACCCCTCTCTCTTTACATGTATGCAGGCAGCAGACGTAAAGAGAGAGGAGCAGTATGAGGTAGTCAAACTACCCCTCTCTCTTTACATGTGTGCAGGCAGCAGACGTAAAGAGAGAGGAGCAGTATGAGGTAGTCAAACTACTCCTCTCTCTTTACATGTACGCAGGCAGCAGACATAAAGAGAGAGGAGCAGTATGAGGTAGTCAAACTACCCCTCTCTCTTTACATGTACACAG
>OZ024765.1:12750059-12777559 GCA_964016885.1 Eledone cirrhosa | reverse complement strand
AACAAAAAAATACAATAGTAAATATAGAGTAATGTAAATGCTAAAGGGTTAATCTAAAAATCTTCATCAAAATATTATGTAAGAACCTTTGTTTAGATAAGTTCTGAATCCTAACTACATAAGGAGAAAGTTAGTAATATTACTAAATCTCTCCCCATTCTTGATTATTTTCAAAATTATTTGAAAGCCTGCACTATATGCAACAGAATATGTCCATAAATGTATTATTTGCAAAAATTTCTATATATATAAGCTATCAGCTTATTTGTTTTTCTTTAGAAATATGTTAACAAAAGGGTTTATATTTATCTAAAACCCTGTCATGATAATTTTATATAAGAATCTTTGTTAAGTAATGTTGCAAACACTCAATATGCCTCACCTTACATGTTGATGAGTTCCATATTTCAGCAGGTATCATGCAGAAACAACCACTTCCCCCGAAGTTTTTGATAACCACATGGGTGATAAGTTTACCATCAATAAGACAGAAACCAATATCCAGCAGTGGTGGCACTGAAAATAGAAGAATAACCAATCAAATACATATAACATTGTTTTTTATGTTTTTTTCTGTACAAATTCTAGCTGTCTGATGAGGTCATAGCTGTTGTATAATGGTTATCATTGAAATATATATAACAGCAAATATGAATAAATAAAGTTAATTTTAACCTGCTGACTTACGCTTCTTGTTTTTATATACATATAACTGTATATAAGAGGGGTAAGTTGTGGTGTGTGGGAGAGAAGACTGTGTTGTATATATATATATATAAAAGGTATATATTGAGTTAGAAACTCAAAATAGTCTCTTACAATAAAATAGCTCTAGGAAAGAGATTTTTCCGAGCCGTATACTATAACTGAATATAAAAGAAAGACAAACACAGATATATACATATATGTGTTCAAATCGTAAGGGACCAGATTCGCTAAGGTGAAAATAATACTAACTATGAATACCACAATTGTTTGGCAAACCCTATTGTCCATAGTATTCTTTTCACCCTAGCGAATCTGGTCCCTTACGATTTGAACACATATATGTATATATCTGTTTGTCTTTCTTTTATATTCAATTATAGTATATATATATATATATATACAGATACACACACACATGTGTGTGTGTGTGTATGGAGGGGGAATATCAGGTGTAGTGTTGGTGAATGTTAAGAGTTAACCAAATGTTTTTTACAAAGCAAGTTGTTACTTACAAGATAATATAGGGTGTGGTCTCCTGGCCACGAGGGGTACCACAATGTGTGCCGAAGACTGTGTCACCACCCGCAGTTCATCTTTGAAAGTACCGAGGGTGTCTGGGGCAAAGCGTATTGTGTAAAGACAGCTCATCCCTGGGGCCACCAGACCTTGTCCATTGGGGAACTGACCTGAAATAGAAATGCCATCATCATCATCATTGCTATTTTCACTTCAGTTTTATTGTTAGTTATGTAACTAGTCCCTTCCTTGGTTAATTCAGTAACTGGATGGCTATTTAGTTCTTATTCTTGCACTTATTCCTGAGAGGGTCAAGAAGGCAGAGTCCTCAAGTACTCTTTCCAGCATGCCCTGTGAGAAGCAACCACCTCTAATTGAACAGACTGGATCCCCAAGCGTGACCAGCCAAGCTCATGGATGTTATCCAACAATCTTGCTCAGGGTCTACCCCTGGGTCTCTCTGCTAGTTGGTTTTTCCCATAAAATCTGTCCAGCAATTCTTTCCTGAGACATTCTAACCACCTGTACATAGTATCAAAGCTGAGATCTCTCAATTTGGAGAAGTAGCAGCTCTACCTGGAATGACTCTCTGATCTCTGAGCTACAAATCTGTCCAGCGATGCTTTCCTGAGACATTCTAACCACATGTCCATAGTATCAAAGCTGAGATCTCTCAATTTGGAGCAGTAGCAGCTCTACCTGGAGTGACTCTCTGATCTCTGAGCTACAAATCTGTCCAGCGATGCTTTCCTGAGACATTCTAACCACATGTCCATAGTATCAAAGCTGAGATCTCTCAATTTGGAGAAGTAGCAGCTCTACCTGGAGTGACTCTCTGATCTCTGAGCTACAAATCTGTCCAGCGATGCTTTCCTGAGACATTCTAACCACATGTCCATAGTATCAGAGCTATGATCTCTCAATTTGGAGAAGTAGTGGCTCTATCTGGAGCGACTCTCTGATCTCTGAGCTACAAACCTGTCCAGTGATTCTTTCCTGAGAAATTCTAACCACATGCCCATATCAAAATCTCATAGATTAGACATTATGTGTGATAAAGCCTTTATCTCAAAAATATAATAGCATATATAGAGTAATGTAAATGCGAAAGGGTTAAGGCCTTTTTCTCTTCTAAATCTGGAGTTTATGTTGTAAGAGCCTCATGATAGAGCATTTGGCAATGTTTCACAGCAGCATGCCCTTCCTGACACTGATTCTTTTAGTCACTCATTCAGGGATACAGTGTGCCTATTCTAAACCTATTATACAGTATTATTATAACTACTAATACTGGCTTCATGCTTTTCATGAGTTTTACAGCTAAATGCTTTTCCTGGTATCAGCCCTTGTAATTGTCGATCCTTAAAAATTTAACCCATTAGCATTTAAACTGGCTGTATCTGGCCAGAATTCTCTCACCCCTTTCTATTCAAGCTGGCCATAACCGGCTACTCATACTGATGTTAAGGTATTGTTCTCAAAATAAATGATACCAAAATCTTGTATATTTGATATTATGTAAGGTAAATCCTTTACCATGAAATATGTTAGTAAATATAGAGAAATATAAATGCTAAAGGGTTAACCTAAAAAAATTAGTCTAGAGCACTCAAGTACTCAAGCACTCTAGTACACAAGACATTATCATTAAATGTCCATTTTCCCTTCTTGTAAGGGGTTTCATGGATCACCACTTTCTATTCAAACTGGTTGTAACCAGCTGCTCATACTGATGTTAAGGTATTGTTCTCAAAATATATGATACCAAAATCTTGTATATTTGATATTATGTGAGGTAAAGTGTTTACCATGAAAATACAATAGTATATATAGAGTAATGTGAATGGTAAAGGGTTAAACTCACCCAGTCCAACTACGAAGTACTTGGTTACTGGAGGAATCACTCTACACGGCCGAAGTACTGTGGATATGTTCTTTAGTTCTAGTTTGGCCTGTTGAGATACAGAAGGAAAACCAGATTGTTACAGTAGAACAGCTCCTACAACACCATTACTGTCATCATTACAATCATTATCATCATCATCATCACCATCATTATCATTATCATTGTTATAGCCATCATCAACCTCATCATCACCCTCATCATCATCATCATCCCCATCATTATCATTGTTATAGCCATCATCAGCACCATCGCCATCACCCTCCCCACCGTCACCCTCATCATCATCACCATCATTATCATTGTTATAGCCATCATCACCACCATCGCCATCATCAACCCCACCATCACCCTCCTCACCATCACCCTCATCATCATCATTACCCTCATCATCATCACCATCATATTGATCAGTAAAATGGCCAATATGAACTGATTAGGGGTTAGAGTGCTAGACTTATGATCATAATGTCATGGGTTCAATTCCTTGATTGGGTTGTGAGTTGTATTCTTCAGCAAAACACTTCATTTCATGATGCTCCAGTATATACAGCTGAAAATGCATACCAGCTGCAGCTGGGGGTTTAATCCTGGCGTCATTTCCAGGTTGAAGTCTTGCCACTTTCTGTTGCTTAACACCAATGAAACTAGCTTAATCTCTGGCTTGGTCGGCTTTTACTGGGACAGACTGTAACTCTTCAATCTCCTGGTTCCCTGTCCAGAGGAGTGTCTGGTACTATCAGTCCTTTAATACTATTAAAACTGGGATAAGTACCAACCTGATAAACCTCCAGGCTTGAGATAGACTTTAACTTTTTTTTAGACATATAATCTCTCCTATATCAGCGAGACATGGTCACCCAACCCAACTTGCCTCTAAATGAGACAAACCTGTCTAACCCATGCTAGCATGGAAGAGGGACGTTAATCGATGATGATGATGATGATGAATGCCTTGCTTCCCTGGGCATGGACACATTGAAGCTCCGACGTCTGACAACTGACTTGGTAGATACCGACAAAATGGTTAAAAATCATGGGATATAGTGTCTGAATATAATTGGACCTTCATGGGTTTAGAAATGACTTCCACGGGACTAAAAGAGTTTCATTGGGTTGAAAGCATCAGGATTTTCCTGGGAAACTGTTCAGAGACATATGACCAAGCGAATACTCTCCATCAGGCATCTACCATACTCTGAATGCCTTGCTTCCCTGGGCATGGATAGATAGAAGCTCTGACGTCCGACAACTGACTTGGTAGATACACACAAAATTATTAACCATCTTTTCAACAACAAACCTGGGCATCTTTTTGTCTGTTTGTCTCTGTGTCTGTCTGTCTATCTGTGTCTGTCTGTGTATGTGTATGTTTGTCTGTCTGTCTGTGTCTGTTTGTTTGTCTGTCTGTCTGTCTGTGTCTGTTTGTTTGTTTGTTTGTTTGTCTGTCTGTTTGTTTGTTCATCTCTGTGTGTCTGTGTGTCTGTGTGTCTGTCTGTCTATGTCTTTGTATGTGTGTCTGTCTGTCTATTTGTCTGTGTGTCTGCGTGTGTCTGTCTATTTGTCTGTGTCTGCCTGTGTCTGTCTGTCTGTCTGTCTATTTGTCTGTGTGTCTGCGTGTGTCTGTCTATTTGTCTGCCTGTCTGCTTGTGTCTGTGTGTCTGTCTGTTTGTCTGCCTGTGTCTGTCTGCCTGAAATCAAGGTGAAAGTCAAAGCCAGATCTTACCTCATATATCTGACCAATCTTGTACTCACTGAAGAGGATTTGGGGAGGATATGGCAGGAAGAAAGGCGTCCTGTAAAGAAAGAAGCATAGAAATTGTCATTAACTGTCTGACAAACTTGTGGGATACAGAAGAAACTACACAGTAACAGGCTACAGGATCAACCTTGATAAACTATTAAACTCTATTATGGTATTGAGTACTTATTCTTGCATTGACCAATACCAAATGATTATATATACATACATACATATATATATATATATATATATATATATATATACTAGCAGATGTACCCGGCGTTGCTCGGGAAATGAATGACAGCCTGAATTATTCAAGGTCGTTTATGGCTTAGCTAGCAATTTCTGAGTGCATGTCAGCTTATGTCAGCTAATTGGCTAGCCAATGAGAGGTCGCCACAATAGCACATGCCAAATCGGCCTAGTACTTCAAAAGTTTAAAGGAGCCTAGTATTTGTACACAGACAGATACACACACAAAATCGATTTTTCGGCCCAAATATTTTTTTTTCAAATTTGTTTTTGTCCAAAACCTGCTCTGGCATATAAGCAATACGTGTGCCAAATTTGGTTGAAATCGGCCTAGTACTTCAAAAGTTAAAAGGAGCCTAGTAATTGTACACAGACAGACCGACTTGCTTTTATAACGAAGGAGGTGTGGTAAGGAAGCAGATGGACCATAATGCAACAGAGTACTCAATACTTAGGGTAGTAGAGTGGGTAATAGGAAAATGTTTGACCCCGACGGCAGAGCACAAGCCGTCCAGAAATAGCCATCGAAACGGCTTGAGCTCTGCCACCGGGGTCAAACATTTTCCTATTACCCACTCTACTACCCTAAGTATTGAGTAATCTGCTGCGTTATGGGTAATCCAGAAAAAGCAAGACACGGTTAGCCAACCAGGCACTGCCCACAACAGGACAACCCATCTAACCCATGTTAGCGTGGAAGAATGGATGTAAAACGGTGATGATGATGATGATATATCATCATGACCTTGTCTTGCTCATACGGGAACTGATTCTGGCTTGATTTCTACAGCTGTATGCTCTTCCTAACACCAACCTCATTTACAGTGAGTGCTGGGTGCTTTTTTTCCGTGGCGCCTACACGACCACTTTACAGTGTGGGCTGGGTGCTTTTTTGCCATGGCACCTCCACAACCACTTTGCAGTGGGAGGGCATATTGTCTATATGCTTCAGCTTCAACTTGTACCCGTGGGAAGTCGGGTCTTCTGTATTACTGCGTGACGCCAGAGGTCACATATATACAACTAATTAGAGATAGTAAAAAATAATACAAATGTAACACATAAACATTGTATTAAAAAAAATCATTTCAATGAGAACAAAATATAATTGTTTACTCTGGTGTATTTTTAACATTGCAGGACTCATCGTCACCACTTTTATCCTTTACGGGTTCTGTTAACAATCTAGGCTTGGATTTCAGCTCTTGTAGAGTGTAGCGTGGATTCTGGAGGAAATTCACCTGAGCTGTCATTTGTACTGGGAGGTCTTTCTCGGACACTTTTCCGTTGTAGTGTTTGATAGCTTCCTTCAAGGAAATCTTCTTCGATGTTGACATCTGGATTGAACCAAAGGGAGATAAAGCAAAACATAATACAGGAAATGAAAACAATGTAAATCATGAAAGGCAAAAAAATAACTGTAATGACAGTTGATCTCTATAGATAATAGTTGGAAAAATTGGGTAAATTACCCGTAGCAATTTTCTCAGCTTATATCTATAGTGATCAACTGTTTTTACAGTTATTTTCTGCATTTGGGACTCTCTCATTTTCAAATTTCAAACACTCATAGTGATTCAATTTATTCGTAAGCACTATGTAAATTATGTACTGCAGAGGCACGTGAGATCCTATTTACTAAATATCCTGAGAGAGAGAATGTGTGTGCGAGAGAGAGAGAGAGAGAGAGAGAGAGAGAGAGAAGGGAAAGAACAAAAGAATGTTGTCATGGATTTAGACAGGATGGTTTGAGTTAATGTTTTACAGCCAGATGCCAGATGCCTTTCTTGATACCAACTCTTTTAGACACCTCTTACGACATGCTGGGATACAGTATGCCTATTCTAAAAAACAACATTTTAAGCTTGGCGGAGGCCATTTCCTCTCCAAATCTGAACACAACTGATCTCTCCATTACCATCCTCCAGGGAAACGCCTTCTCCATTCTGTCCGCCGGGGCTGTCGGGAGGCCAGCACGTGGGACCCCGAAAGAGATATAGAGGAAGAATCAACCCCAGTACTAAACAGATACTTTTTTCATCGGCCTCAAAAGGATGAAAGGCAAAGTTGAACTTGGCAGGATTTCAATTCAGAGAGGCTGGAATGAATACTATAAACCACCAAAACTTCAACAGGTTCCACAAAACTAAATATTTTTTATAGGTAGCCGATCTCTTTGACTCTTACAAAGCACTAAGAAGATAAAGTTGATATAAAGATTGATGTGCTCATGCATGAAGATGCTATAAAGTAAGGTGAAGACCCTTAAAAGATGGAAAAAGAAGTTGCCTGTTACAATGATGAAGTATGTATGTGTGTGGTGTGCAGAAAAAACTACAAATTAATTTCTGGTTTTAAAAAGCTTATGAGATGACACCCCACAAACTGACCCAATCAACCCATTAGAGGGCACATCTTTTGTCTGTCACATTTGCTGCAGACTATGCAAATCTACTGCAGGACCTAAAAGCCATCTAAGAGGTTATGAACGGACGTTTGGAGTTGGTGACAGATGATAAAGGTGCTTAGAGACGGCAATCATCTGCAAACATGAAGCAATCACCGTCTGTATGAATGTATATGTTTGTATATGTCAGGTCACTCTTCAGTGCTACAGGTAATATGTAACCCAGTACAACCTGTGTATGGTTAGGTCATCGGTGATTAAACTGACAACCCCACTAAGCTTGCTTGGTGAGGAGAGTGACTTTGGACACCCTACGGGATGAAAAACAAAACCCATCAAAGGGCAGAGGAATTTAGGAGAGTCATCAGCCCCATCCAATAAAGTATTTTTTTTTTTTTGTGGAGCGAGAGACCCCTAGTCTTCATTAAGACATCTCTCTTGGAGAAGGTCACTCTAATATAAAACCTGCGATTTCGTTTGCATCCAATGATGTAGACCAGTTCTACTTTTTGGGCAAATGAATTCGATGTTCAGAGAGTGGGATTGGCCCCGTGCAAAGCCTTTCCTCAGTTAAAAAAGCTTCAAGCAGAGGCATTACTCAATATGTGACATTTTTTGTGATGCATGGTATTGCTGGCCATAGGCAAGTCCCTAGCTGGACTAAAATGCCATGTCCATGATGCTCATGCTTAAATATCACGCGATGGCATTTCTCAAAGTCGAGCTGCAGACATCATGTATGTATATATGTATGTGCGTATATGTGCATGTGCAGTACGTATGTATATGCAATTTCTGTCAGTGTGTACTCCTCCTGTACTCCTGGTAATGTTAATCACCTGAAGTCACATGAAAGATTAACCACCAACAACCCCACTCAACAAAGACCTGGCGAAACAACGTGCCTGATATGCAACAAAGTGTGTAGAACTAGTTCCGGACTAAAACACATGGTAGCGCATAAAGATTTTGTCCCACAAGGTGACACCACCAGTCCTGTGGAAAGCACAACTTTCTTCTGTCACCTGTGTCGTAAACCATGTAGATCTACAACTGGTCTACAAAGTCATCTACGAAGTCCCACAGGGTGACACCACCAGTCCTGTAGAAAGCACAACTTTCTTGTCACCTGTGTTGTAAACCATGTAGATCTACAGCTGGTCTACAAAGTCATCTATAAAGTCCCACAGGGTGACACCACCAGTCCTGTGGAAAGCACAACTTTATTCTGTCACCTGTGTTGTAAACCATGTAGATCTACAGCTGGTCTACAAAGTCATCTACGAAGTCCCACAGGTGACACCACCGGTCCTGTGGAAAGCACAACTTTCTTCTGTCACCTGTGTCATAAACCATGTAGATCTACAGCAGATCTACAAAGTCGTCTATAAAGTCATGGGCACAGATGGGATGATAACGAAGAGTTAATAAGAGACGGCAATCATCTGTGAAGACGCTGCAATCCTTATGTATATGTGTATGTATATGTAAACAGTGCAAACATTACTTCTGCTTTATCAACGGAGTATTCACTCCTTTTAAGATTCGGCAGATACAGGTCTGGTGTTGAAAGTTTCATCCTGTTATCAGGCGCTGGAATAAACGTCTTCCTTGAAAACACATCTGCAAATAACTTCTTTTTCTCTGAATGGTAGTTGAGACGGGCAGTTGTTGTCTGCAGATAAGATGGGTCATTTTTTCCTGTAAAGAAAAAAAGGAAAAAGATGATTGATTGATGTTGCTGTTCCCTCTTTCTTTCTTTTTCAAGAATACAAACGAAGCTTGCTTGGTGAGGAGGGCGACTTTGGGCACTTTGCAGAACGAAAAACAAAACCCGTCAAAAGGCAGAGGAAGTTAGGAGAGTCAACGGCCATCCAATAAAGTACTTATTTTATGAAGCGAGAGACCCCCTAGTCTTCATTAAGACATCTCTCTAGGAGAAGGTCACTCTGATATAAAACCTGCAATTTCCTTTGCATCCAATGATGTGGATCAGTTCTTCTTTTGGGGCAAATGGTGCTTTTTGTCGTGACACCTACACAACCACTTTACAGTGGAAGGGGCGTGGGGGCATATTGTCTATATGCTTCAGCTTCGGCTTGTACCTGTGGGAACTCATTACTCCAATCATTTTTGAGGGTGCAGATGATCAAAATTTTCTGACAATTTTTTTAGGGGGTGTAACTGCACCCCAACACACACCCTGCAATACACCACCACTTTACAGAATGTACTGGCTGTGTTTATCATGTAAACCTCCAACACTAGGGAGGTTGTCATGTCTTTGACCCAACTAAAGGGTCTTTGGCAAGTTTCCACTGCCCACTTTACAGAGTGTACTGGGTGTGTTTATCATGTAAATTACCAGCACTAAGGAGGTTATGTCTTTGACACAACTGAAGCGCCCTCCTGAAACTTTGTTTTGCAGGATTTCTATGACTAGATGCCCTTCCTATCACCAACCACTCTACAGAGTGAACCGGGTGTATTTTATCATGGCACGAGGAGGTTGTTGAGCCATGACACAGCTGAAGAAACCACTCCACAACTATATAAGCAAATACTTCAGTTATAGAGATACCTGTTTCATTTCCTAATAGTTGTGCTGATAGTTTAGTTTGGAGCAAATTGGTGGAGGTATAACCTAAAACCAGAAAGAAAAATGTTGTTTTATAAGGTAAATATATGTTCAAATGACTGTGTGTGTGTGCGTATATATGTGTGTGTGAGGGTAAGTATATATATATATATAATAGATGAAGTAATTCCATCGGAAAAGTCCAGGAAAAAAGAGTGCTCTATGTAGACAACAGAGCTTAATTATTATTATTATGTAATAAACAAACCAGGATTTTTTTATTATGTAATAAACAAACCAGGATTTTTTCATTCTGAGGATTGAAAGCAAAACCTTTTGCTTTTAAGAAACCACTGGTAAATGGAATAATTGCCTTATGTTGTTTATTACATAATAATAATATATATATAATATATAGTTTCAGAAGATCCCGTTAAGGATTCTTTGCTTAAACTTTAATCTGTTATTTTAATAAATATAATATATATATAATATATATATATATATATATATATATATATATATATATATATAAATGAAAGGTATAGAAATTGTTTTAGCGAGAAGCTAACAGTATTCTATAATATATATATATATATATATATATATATAGATATAATATGGGATTCAAGGGCCCTCAACTCTTCAACAAGCTGCCGAGGGATCTGAGAGGTCTGCATGATGTGGAGGTGCATGTCTTCAAGAAACATCTCGTCACCTAGCTATCCATGATCCCGGATGAGCCCACAGCAAGGCACAAGGGAAACCTAAGGGCAGCAGCAACAAACTCCATCTTACACCAGTGACCAACCAACACAGGCTGGAGATAAAATGTGTAGCAACAAGGGCGGTGCCCCAGCATGGCCTCAGCCGGATGGCTGGAACAGGTAAAAGAGTAAAAGAGTATAATATATATAATATAAAAGAGTATATATATATAATATATATTAAATTCAAAGAGTATATATATATAATTAGACATAGTCACAGATACATATATGAGTTTGGCAACCTTTCACGGTGTGGCTCAATGAAGAATTAATTAAATAATTATTAACCAGAGCTATATACTAAATATATATATAATATATGTATAATATATATATATAATATATAAATACTTAGGTTGATAGGAGTTAGGTATTGCATAACACCAATCAAACCCCTTTTATAGCTCTGACGAATCCTACGGTTACGTAAGGAAGAAACATTGTAAGCCAATAAAAATCTTTTGATGTTGTAGACGCTCTTGTGTTCTTTATCATATATAATATATATATATAATATATATATTATATATATATATAATATATATATAATATATATATTATATATATATATAATATATATATTATATATATTATATATATAATATATATATTATATATATTATATATATATATAATATATATATAATATATATATATAATATATATATAATATATATATAATATATATAATATATATATATAATATATATATATGTGGTGGTGGTGATGGTGGTAGTGGCGTTGGTGGTGGTGGTGGTAGTGGCGTTGGTGGTGGTGGTGGCGTTGGTGGTGGTGGTGGTGGTGTTGGTGGTGGGGGTGGTAGTGGCGTTGGTGGTGATGGTGGTAGTGGCGTTGGTGGTGGTGGTGGTGGTGGCGCTGGTGGTGGGGGTGATGATGATGAGGAGTGGGTAGGATATACACAGTATAAGAAGGAAAAGCAGCTTACAAAATATATGTGATGTATGCTGTGACTTCTCTTCTGTCACATAATCCTGCGGCACAATCAGATCATTGTCTCTAAGCATTGAGGAATTAATGTAGGCACGGTAGCAGGAGTCCCCTGAAGAGAATAGAATACATAGAGGAACAGTTATTATTTTAATGAGCCGATGTAGTTCTAAATATAATTTTGGTAAATGGTTGTTGCTGGCCTGGGGAAATTTCATCTAGATGTATAGAGACATATCTTCATAATACATACATCATCATCATCAGGTCGAGCTTGCTCGGCTTTCTACGACACGTTTCCTCCATCCATCTCTGTCTCTCATAGTGCTTGCCAGTTCTTCCGCAGTGCATCCAGTAACGTCCTCAAGTTGCTTGACATATGTTTTCTTGGGACGACTAGTGTTTCTTGCTCGCTAACGTCAAAACTGGAGAAAAAGCTAAATGGTGCATACACACGTATGCTCCGTGCTGCTTTAAACGTGTCTTAGAGGGAACATCCAACAAATAAGGATCTCTATGGCAATATACCACCTATCAGCAGGTCAATACGTGGACAGAGACTCAGATTTGCTGGTCACTGTTGGCGCAGCAAGGAAGAAATAGCAGGTGATGTGTTGTTATGGAGTCCATAATACATACAGGAATTGCAAACAAGGTTCTAAAAACTTTCACTGAGTGAGTACAAACCACTACCTCCCTACAGACAACTGACGCTGCACACCAGGTCCGAACATGGAAGAGCTGAACTCCCGTTGTCAATGCCTCCATCTCTCTATTTGAGCGAGACACGGTCACCCGACACAACTTGCTTTAAAATAGGACCAGTCTAACCCATGCTAGCGTGGAAGATGGACGCTAATCGATGATGATGATGACACATTTGATCCCACCCTAGGGCTAGACAAGAACCATCTGTTATTTTCTTACCTTTTGGAATCAGCAGTTCTTCATCGCCTCTATAAGATTTTAATGAGTTCAACTTCCTTTCATCTGCTGATACTACCCGAGCTTGAACTTGCATTAAGTGACGTTCCAGCATGGTGATGTTGGCCGTTCGTTTGTCTCTCTCTTTACAAACCTTTTAGTGGTGGTGGTGATGGTGGTAGAGGTATGGAGGGGGAGATGGTTGTGGTATGGAGGAAATGGTAGTGGTGGTATGGTTGTAGTTGTGGAGGTGGTATGGAGCAAGTGGTAGTGGTGGTATGGTTGTGGTTGTTGTTGGAGGTGGATGTGGTGGTTGTGGTAGTATGGGTAGTGGTTGTGGTAGCATGTGTAGTGGTTGTGGTAGTATGGGTAGTGGTTATGGTAGCATGTGTAGTGGTTGTGGTGGTATGGGTAGTGGTTATGGTGGTATGAGTAGTTGTGGAGGTATGGGCAGTTGTGGTAGTATGGGTAGTTGTGGTGGTAGTATGGAAGTAGAAATGCAAATAAAAAAGGCAAAAGTAAACATTAATACACAAATAATGCAAGCATACACATACATACAGATACACAACCACAGACATACACAAATACACACACATACACAAATACACACACATTCACACACATACACAAATTTAAATAGACAACGATGACGGCGTTGTCATCATCACATACACACACACTCATACAAACACACCCAATTACACACACACACACACACTTATGAAAACAAACAACACACACATACAAACCCATACACACACAAACACACAGAAGTAGAAACACACACACACTCTTATGAAAACAAACAACACACACAAACTCTTATGAAAACAAACAACACACATAAATCCTTTCATTACCATGTTTTTAATGAAAGACACTGTCTATGTCATTAATCCTTTCATTACCATATTTATAATGAAAGACACTATCTATGTCGTTAACCCTTTCATTACCATATTTCTAATGTAAGACACTGTCTGTCTTTAACCCTTTCATTACCATATTTCTAATGAAAGACACTGTCTATGACATTAACCCTTTCATTACCATATTTCTAATGTAAGACACTGTCTGTCTTTAACCCTTTCATTACCATATTTCTAATGAAAGACACTGTCTATGTCATTAACCCTTTCATTACCATATTTCTAATGTAAGACACTGTCTGTCTTTAACCCTTTCATTACCATATTTCTAATGAAAGACACTGTCTGTCTTTAACCCTTTCATTACCATATTTCTAATGAAAGACACTGTCTATCACTAATCCTTTCAATACCATATTTCTAATGAAAGACACTGTCTGTCATTAACCCTTTCAATACCATATTTCTAATGAAAGACACTGTCTATGTCATTAACCCTTTCATTACCATATTTCTAATGAAAGACACTGTCTGTCATTAACCCTTTCAATACCATATTTCTAATGTAAGACACTGTCTATGTCATTAACCCTTTCATTACCCTATTTCTAATGAAAAACACTGTCTGTCATTAACCCTTTCAATACCATATTTCTAATGTAAGACACTGTCTATGTCATTAACCCTTTCATTACCATATTTCTAATGAAAGACACTGTCTATGTCGTTAACCCTTTCATTACCATATTTCTAATGAAAGACACTGTCTATGTCGTTAACCCTTTCATTACCATATTTCTAATGAAAGACACTGTCTATGTCGTTAACCCTTTCATTACCATATTTCTAATGAAAGACACTGTCTATGTCGTTAACCCTTTCATTACCATCTATAATATAATGAAGAGAACTGCGAGACTGTGTCAGAGTAATTTTTAAAGTTAGATTACTTTCAATAAATAATTGTTTCTACGTTAGGCACAAGACCAGCAATTACCCAGTGCATTACTGGTACTTTATTTTATCGACCCCCGTAAGGATGAAAGGCAAAGTTAACCTCGGCGGGATTTGAACTCAGAATGGCAAGGGCCATAACTCTATACGTCAAAGCATGGCGTCCGACCCTCTCCCAATACTGCCAATCCACCGCCCTCAATACTTTCAATAAATAATTGTTTCTACTTTAGGCACAAGGCCAGCAATTACCCAGTGCATTACTGGTACTTTATTTTATCGACCCTGTAAGGATGAAAGGCAAAGTCAACCTCGACGGGATTTAAACTCAGATTGTAAAGGGCCGTAACTATGCTGTAAAGCATGGCGTCCGACCCTCTACCGATACTGCCAATCCACCGCCCTCTTTCAATAAATAATGAATGAATATTATATAATTTATCTACTAAATTTTGTAACAGATGATTAGACATAAATAATTTAATGTACTGCTTATTTCAAGATTCCCTTCTGTTAAAAGTTTCAAATTTCAACTTCTGTTATATCGCGCTGATATCATAAACATTCCGCTGTAAAGTCAAGTTAGTTAGCATACCCGGGATGTTGTATGTATAATAATTGTTTCTACATTTGGCGCAAGGCCAGCAATTATCCCAGTGTATTACTGGTGCTTTATTTTATCGACCCTGTAACGATGAAAGGCAAAGTTAACCTCGGCGGGATTTGAACTCAGTCCGTAAAGGGACCTAACTGTGCTGCAAAACATGGCGTCCGACCCTCTACCAATACTGCCAATCCAGTAAAATAATGATTTCTTATATAGGCACAAGGCCAGTAATTTGGGGGGAGGGGAAAGTCGATTAAATCAACCCCAGTACATTACTGCTGCTTTATTTTATCAACCCCGTAAGGATGAAAGGCAGAGTTAATCTCGGCGGCATTTGAACTCAGATCATAAAGGGCCATAAGTCTATGCTGAAAAGCATGGCGTCCGACCCTCTCCCAATACTGCCAATCCACCGCCCTCAATACTTTCAATAAATAATTGTTTCTACTTTAGGCACAAGGCCAGCAATTACCCAGTGCATTACTGGTACTTTATTTTATCGACCCCGTAAGGATGAAAGGCAAAGTTAACCTCGGCAGGATTTGAACTCAGAATGGCAAGGGCCGTAACTCTATGCGTCAAGGCATGGCGTCCGACCCTCTACCGATACTGCTAATCTTTATTTAATATCATTGAATATTATACTCCAGAAAACTTGTCGAGTGCTTTGAATCTGTTATAAACATTTATATTTGTTGAATTACCAACAAATTGAATATCCCTTTTGCTTATATATACACACACAAAAACGCGTGATCTCTTATTATGGTTAATAGTGATTAAAATTATGACGGGGACTTTTAAAGTATGTCACCGGTACCATTCGTAACTCTTTGCTGCAAAGCATGGTGTCCGACCATCTACTGATACTGCCAATCCACCGCCCTTGTATGTATAATAATGAAAATTATTGTGTACAGAGCTTAAGTACATTACAACTGTTCTTCTTTGATATTAAACACAAAGAAGTAGAAACACACTCAAACACACAGAAATAGAAAGATAAACACATGTATGTATATAAGCAATGACCAACCTGGCTGAGAAGATCTACGTATTGCTCGTGATAGGGATCTTTGCTGCCTTTTGAGGTCACCAGGTTTTGCATCATTTGCTTACAGATCTTGTCCTTTCCGAGAACATCCCGGAGGGCCGATGTAAGCACATGGTTTATGTCCTGGCACTTCACAGTGGCCGGACGTTGAAGCAGCATGGGGTACTCCAAGTTCCTTGAAGCGTCCGTGGATGTCTCCTGCCTCAATCCGCTGTAGCTTGTGAAATATAGAAACGCAAACAACAGCCATGAGTTATTCAACAAAACAAACAAGTAAATAAATAAATAATAAAATGGACACACAATCATCATCATCATCATAACCACCATCATCATCATAACCATCACAATCATCATCATAACCATCATCATCATCATCATCGTCACCATTACCATCATCATCATCACCACCATCACCATCATCAACAGCAGCAGCAAAAAGCACCCAGTACACACTGTAAATGTGGTGTTAGGAAGGTCATCCAGCTGTAGAAATCTAGCCAGAAACAAACCTATATGAGCAAGACATGGTCACCTGATCCAACTTGTCTGAAATGGGACAACCCGTCTAACCCATGCTAGCATGGAAAGTGGACGTTATATGATGATGATGATGATCATTATCATCCTCTTCCTAATCACCACCTTCATTCTTAACTCTTGTTATCATCATTACCACCATCACTATCATCACCATCAACATTATCCCCACTACCACCACCATCATAACTAACAACATTAATATAAATGTGTATTAATGTGTGTGTGTGTGTGTGAATATGCATTTAAGTGTATATGTGAGCATGTATTTATTTGTATGAGTCTGAGCAACTTTGTATATATGTATGTATGAGCATGTATTTATTTGTATGAGTCTGAGCAACTTTGTATATATGTATGTATGAGCATGTATTTATTTGTATGAGTCTGAGCAACTTTGTATATATGTATGTATGAGCATGTATTTATTTGTATGAGTCTGAGCAACTTTGTATATATGTATGTATGAGCGTGTATTTGTGTGTGTGTGCATGTATCTATGCATTCATGTGTGTATTGAAGCTCCGACGTCTGGCAACTGATTTGGTAAACACCCACAAAGTTATTAACCATCTTGCCAACAACAACCCTGAGCACCTTATCGAATTCCATGTGTCTAACACCCATGGGCATGCCTACTAAGTCAGAAAACAGCACAGCTCCCATGGCTTTTGGAAACATTTTTTTCACGCTCAGAGTTGCTGAAGCAACACATACACACGCACACATGCATTTCATGACTAATACACTGTTCATTTTCCTGACATTTGAACATTATTCTATGCACTATACATGCACCTGAGTACTGTACACAATCATTTCATTATTATTATTATGAAGTTAGAAAACAGCACAGCTCCCATGACTTTCGAAAACATTTTTTCACGCTCAGAGTTGCTGAAGCATGGAACAAACTACCTGCATCAGTTGTTAGCTGTCGAGACACTGCATCCTTTAAAACTTCCATGCTTCCTGAAATTCGCCAACACTACACCAGATATTCGCCCCCTTCACACACATGCGTACACATGTATATCATGACTTTTACGCTGTTCACTTTCCTGACATTTGTACATTATTCTATGTACTATACATGCATAAATGTGGGTGATCAACTACCTAAGTGTATATATATGTATAAATTTGCATGTGACCATCTATCTAAGTCTATATATATAAAAGGGATAAGTTGTGGTATGCAGGAGAGAAGGCTGAGGTGGTATGGACATGTGATGCGCATGGAGGATGACCGATGGGTAAAGAAGTGCCAAGAAATCCCAGTAGAAGGAAGTCGCAGAAGAGGTAGACCACGTAAAACATGGGTGGAGGTGGTGAGAGCAGACCTCAGATTGCTGAAGCTCACCAAGGAGATGACGAAGTGGAGAGATGCTGTGCTGAATAGGACCTGTCCCACCCTTGCAAGCAGGGAAAAGCAGTCGTAAAATGATGATGATGATGATGATTTGTGTGTGAGCATCTATCTATGTGGATATATGTATATATAAGTGTGTATGTGCAACTTTTTATTGTATGGACATAAAAAAATTCGTGAGAAAATGGAACTCTACATACACAGGCTCTGGTGCCGTTTGAGACATGCCTTGAGACATGTCTTTGGTCTCACCACCAGCAATGGTGTACCAAGTGATTAACGTGGGTAAACCAGTGATTAACGTGGGTAAACCTGTAACAAAGCATAAATATTAGTGAATAGAATGTATATTTATTTGACATAATGTGTGTGTATGTTTAGAGAATGTATATGTGTGTTTGATGTGTATATGTGTCTGGGATGAACGCATAGTAAGTGTGTTTGTGTGTACATGTATTTGTGTGTGGGGCGAGTGAATGTGTGTGTATGTACATGAATTTATGTGTGTATTGGCATGTATTTATAAGTGTGTGAGAGCGTGTATTTATGTGGGTATGTATCAGTTAACTCTGAACATGTACTACATACAGTGTTCCTTTCCAGCAGTTAGTCTGCCTGTCATCCCACCACACTATAAAGAATGAGAAATAGGATAGAATGAGGGGACGGGCTGGGTGGAATTGGAAAAAATGTCTTTAGATAAAAATAACAGGTCCATTCATGATATGTATATATATATATATATATACACACACAATAACAATTAGCAGTGCTGCGATCAAATGTGGCTCTTTTGCCCAGCCAATGATAAAATGTCTTGCACAGAGTTGGCAACCAAATCATTCACTGGGAATAGCCGGATGTGTTTGGACTTCATGTACATACATACATATATATAATTCAAAGGTAAAAGATATATGTATATATATATATATATATAGAGAGAGAGAGAGAGAGAAGGGACCATGTAGCCAAGTAAATACACAGTATATTGTATATATACAAAGCTTTTTTATTGCGAAGCACAAACATCAAGCATATTTGATATGTTTAGATTCCGCACATTTGTAAATATCAGACCGGCCAACCTCCAAAAACCTAAACGGGGAGTACCATGAAAAAAGTGCCCTAAAACGGGGGAGAAATGAGGCAAAATGGGGATTTTTACATAACGAAAGCTTTACCCATTTTCACAAAAGAATACATCTGATATATGTATATATATAAAGAAAAAATGTAATTTCGTGTACATGTAGTTAGTTTTTTTTATTGTGTACTTGCCTGTTACTCTCGTTTCGCAGAGGATTGGCTCAGAGACGTCCGTAGAAGTTACGTGTGTGTGTGTGTGATGTTGATAGTGGATAATAATTAATGTGTAACATAACTAAATATTGATACTTAACTTAATTGAAATATATTAGGTAGAGCGAGAGAAATATCCGAGATAGAAAGAGTGTGTGAGGTGTATATATATAATACGAGCGTGTATATAAGTGTTAGAGCGATATATATATATATATATATACGCACACTGCGATATTAAGAAAATCTTAAAATAAATAAAAAATAAATTATAAATAACAACTTTAAGACAGCATCATCCGTAACTAAGCGACGGCGTAGCTTTTTTAATTTCGCACTTGGCATGCTTTGAAGAGTTCCACTTCCGCCTTGGGCTGACTCCGTGACATTGATAACAGCGTCGTTGGTAATTATCGATATTGATCAATATTTACCCGGTTGTTTTGTTTGATAAATTGTTTACTGTTGATAGTAAATATTAAAGAAATGTATGATAGTTTTAAGGGCTGGTTGGAGTTTTGAAGGTTAAATTTATGTTTTTATTATTTATGATGTGTTTTGAATGAATCTGGCCTTCAAAACCGTTTTAATATAGATATAGATATATATATATAACGAAGGAGTTGTGATAAGGAACCAGATGGATCATAACGCACCAGAGTACTCAATACTTAGGGGAGTAGAGTGGGTAATAGGAAAAAGTATGACCCCGACGGCTATTTCTGGAGTCCAGAAATAGCCGTCGAAACGGCTTGAGCTCTGCCATCGGGGTCATACTTTTTCCTATACTTTTTTTGTGCCAAAAGTAGAAACACTTATTATTGGCAATATCGGTGGAGGGTCGGACGCCATGTTTTGCAGTACCGAGTTACGGTCCTTTGCGTTCCGAGTTCAAATCCCGCCGAAGTTAACTTTACCTTTCATCCTTAAGGTGTCGATAAAAAAAAGTACCAGTAACGCACTGGAATAATTTCTGGCCTTGTGCCAAAAGTTGAAACAATTATTACTGATTAGCAGTATCGGCAGAGCGCCGGACACCTTGCTTTGCAGCATAGAGTTACGACCCTTTATGTTTTGAGTTCAAATGCCACCGAGGTTAGCTTTGCCTTTCATCCTCACGGGTTCGATAAAATAAAGCAGCAGTTATGCACTGGGTCGATTTAATCGACTTTCCCCTACCCAAAATTGCTGGCCTTGTGTCTAAATAAGAAATCATTATTATTACTAGCAGAAAAACACTCTTCGGGTGGTTTTCTGCTAGTTATAATACCACTGTTCGAGTGGTTTCTGCTAGCATGTGTAGTGTGCATATTGATATTATACGCAAATATAAGCATGTGTAGTGTGCATATTGATATTATACGCAAATATAAGCATGTAGATATGATACGTCAAATGAAATGCTATCTATTACCTGCAACAATTCTGTGAGTGTGTTGGATTAATTAACTACTAAGCCTTGTCATATTTATTTAACATAGCGTGGTTCATAATAGAATTGTATATGAACGTCCATACGATATGTTTATATAATTATTATATTATTCAAAAAGATGTTTAGTAATAGTGGTATTCTTAGTATTAATTAATTGAGCCCGTATGTGGCGGCTTTTCCCTCCATATTTCGAAATTATCCCCCAACTTTTTTTCAAAGACTCACATACTTACTGCTGCCGGCATAGTGAGACTAAACTTCTTAGAAGAAATTATTTACTGATAGGAGATACAGTGTGAAGATGTAGACAAAAATAGCTGTTTCTCATAAATACAGACTGATATCATCGCTACCACAGTGACGGATGGAAATTGTGCAAGGGAGATAACTCTAAATTGACTCGCTTTGAAACCGCTCTTCAATCGAGTAAATCTAGCATGGCCGAACGGTTCAAGGGTTCGTTTCGCAGTTATTAGCTCCTGGGTTCGACCCCGCTCTGTGTTATTTACCATGTGTGGAGACTGGAAGAAAGGCGGTCATAAATAAACACAGATTTTGTTCTCACGGGAAGAGCAGTGCTCAACCTCCTCTCCCCTATTCAGAGCTTGTATTCCAAGATAGCGCCCCTACTAATCCATCAGTAGTTAAATGCCCTTTAACTTTACTGTTATTCCTGTGTACAGCTGTGAAAGTGTGTGACCTAGTCGTAAGGATGTTTAACTTACGATCATAATGTCGTGGGTTCGATTCCTGGACTGAGTTTTCCGTCTTCGAAATTTTACGAGTTCAGTCGGTCCGCCGCTGCCGCCCCGATATCAAATATGTTTGGTTCTTCAGCAAAACACTTAATGTCGCGTTGATCCAGTATACTCAGCTGAAAATGAGTAGCAGCAGTATCTGGGCGGAGGAGAGGGGGTGTCTTATGTGTATAAGTATATATAATTGTTTCTACTTTAGGCACAAGGCCAGCAAATACCCAGTGCATTACTGGTACTTTATTTTATCGACCCCGTAAGGATGAAAGGCAAAGTCAACAATGAAAATTGTGTACAGTGCTCAGGCGCACTACAACTCATCAAAGGTGCATGTATAGTACATAGAATAATGTACAAATGTCAGGAAAGTGAACAGTGTATGGAAAGAATAAGGTTGGGGTGAAGACTAGCCCCTATATATAACATTAACTGGATTCATTAAAGATTGGAAATAGTGACCAGTTGGTCTGTAGTAAAGAATCTGTCGTGGTTCAGGAATTCTTTGAGTGTCAGGAACCTTTGGCTGGCTGTTTTGGGAGTGGTGTGGCATGAGTTGCCTAATGCCAAGGAAACTGGGGTAAACACTGGCCTAGCCTCCAGGCTTGAGACAGACTTTAGATTTTTTTAGACAGAAGCTGTACCTGTAATACAACAGGGTCCATCCTTCTTGAGGATTACATTGTTAAAGTTGTCCTTCCAATCTTTTTCTTTTATTCTTTTCATTCATCTTTCATTCTCTCCATTTATTCTTTCCTTCTTTTATTCTTCCATTCTTTTTTTTTTTAGTCATTCTTTTTCTTCTCCATTTATTGTTGTTTTCTTTTTTCTTTTATTTTTTGGTTCAGATATTTTGTCCGTCTTGTCAGTCCAGTGAAGTAATCTTACAAGGAAGAACTAGCCACAACCACCACCACCACCACAAACAAACTACCACCACCACCAGCACAACAAACTATCCACCCTCACCACCACCACAAACAAACAAATTGCCTACCCACCACTACCATTACATCACTACAAACTTCCTATCTTCACCACAAACAACCCACACTAACCATCACCACAAACCGCTCCCTACCACCACCACAACAAACTACCAACCCTCACCAGCACCACCACAAACTATCTCCCACCACCACAAACTATCTCCCACCACCCTTAGCTGAACATCCACCAGCACCACCGTCACCATCATTGCAAATATGTATTTGAATGATTTACCAAAGGAATGCTTACTGAAGATATTCCACTATCTACCATTCGCGGATGTTGTCTTGGGGGTGCGGTTGACGTGTAATTACTGGTATAAACTCAGCTTCAACGCTGTTCTATGGAAAACGGTTAATCTCGGTGATCGTGACGCAGCATCACGCATGAGTGACAGAAACTTCTTAAGTCTACTTCACTCTATTTCAGACAGCATTGAGGAGATCATTTTTGGACACAGTCTGACCATCTCAGAAATTAGCATTCTCCATGAAGGAATCCACTGCCCTAATTTGGTCAGCATTGACTTATGTGAAATCCCTGTAAATTCCGAAGTTCTGGAGAAACTCCTCAATAAATATCCCAAATTGGAGGAACTATTCTTGGAATTAACTCCAGTGGGAAATTACACAAAATTTTTGGAATTTTTCAGAAACCAAGATTTTTCTAGTTTAAAAACACTTTCTGTTGTATTGAAGCTTGAGGAAAATTTTGAGAAGAATCTCTATGAAAACCAGGACTTTGATGAGGTCCTCTCCAATAATCCCACACTAATCAACTTAAATTCATTGCTTGCTGATGCTGTTGTTCGTTGTACGGCCTTGCAATGTTTTGCTATCACATTCAGTCACTTATCTGAAGAAACCTTGCATACAATTCTCTCTGTCACAAAACATCTGATGCATCTTAATGTTGCGGGTTGTTGGCATGTAACTGGCAAAGCGTTAAACACGCTGACATCTGATAATGCACTCGTTAGCTTAAATATGGACAACACCAGAGTAAATGATGATGCCATTAAAGTAATTGCTGAGAGATGTCCCCGGCTTCAGTCCATCTCATTAGAAAACTGTTTATACGTAACAGATGAAGGGGTGAAAGCTTTGGCCCAGTACTGTCGAAATATTACAGATTTCACACTCAACCACAAAGTTTTCAATCAAGACAAATTCACGAATTTAATTGGGGTCCCGGAGAAGGAGCAAGAAACACACCCAGACTTTGAGAAGTTGAGTACCAACCCCTTTTTAAGGATCACTGATATTAGTATTATATCCCTGATCAACAACTGTCACAACTTGCGAAAACTTGGCTTTGCTGGCTGCCTGGCCCTCACAGACCAGGCAGTCGAACAGATAGCCTGCTCTTGCCCTCATTTAAACCTCTTGAATCTGTCTGTGTGTTTGCAGGTGACCGAGCACTCTGTTCAGTCCATCTTCCTTAAGTGTAGATTCCTCAAAATACTTTTGCTCAATAACTGCTTCAACGTTACCAAACTGACTTTCCCTGGTGCCAGACATGGAACTTCTTCGAATGAATCCAGTATCTCCTCAGGGAAAGTTCCAAATGTTGACCTTCCACCTGATGATGGTAATCATGATGATGTTGATGATGATGATGGTATAACCCCAAATTCCGAACCACTTGCTGAAACTGCTGAAGAAAAAATACTAGACGGAAATAGTGCTGATGTTCATTTGACTTTGCAGTGTCTTCATAAACAGGTCTTGCAGTTAACAGTATTAAATTTAAACTTCTGCCAACAAATCTGTGATGCATCTCTCGTGCAGTTAGCGCACAACTGTCCATGGCTGCACAAGTTATTCTTACGCAGTTGCACTCGTGTGACAGACTCTGGTGTTGGAGCAATAGCAAAGCTTTGTCCTCGGCTCAACACTCTTGATATTAGTGGTGGGTCACTGTGTAATGGTGAACAGATGCAGCTGACCGACAACAGTCTTATTGAGCTCTCTGTCAATAGTCACAACTTATCACATCTGATTGTCATTCGGTGCTTGAAGGTGACAGTAAAAGGCATAAGTGCTATCATCTCTAAGTGCAGCAAACTGCGCATTGTTTGTGTCAGCACTGGTTTGGACTTCAAAATCAGCAACGTTTCTCTGAATAACTGCCTGCAGAAGATCGAGGCATACACTTCCCTGAAAAGCATCAAAGATTCAAACCAAAATAATTTCATGGTGCTAAAGCTGTATCCTTATAATAATCCACGCTAAAATTGATTTAGTTTCAACACACAGTCTATTTATATACCCAACTTTTGTACTGTTTTTCATACTAAAGAACAAACAAACCTGCATTAAGCAGCTTACTTGAAGCTATCTTACATTCAAAATTAATCTTTATGAAATGTTTATTAAAACATACCTTATCTTGCTGAACGCCTGTTCATGAAAATGAAGTATGTTCTGTGGTTACCCCCAAACTGATCCTTTATTGGTACACCCAGGGATCTATTATCAACCCTTTTTTATCCCAACCCACATGAAATTGCCCCTGGCTTTATGATGAAAAACTGTGTGTTTTAAAGTGTGTGTATTTAGATCTAACCTGTTATAATTCTATGGAAGTAACTGGCCAGTCCAACATTTATATTCTAAATGATAATATTTATTAAAATTCTGGCCATACAGTACAAAATTATAAATACATCAAACAAAAGTAGTTTAAAATATATAATTAAAGTAAGTATTTGAAAAGCTGACCCTATTTCTTAACCCTTTAGCATTTACATTACTCTATATTTACTATTGTATTTTCAGAGTAAACACTTTATCTCACATAATATCAAATCTATGAGATTCTGATATTATTTATTTTGAGAACAATACCTTAACATAAGTATGTGCAGTTGGTTACAGAGGGTTTGAACAGAAAGAGGTGAGAGAATTCTGGCCGGATACAGCCAGTTTAAATGCTAAAGGGTTAATACTATGTGAACCCTGCAATAAAAATACATTGACTTCCTGCTTACTTTTGACTCTCCCTGTATATACCAAATGTTAAAAAAGAAAAAATGTAAAATTCAAAGAAATAGACTTACAAAAAAATATTTATTATATTTATATATATTATTTATATATTATTTATTTATATTCTGTGTTGAATTTTCCCAGCTTTTTGTGATATTTTATATAAAATTATATTAATGTTTAGAAAATAAATGATTTTTTTGTACTAAAAATATTTACGTTGACTTATTTATGAGTTAAAGGTTCTCAAACATTTTGGGTCCCCTACCCCCTTATGGCCATGTAATACCTTCAGCCAACCCTATTTCCAGAAAGACCTGCCTTCACAGAAATTGTCAATAATACATAATTGTTTCTACTTTTGGCACAAGGCCAGCAAATACCCAGTGCATTACTGGTACTTTATTTTATCGACCCCGTAAGGATGGAAGGCAAAGTTAACCTCGGCAGAATTTGAACTCAGAACATAAAGGAAGGGGGTGGAGGCATATTGTCTATACGCTTCAGCTTCGGCTTGTACCCATGGGAAGTCGGGTATCTGTATATATATATATATATATATATATATATATATATATATATATATATATATATAGTAAAATATGTGATTATAGTGTAGTATTTCACTATTATCTTTGGTAAGTTGATATAAGCTCTATGCACGTTACTATCCTTGGTTCAACAGGAATTTAAAACGGAAGATTAAGTTATCGACAGTTAAATATCTTGTTAAGGATGGTTCAGGTAGCAGAGCATTAGAATTCAATATTAGAAAAAAATCAAGATTATATATATATATAATCTTGATATGTCCCAAGGCTCTGATACCATCAACACTATAAACACAGAGCTGGCATATCTAAGAACTGACTAACTGCCTGATGAGGTCATAGCCATTCAATGGCTATCATCGAAATATATATAGCAGTAAATAAAGGATTATGAGTTCATGCAATTGACTTATGTTTCGTCACTATATATATATATATATATATATATACAACCAGTACTAGCAAGGAAACCATATGCTAGTTCTATCAACTTCTTATTACTGGGTCGATAAAATAAAGTACCAGTAATACACTGGTTAATTGCTGGCCTTGTGCCTAACGTAGAAACAATTAATATACATATATATATATATATATATATATATATATACATCAGAGTTTTGAAGCATTGTTGAATAGGAAACTCAAATTTTAATTTTGAAAACCAAAACCATGTGTATGAAGAATGTTAAATTGCCAAGATAACAAAAGAATCTTACCTTGGAAAATGTAATGATCCCAAATATTTTAGGGCTTAAAAATCCCTTATCAAGGGAGTAACCCTATGAGAGACTTAAAAATCGATCAGATAGACTTGTTTGTTTGGAGAGCAGATTTAAGTTAAATGAAATGAAAAGACGTTAAAATTTCGAATGTGCGTGTTGTGAAATGCATGATATATATATATATATATGTGTGTGTGTGTGTGTGTATATATATATATATATATATATATATACGGAAAAAATGAAACGAAATTTAATTTCCCACTCTTAGTACGGCTGTTACTTAAATTAAAGTTTCCATGTTAAAGAAAATATTCCAATTCAAATATTTCAAGGGAGATAACTTTTGTAATTCTATTCGGGAGTGCTCTTTCGTGTTTTTATTTTTTATTTAATTGTTATTCTTTTATTGTAACTAGATCGTCTTCACGTTCAGAGTTCGAATCGCCCCAAAGTCAACTTTGTCTTTCGTCCTTTTCAACCCCCACAACTAGTGAGCGCCACCACCACCACCACAATCAACAACAACAACAACAACAACAGCCACCGCATACATGAACCTCCACCACCACCACAATCAACAACAACAACAACAGCCACCGCATA
>OZ024765.1:12742559-12745059 GCA_964016885.1 Eledone cirrhosa | reverse complement strand
AGGAAGAAGCCACCATTATTATCACCGTCTCTCTCTCTCTCTCTCAAATTCATCATCATCGCCATCATCACTACAATCATTGCCATAATTCACCATCATCATCATCATCATCATAAGAAGAAGAAGAAGGAGACAAGAAGGAGGGGAAGAAGAAGAAGAAGAAGAAGAAGAAGAAGAAGAAGAAGGAAAAGACAGAAGAAGAAGAAGAAGTAAAAGTATTAAAGTACTTGTAGAGTATTTTGCTAAAATGTGTTAGTAAGGATGGACAAACATGAACCATAGTATGGATTTTTATCTCCCTGGTTTATATTATATATGTATATACATTACCATCAATATCATCACCATCATCATCATAAATATCATCACCATCATCATCATCATCATTATATTACATTCCTGAAATAAACAATGTTGTTTAAAGTATCTCAATGTCCGTCGTATGACAAAGATATTTATATCAGGTTCCACCCAAAATGTCAGCCGGTTTCTTCAGTTTACACTTGGTCAGAAGAGGAGGGGGGTGGGTGAGGAGGAGGAGGAGGAGGAGGAGATAGAAAAGGAAGAAGCCACCATTATTATCATCATCATTGTCATCATCACCATCTCTCTCTCAAATTCATCATCATCGTCATCATCACTACAATCATTGCCATAATTCACCATCATCAGAAGGAGGAGGAGGGGGAGGAGAAGGAGAAGAAGAAGAAGAAGAAGAAGGAAAAGACAGAAGAAGGAAAAGAAGTAAAAGTATTAAAGTACTTGTAGAGTATTTTGTTGAAATTTGTTAGTAAGGATGGACAAACACGAACCATAGTATAGATTTTTATCTCCCTGGTTTATATTATATATGTCTCTTATCACCTTGCACTTCAGTCTTTAACACGAAACCGCATTTCCGCGTGTCCCAGCATATATATTCATATATCCAAACCAATGAAAAAAAACACAAACTCTTATCAGAGATAAGAGAATTGCTGAATGCATTTATTTTTATTTATTAATTAATTTTTACCATATTTTTTTTTTATTTTCTCAGTGTTTTAGAATTAAAAAAATGTATATTTTTCTCTTTTTTCAATAAGATGAATTTTTTTTTATCCATGTTGCTGTTAAACCTTTCGTTACTTCATTTCTTATGAAATACCGTACATTGCCAGTGCTGGGCAGAAAATTTGCAGAATTTGTAGAAAGTTAGATAGAATGCTTTGCAATATTTGTTCTATTTAGCTCTCTGAAGGAGCATGGCTTAGTGGTTACAGAGTTGGATTCACAATCGTGAGGTTGTGAGTTCAATTCTCGGATCGGGTGATGCTTTATGTCCTTGAGCAAGACATTTTATTTCATGTTGCTCTTTCTGTCAGGAGTTGCAACTGCTAGATAGTATCAGCGATGGAAAGACCAATGAAAACATTGTTTCCTTGGTCTGATTTGACGAGGTCTATCCCACTTGGCAAGCAAATGAGGTGGACTGGAACAACATGAAAAAAAGTGACTTGAGTGTCTTACTCAAGGACACTATGTACTACAGATATTCCTCAAACTCACGACCGTACAATAGCGTGCCAAACACCCTAACCACTAAGCCATGCACCTTCACACTTATAAAGGAGTATTTTACCTGAAATATCAAAACTAATTAGATTTATAATAATTTCTACAACAACACTGACAATAACAATACTAACAACACCAACACTAACAACAATGCCAACAACAACAACGCCAACAACAACAGCAACACTAACAACAACAGCAACACTAACAACAACACCAGCACTAACAGCAACAACAACAACACTAACAACAACACAAGCACTAACAGCAACAACAACAACAACACTAACAACAGCAACACTAACAACAGCAACACTAACAACAACAACATTAACAATCACACCAACACTAACAACAACAATTACACTAACAACAACAGCAACAGTAACAACAACTACATTAACAACAACAGACAACACTAACAACAACTACATTAACAACAACAGACAACACTAACAACAACTGCATTAACAACAACAGACAACACTAACAACACCAACACTAACAACAACTACATTAACAACAGCCAACACTAACAACAACAACACTAACAACAACTATATTAACAACAACAGCCAACACTAACAACAACACTAACAACAACAGCCAACACTAACAACAACAACAACACTAACAACAACAGCCAACACTAACAACAACAACACTAACAACAACAGCCAACACTAACAACAACAACACTAACAACAACAGCCAACACTAACAACAACAACACTAACAACAACTACATTAACAACAACACTAACAACAACAGCCAACACTAACAACAACACTAACAACAACAGCCAACACTAACAACAACAACACTAACAACAACAGCCAACACTAACAACAACAACACTAACAACAACAGCCAACACTAACAACAACTACATTAACAACAACACTAACAACAACAGCCAACACTAACAACAACAACACTAAC
>OZ024765.1:12735059-12737559 GCA_964016885.1 Eledone cirrhosa | reverse complement strand
TATACATATATATATACATATATATATATATATACGTTAATGTGCATAAGGAAAGTATATACTTTCAGACGTTCAACCATCTAGCAGGAAGGTATACGATGCTGACAATAGCTAATAAGCTTGAAACTAGTACATCGTTCCTGTGTCAGTGTTGAACAAAAAGGTGACGTGGTTGCCTAAACACTGTACGGCGTAATTCGGGCTGTTTGTTTGTTTACAAACAAACCGAACATCATAATAAATATTCGGTAAACCGATACGTGCATATATGTATGTGTGCATGTATGTATATATATATACATACTACTGTACGTCTGTATACATATATGTATGTACGTATACATACATACATACATTTAAGTAACTGCCGTACTAAGAGTGAGAAATGATATTTTGTTTCATTCTATTCCATATATATATATGTATATACATTAATGTATATATATATATGTATATATATATATATATATACATATATGTATATATGTGTATGTGTGTGTATATATATATATATATATATATATTTATGTATGAGAGAATGAGTGGGAGGCCCTAGAGAGGTGTGTCTATGGTGGTGGAGAAACTAAAAGAAGGGGGTGATGTAAGATGATAAGAGTAGCAAAGGCGAAAAGTCAAAAGCAAAGATAGCGACAGAGTGAGAAGTTATATGTGTGTATCTAAAAAGTCAAGTCACTTTTCTTTTCTTTGCTCTTATTTGCCCAACATTTGTTAAAATGGCGGTGACGTCATAGTAACATCACAAACTATTTCACAAAACGATTCAATGACCTAGCATTTTGAGAGAGAAGAAAAAATAACACTTAACCTTGTTTGGAGAATCTTCTTATTTGAGTTACTTGAGAAATATCGGGCAGAGTGGTTTGTCTTTTTACTACAACCAAAGACTTGTGGCTTAGTTTATTTTAACCCTTTAGCATTTAAACCAGCTGTATCCAGCCAGAATTCTCTCACCTCTTTCTGTTCAAACTGGCCATAACTGGCCACTCATACTAACGTTAAAGTATTGCACTCATAGATTCGATATTATGGGAGATAATTGTGTGAGGGGAAGCCTTTACTATGAAAGTATAATAGTATATATAGAGTAATGTAAATACTAAAGGGTAAATGGAGTTTTAGAACTACACAAATCTCTGAGGCAGATCCCATAACCCAGTGTTTGATATTCACTGAGAAGCATTTGAAATGAAATGGTGATATTTTAACCCTTTAGCATTTAAACCAGCTGTATCTAGCCAGAATTCTCTCACCTCTTTCTGTTCAAACTGGCCATAACTGGCCACTCATACTAACGTTAAAGTATTATACTCAATATTATGTGAGATAATTGTGGGAGGGAAAGCCTTTACCATGAAAGTATAATAGTATATATAGAGTAATGTAAATACTAAAGGGTTAATCAAATTCTAGAACTACACAAATCTCTGAGGCAGGTCCCATAACCCAGTGTTTGATATTCACTGAGAAGCATTTGAAATGAAATGGTGATATTTTAACCCTTTAGCATTTAAACCAGCTGTATCAGGCCAGAATTCTTTCCCCTTTTTGAAACCAGCTGTATCAAGCAGCTCACACTGACATTAAGATAGCATTCTTAAAATAAACAATAACATCATCAAAATCTCATAGACTTGAGATTATGGGAAATAAAGCCTTTACCATGAATATACAATAGTAAATATAGAGTAATGTAAATACTAAATGGTTAAACAAGTCTTTTAACTGCCATGTCCTATGTAAAACACATGTATATTTAACACAAAATGTAAACATAGGACACAAAATTAGATTTAGAATTTCATAAACAGCTGTCAACTGCATGTTAAAATAGTCACTTGTATATGTACATAAATTTATATTTATACAGATGGATGTATATACACATTTCTACATACATGCATACATGCATTTATGTACACATGAAGGATCTTTTTAAAGAAACTAGATCTACACAAATCTTTGAGGTAGGTCCCATCACCCAGTGTTTGATAATTCTCTGAGTCTGAGAAACATTTATAACATAATGGCTGCTAATTTCATCAGTGTATGGGTGTTTTAAGGCTTTTAACTATCAATTACCATGTACCACATGTAGTAATTGACACCAAATGTAAACTGCACAAATAGGGGTTAACTACATATGCAGGGATTAATTATACATGCTGGGGTCAAATACACAAGAAGTCAACAACACAAACTGGGATCAAATGCATGAGCATGAGTCAACTACACAAACAGGGGTCAACCACACAAGCAAGGATCAAACTAGGCATGCAGGTGTCAACTACACAAGCAAGGATCAACTAGGCATGCAGGGATCAATTTTACAAGCAGGGTTCAACTGCATGTTAAAATAATTGTTTCTACTTTAGGCACAAGGCCAGCAACTACCCAGTGCCTCACTGGTACTTTATTTTATCGACCCCGTAAGGATGAAAGGCAAAGTCAACCTCGGCGGGATTTGAACTCAGATCGTAAA
>OZ024765.1:12712559-12715059 GCA_964016885.1 Eledone cirrhosa | reverse complement strand
GTCTTGCTCAAGGACATAACGTATCCCTCGGTCCAGGAATCGAAATTACACGCATCCCCCTTACCATCCTCCGGGGAAACGCCTTCTCCATTCTGTCCGCCGGGGCTGTGGGGAGGCCACCACGTGGGACCTCATTTGCTCACCATACAGAGAGATGGGGGGGGGCGAGAGAGTTGGAGATGGTGACAGTGAGAGTTCGAGTCTTCCACGTTCGGACCCTATCCCTGTGGTTGTGTTCATCACCTCACGATTGTGAATCCAATTCTCTTACCATTCAGCCACACATACAAACAATCAAAAACACAGGCATTTATGTTATAGCGAGAATACTGGGTTGTATGAATGTAACAAGGAATACATTGTTTGTGTGTATAATATTTAATTAACAATGGTAGATAGTATAGTTGACATGTCAAAGATGAGGATGATAGAATGAAGCAAAGTTAGTAGTTACCGTTTTGATTGCCAGGCAAACGCGGCTGGCCGAGGACGCCTGGCTAAGGCCAGGCGTCTGTTGGCCTAATGAATGGCAGAGCCAAATGAGAGGCTCTTGACCTGGTGCCGAAAAGGCAATGAGAGAAAGAGAGCTTAAAGTTGTTAGTTTTATAGGGCTCTGACCGGAAGTTGCAGAAAGGGTTCTACCTCCCATCTAGATCCTAATCAAAACAAGGGAGACAACCGCTACAATGTCTTTATAGAAATACAAACGAATTTTTTACAAGCAATCAATAGAATATCTGTGAAATGACTAATATTTTCTAGGATTCGTTTGGCTGCTTCTTCAACTCAAGTCAATTTTCAGAAAAATTCACATTGTACACCTTATTTAATGTTAGTCTCTGTTCACAGATTAATATGTCTGTCTCTCTCTCCCCCTCTCGCTTTCTTTCTCTTTCGCCCTCTATTTATCTATTAGCTTATCCATCCCTAATGTTTTGTTGGTTTCATTGTAATTATTTCTTCATCTTATATCGCTGTAAGCCATGTATTTATGACATTTTATATATATATATATATATATATATATATATATATATATATATATATATATATATATATATATATATATATATTGTTATATTTTTGGAGGGTCATATTGTTATAATATTGCCAGAAATAATAACAGAACACACTCACTGTTTGGTTTGGATTTGTTTTCGCTTCTGTATCTTTTATATCTCCATAGTTAATTTATTTGGCAATCAATGTTTATCATTGATTGACCAACGGTTAAAAATACAGATATAAATATATATATATATATATATATATATATATATATATATATATATATATATATATAGTCTATCAAAGTTCTTTCGTCACACATCTACGACATCATCAGTGGTATTATTATGTTTCCTCCCGTTGTATTGTAATGTCTACGCCATTTTTATTTCATTTATGAAATAAGATAAGAATGGGTTTGAAATAAAAACGTGTTTTGATTTCAGAGAGGGCTGAGAGCCGGAACAAATAACACAAGGCATTCCATCCAATGTTTTAACGAATCTGCCAGTTCACCGATTCCTCGTTTAGAGAAGTATCAAATCTATGATGTGTTTCCACTTCAGAACCCACCGAGTGTGAACATTTCTTTGTTACGAAGCAGAATATTACACCTCGCTCCACTTATTTTCATGCCTCAAAAAGCTTTAAGCAAACGCGTCATAGTTTTCGCCATCTTGTTTAGCCAATGGGTATAGAGATTTCCTATTCCTGTTTATCTCCCCTGTTTTTCTTTGTTTCGTTCTTCTTCTTGTTCCCTCTCTCTCTTTATTTTTGTCATTATGATATTTCGAAATGGATAAATGATTTTAAGATATTCGTGATTCATCTAACTATACAGTGAATATTTTCAATTTGTCAGAGATCGTGAATGTTTGGGTTGTGCCGTCCACATACCTAATATCTATGGAATGGGCGTCAGGGAGTGCAGAACTTTCATTCCCGGTGATCATTCATGACAAATCCCATTGTACGTGTCTGTATGTATGTGTGTGTTTATATATATATATATATATATATAATATCTATATATATAATATATATATATTATATATATATGTATATATATATATGTATGTATATATATAGCTAATAAAGGAAACAAAAGTGCACAGTTATATTAGGTTCGGGATATATATATATATAAACAAATAGTAAAAAGGAAAAAAATTCAGTAGAAAATGCTGAAGAGATTCTTTCAGTATAATATCAAAACATTTATTTATAAAGTGGGTATTTCCGCATTTAATAGTGGTACCAGTTTCAGCATTATATGCTTTTTCAACGGCGTATGGGCGAAGTGCAGTTAAGTTGCATATTTATACGAATAATAATAAAATGGGAAAGAAAAATTATTAGTTATTTATTATTATTAGAAAAATTACCCTCGCGTCCCCTTTATTTACGTGTCCCAACGACTTTTTTTAGCCGTTGCTCGCACCAACTGGAGGTATATGGTCTTTAAAGCGATGAAATGCCTATGATAGTTGGA
>OZ024765.1:12705059-12707559 GCA_964016885.1 Eledone cirrhosa | reverse complement strand
CCCAGTACTAGAACTACCTGTATTACTATTTTTATTGATCTCGAAAGGGAGAAAGGTAAAGTTGACCAGTGCAGAGAGCTGGAATGAATACTGTAAAGCATTCTATCTGACCTTCTAAAGACCCTGCTAATATGCCGCCCTGCATGTGTATGTATGTTCATATATATATATATATATATATATATATATATATATATACTAGCCGAATTACTCGCGCCTTGCTGCGTTTCACACATTTTTTTTTGTAAGAAAATGATGATTGATTTTAAATCAGTGATATAATTTATGGAGAAAAACTCTGCATTTCAATATTACTCAATGTAAAATGTAATGCATGAAAAATTAGAAAACATTATTTTTTGTAATATATCAAATCAAAATTACATTATTAAATCTTATTCAGTGTGGTGGATTGGCAGTATCGGCAGAGGGTCGGACGCCATGCTTTGACGCATAAAGTTATGGCCCTTGCCATTCTGAGTTCGAATCCCGCCGAGGTTAACTTTGCCTTTCATCCTTACGGAGTCGATAAAATAAAGTACCAGTAATGCACTGGGATGATTGCTGGCCTTGTGCCAATGGTAGAAACAATTATTAAATCTTATTCTTATTTTGTTTCTTGTAAACAATTTTTTTCAAAATGTCAATTCAAAGCTTTTGTGAATAGGCATCATATCTTGTCATTTACCTATGATTTAAATTTCATATAAATCGAAGGGGAATTATTATCTCATACGCATCTTTCTGGTGGCGTGTTCTAAACAGTCGTGCAGCCTGGGCTGAATATTATGCAATACCACACTTATGCACACAATTTTGGTGGCTGATGAGGAATACAGATGATTCTGTTCGTTCGCCATACGTATTTCGGTTTTTCTTTTTGTGTATATAAATAATAATGAAATTAGTGTGTAAAGTGCTCAGGGGCACTACATATATATATATATATATATATATATATATATAATAAATTAAGAGTGAATAACCAACATATATATATATATATATATATATATATATATATATATGATAAAGAACACAAGAGCGACTACAACATCAAAAGATTTTTATTGGCTTACAATGTTTCTTCCTTACGTAACAGTAGGATTCGTCAGAACTATAAAATGTTTGATGTTGTAGACGCTCTTGTGTTCTTTATCATATATACGGCTCTGCTCCAAAGCATAGAGCTAATTATTATGCTGCCAATACCTTAATGGAACACGGGTATACAATACCTAACTCCTATTAACCTAAGTACATATATATATATATATATATATATATATATATATATATATATATATATATATATATACATACGTAATACACACGTGTTTTTTTTTTCTTTCATTTTTCGTTCCTTCCTCTTCTCACTATCTATCTTTCTATTTCAACCTTTATTTCTCATTCTATCTTTTGATGAAGGACTAGTGTCCGAAACGTTAAGACTATCTTCCTACGATGTCAAGCGTTAAACTAATATATTTCTTCATTGTATTGTGTCGTTTGCTTTGTTGTTTCACCTCTTTTTTTGCCTATATATATATATATATATATATATATATATAAACACTGCTAATTATATCATATTTTAATTTACATATGTTTCATCATTTATATTAAGAGCTCAATATTAGAAATCCTCAGAATTAAATAAGATATAACTACCTTAACCACAATATTTCGTCCAAAATCGTACCAGAGCATTTTATTTACATTAAAAAAACGCCTAGTTATCTGTTTTCGTATTTGAAAAATAATTACTTTATACTGTGTGTGTGTGTGTGTGTGTGTGTGTGTGTGTGTGTGTGTGTGTGTGTGTGTGTGTGTGTGTGTGTGTGTGTGTGTGTAAAAAAATTGGTAAATTGGCAGAACCTTAAGGGTGTTGAAGTGAGTAGTGGTGTTTTGGGCACCTTAACCCTGGCAGCCGATTTCGGAGAGAGAGAGAGGGGGAGACAGAGAGAGAATGTGTGTGTGTGAGAGAGTGAGACGACCTTGTAATTGTAAGGGTGAAACGCAAAGTTAATCTCGACGGGATTTGAACTCAGAGAGCAGCGAGCCGGAACGAATACTGCAAAGCATTTTATCCAACACTGTAAAAGACTCTGCTAAATCGCTTGCCTACGTCTTCTTATACACTCCTATTTCTTCTTCATTTTATATCTTATCTAGAAAGGCGGCGGATTGGCAGTATCGGTAGAGGGTCGGACGCCATGCTTTCCAGCATAGTTACGTCCCTTTATGATCTGAGTTCAAATCCCGCCGAGGTTGACTTTGCCTTTCATCCTTACGGGGTCGATAAAATAAAGTACCAGTAATGCACTGGGTAATTGCTGGCCTTGTGCCTAAAGTCGAAACAATTATATATCTTATCTAGAGGGTTGGACGCCATGCTTTCTAGCATAGTTACGTCCCTTTACAGTCTGAGTTCAAATCCCGCCGAGGTTGACTTTGCCTTTCATCCTTACGGGGTCTATAAAATAAAGTACCAGTAATG
>OZ024765.1:12682559-12692559 GCA_964016885.1 Eledone cirrhosa | reverse complement strand
ATATATTAAAATATAGAGAAAAATACTGCAGGTAGCACATGGTAACATGTAATAAAATACGTCCCTCATCAGTGATTTGCCGAAGATCATAGATATTTCATTGCATTAAAAATCATATATCTCACTTCGGTGCAATAATAACCAAAATAAGTTATTAGGACAATTAAAACGCGTAAAGCGAGTGAGACGGGAGAACAACAGAAAAGATAGCATTGTTGTTCTCCCGTCTCACTCGCTTTACGCGTTTTAATTGTCCTAATAACTTATTTTGGTTATTATTGCACCGAAGTGAGATATATGATTTTTAATGCAATGAAATATCTATGATCTTCGGCAAATCACTGATGAGGGACGTATTTTATTATATATATATATATATATATATGTATATATATATATATATATATATATATATATATATATATATATATATATATATATATATATATATATATATACATAATTACAAAATATGAGGAAATAATAGACAAACATGTACCCATGTTTTCTTCAAAGTCCCGATTTCAGTTTCACCGATCCGTGTGCAACTGTACATTATATATATATATATATATATATATATATATATATATATATATATATATGCAAAAGTTCTATTTAAATAAAATTGTTGGGTTACAACAAGTAAATATTTTATAACCGATATAAAGCACTCGACAAGTTTTTGGAGTAGATATACCAAGCCAGCTTCCTACCTTAATGGTCGCTTATATTTATGGTACGTCAAAATTATTTATAAAACTGTTTATATATTGTATTTTATCTGACGAAGGCATGCCATATTTTTAATATGGTATCCCTGAAATATGTATAATGAAATAAATATGGTTTTATAAATATAGTTTCCATTTGTTTAATATCGTATATATATATATATATATATATATATATATATATATATATATATATATATATACAAAATAAACTAGTGCTTAGTACTAACCGCCATATTTATAATTATATATAAACCATACATAAGTATAAATATTATTATTATTACTATATATATATATATATATATATAGGAACGAGTAGGACCCCCGACGGCTGAGCTCAAGCCGTTTCGACGGACGGCTAATTCTGGAATTAGCCGTCGAAACGGCTTGAGCTCAGCCGTCGGGGTCCTACTCGTTCCTATTACCCACTCTACTACCCTAAGTATTGAGTACTTTGGTGCGTTAAGGTCCACCTGGTTCCTTACCACATTTCCTCCGTTTTATATATATATATATATATCAAGATAAGCAGAACAAGTAAAATTCAACCAATTTTTCAAAATAAATCAAAATTAATATACAATTAAAATTAATCAAAATAAAAAATATAATATAAATATTTACCTATTCTAATGGCCCTAACTGTACAGTTTCACGGTGCAAAACATTAAATATCACCAGGATATTAATGGAAAAGCAACGATCATCAGAGAAGCATTTTCCTGTCCTAGGGTTAAAAACCCCAGGAACGACAAAATATATGGCCTCACTCCAACTAATACAGGTCTAAAAGGTCGTGAAAGTGACCCGTAAATACATTGGTGTATAGTGAAGGCGGGAAATCGTAGACTCGCCGTCTATAGCTCGCCACTAAAAAAAGATTTTTAGTAACTAAATATAACGACAAATTTGTATCTCTACATATGGAGATTATTGAAAAAGGTTAATATATATCTGAGGGTACAATGTACCCCCGGAAATATATAGTGTGTCTATGATTTAAGGTGGTTCTATGGTATATATATCATGTTTGTATTTATCTTAGTTGTAGTATAAATAGGGTCATATGCACTTGGTCGGTTTTCTGAGTGTCAAACTTTCTTAACTTTGTGTTTCACTCTGGCGAAAAAGTATTAAACTTTCGTACAATTGAGTGCTTTTTAACTGCCTCAAACAATTCGATTGGTATCTGCTATATTGTGGCTACAACTTCGATTTATATTTATTATTATTACGAGGTTAACTTTGCCTTTCATCCTTACGGGGTCGATAAAATAAAGTACTAGTAATGTACTGAGTAATTGCTGGCCTTGGGCCAAAAGTAGAAACAATTATACATATATAACCAAATGAAGAAGATATATCTATATATAGAGAGAGAAAGGGCCATATATCGTATAACAAACACGGTGTACTGTATATATAGCAAATAATTGTTTCTACTTTTGGCACAAGGCCAGCAATTACCCAGTACATTACTGGTACTTTATTTTATCGACCCCGTAAGGATAACAGGCAAAGTTAACCTCGGCGGGATTTGAACTCAGACCATAAAGGGACGTAACTCTTTGCTGAAAAGCATGGCGTCCGTCCCTCTACCGATACTGCCACCAAATAATACATATTCTATAGAAGAATATGTACACAGGTGGAATCCATATTTGATATGTTTTGATTCATTATTTTTCCAAGAGTTTTCAATATGAATGAACCTGTTATTTTTATCTAAAGACATTTTTTCCAATTCCAACCCGCCCGTCCCTTCAATCTATCTTATTTCTCATTATTTCTTCTGATGAAGGACTAGCGTCCGAAACGTTAAGACCCTATTCCTGCTATTTCAAGCGTTAATCTAATATATTCCTTCCATATACTGTACCGATTGTGTTGTTATTTGTTTAACGTTTACATGCATATATATATATATATATATATATATATATACACACACACACACATATAAGTTTATCCCGGGGTCAATCGGGGTAACCACAGTAAGTAAGCTACTCAATAATAAATAAATATATATATATATATAACGAAGGAAATGTGGTAAGGAACCAGGTGGACCATAACGCACCAAAGTACTCAATACTTGAGGTAGTAGAGTGGGTAATAGGAACCAGTAAGACCCCGACAGCTGAGCTCAAGCCGTTTCGACGGCTAATTCTGAGTCCAGAATTAGCCGTCGAAACGGCTTGAGCTCAGCTGTCGGGGTCTTACTGGTTCCTCTATATATATATATATATATATATATACACACACACACTATGTTGATCGAGTGCTCTCTCGATTTTGGTCTTTCTATCTATTATTCCATGTTATTCAAAACCGCCAGCCTCTTTCAAAAACGAAAGAGAGGCGGTTTTCCTCTGTACGGTGGCTATGGTGAAAGAAGTTATATGGTGGACGAGGTTGAGAGGAATGAGGACAGATGCCTTTCTCTCCGGACAACAATTGATTCCCTTCTTTAAGTATCACTTTAGAAGGAGAATCAGGGATGAGAGAGAGGCAGTGCACCCCAGTAAATTTACTGAAAGGTGGGTGAATGAAGCGAAAATGGCCCGAGTGATTGGGCCTTCTCTGTTTATAAGCCTGTAGGTTGAGGAAGAGAGCAAAGGAAGAAAGGAGCACTTGCACAACACGCTCCTGGAGTTGAGGGTTGTTCTATCGACGGGGTATTAAACAACCCATTTGTGGCGCCTCCCCCCTATTGGGGATTTCGATTGTTGAAATTGTTTGTTTTTATATTTTTTACACGACTGTATGTAAAATCCCCAGCATGTCTTTGTATTGTCCCCTTTTCTTGTTGCGCCCTTGTGGCTAATAAAGAAATCTATCTATTATTCCATGTTATTCATTCTGACGACTGAAGACAGACATAAATATCTGTCTTCAAGAAACCACTGGTAAATGAATTAATTATCTTATGTTGTTTATTACATAACTATTATTGCTATATATATTATATGGGGGCGGCGTGTTTGTATACAATCATAAATAAATGGCCAAGTATATTCTAAAAAAAATCTTGCTTATCCTCAGTTTTATGACTCAGTATAAACGAAAATATTTATCAAGTGTTGATAATTCTACCATAACTAATGGACAATCTGTTTACCCCCCCCCCATTACTCATTCTTCTTAACTCTCTCTCTATCTATCTATCTATCTATCACACTCTTTCATTCTTCAGACACACACGCACGCACTCTCTCTCTCTCTCTCTCTCCATCACCCTCTTCCAGCCACCCTCTCCCACACTGTCCCTCTCCTTCACAAACTTCCTCTCTCTCACTTTCTCTCTCATACCCTCTATAACACTTCCACTCTCTCTCAATCTCACACTCTCTCCCTCCCTTACAATCTCTCTCTCTCTCTTACACACACACACACACATTATCACTCCCCCCACTCTCTTTCTCTCACACACACACTATCATCCCTCCCCCTCTCTCTCTGACACACACACGCACTACCACTCTCTCTCTCTCTTACACACACACACCCACACACATTATCACTCCCCCTCTCTCTCTCACACACACACACACACACTATCAATCTCCCCCTCTCTCTCTCTCTTACACACACACACACACACAATCACCCCCCTCTCTCTGACACATACACACTACCACTCTCTCTCTCTCATGAATACTGTAAATCTCCTAAATAATGTTAAGGTCAATTTTCAAAATGCTGTTAACGAGAATTTTCCATTGTGTAGGAAATGTGTCTTTCTGTTTAATTTAAGCGTATTTATTACGTAAATAGAAGCGGGAAGATGCCATTAACTACTGGTTGAGACGTAGGGACGCCTTCCTAGCATACAAAAGCCTGCTTGGGGCATTTAGGTGGAGCCCGTTCCTCTTCCAGTTGGAACGCAGTCGTGTTCTTCCAGAGAGAGAGAGAGAGAGAGATCTTCCAGAGAGAGAGAGAGAGACAGACAGACAGACAGAGAGAACCAAGGGTGGTTTTAGGCAGTTTGATAATAATAAAAAAAAAACAGACATGCCAACCTCTAAAAACCCAAACGGGGAGTACCATGAAAAAAAGGTGCCGAAAAAACCGGAAGAAATGAGGCAAAATGAGGAGATTTTACATAGTGAAAGGTTTTCACAAGAGAAGACATCTCTCACCCACCCCAAAGTGGGTGAGAGATCTCCCCGTCGGACGGAGAGAGTTGACAGGTCTGCAAAATGGTTAGAGACAGCTCAGAATTGATAAAAATTTGAATGAAATGACGATGAAATAAAATATTGTTATATTTAGGGAGGTGAGGGGGGGGGGGGGGGTCATGTTGTTCTAAAACATCGCCGATAAAATAAGACACATTTAAATAAAAGACCAAATGAAGTTTACTTTTCAACATAGTCCCTGGAAAGAAACAATGCAGTTATTAATAAGAAGAGTTGAAATTAATGCATGCAAGATTTCACAGCCCTAGTTTGGGGAGAAAAATATAATTATGGGGGGGGGGGGGTTGATAATGGCACCATGACCCTCCCCAGTTCCACAGTCCCTGTATATATATATAGATATGTTTCTTTATTAGCCACAGGGGCACAAAAGAAGGGGACAAATACAAAGGGGGAAGTTTACATACAATAAAAACGTGTAAAATATTATCACAAATGCAATTTAAAAAATTAGCCGATTTTCCCCAATAGGGGGAGACAGTTCATATGGGTAACACATACCCCCGAAAAAATGTGCAACCCTCATCTCCAGGAGTACGAAGAGTTTGTACCCCTTTCCTCTCCTCCTCTTTTTCCTCAACCTACAGGCTGATATAGAGAGAAGGCCCATTCACTCGGGCCATTCTTGCCACTTTCACCCACCTTTCATAAAACTTGCTGGGGTACAGCACCTCTCTCTCCATCCTGATTCTTCTTCCAAAGTGGTATTTGAAAAAAAGAATCAGTTGTTGGCCGGAGAGAAAGGTGTCAGACCTCAGCCCTTTCAACCTTGTCCACCTCTTTCGCCATAGCTATCACACAAAGGAAAACCGCCTCTCCTTCGTTTTTGAAGGAGGGTGGCGGTTTGATCATGACAATGGACTCGGTGGTCAACCGCATTGGTCCCACCCGCGACAATAGTCGTTCTACATAGCCCCACAGGTCAGTGACGCCCGAGCAGTGTATGAATGCGTGCGCGACGGTTTCTTCGTCTCGCACGCACCTCGGACAGATCTTTTTTGAAGGGTCCCTGCCCGGGCGCCCATGTCTGTAGAGCTTGTCTCGAACTGGTAGAGCTCCTCGGTAGCACTGCCAGGCCAGGGACTTTTGGAAGTTGTCCATCGGACCCGGGCGGAAGGTACCGAACAGACTGGCCAGTTCATCTTCCTCTACGCCTAGAGTTTCACCGAGCGCGTCGTCGCACTTGCTGCGGATCAACCCTCTATAGAATGACGAAGTGGAGTCTCCACTGATCGCCGGGTCCGCTTGCCAGAGGGCTGTGAGCGCCTGAGCACATTCGATGTGCCAGTCGCCCATTTTCCTCGGTCTTTGCTTGACCAAGGACTGCAGCTCGGTCAGCGAGATGAGTCGTGGGAAGGCTCGCCTCACGAACGGGGCCCACACCGGTTGTCCGGTGAGGAATACATAGAGATGCCGCAGCCTAAGCGCGTGTTTGCGCATCGTCAGCCACGGCATCGTCAGTCCTCCGTTAGAAGGGTGTTGGCAGCAGATGGATCTTCTCACCAAAGGAGCCCGCCTCTTCCAAAGATATAGATAGATAGATATGTTTCTTTATTAGCCACAGGGGCACAAAAGAAGGGGACAAATACAAAGGGGGAAGTTTACATACAATAAAAACGTGTAAAATGTTATCACAAATGCAATTTAAAAAGTTAGTCGATTTTCCCCAATAGGGGGAGACAGTTCATATGGGTAACACATACCCCCGATAGATAGATAGATAGATATAAAAATGTCGTTTTGGAAGCCTCAACAATGCAGATAGATAAATCTCTGGGTAACAGAATCATGTGGTAATGAGAGAGAGATGTAAGAAGAAGCGTAGAAAGCGACGTAGAGAGCGTAAAGGAACGTAGGAAAAGTGTAAAAAAATAATAACACGAGATAGAGTTACCTTGGAAGTGACTTAATAGTCCCTATATTTCGGATTTCGCATCCATCAACTGGGGTTTTCTGTTGTCGATAAAAAATGTACCTGTCTAGTATTGGAGTCGATTCTTCCTCTATAACTTCTCTCACTTTCTCTGTCTTCTCTGGAAGAAATTTGTTGTATTCAGACTTGGAGAGAAGATGTGTTCTACCAGGTTAAAAAGAATGCCCTAAAAAACGCCGTATGTCGATATGGTGCCCCTAAGCCTTCCTCGGAAGTTACAGGATTATGTGAAGGTACATGACTTAGTTGTTGTTAGTTCATAAAATGTTTGGGTAAACATAAACAGCCAAACGTTTTCAAAGTCGTTAAACGTAACTCCTGACATTAGAGAGCTTTGAAATATTGTAATTAGTAAGCAATGAATTTCGGATTTGAAGATCGAATGTTAAATATTTAGAAAATTGACTTATGTGTTCAAATTATAATCGGGAGCATTTTTAAACCACCGCTTTTATGGAATGGTATAGTATGGACCCGTAACTTTTGACAGAATTGTAGAGGCGTCGTATTGACGCACGGCGTTTCTTGGGCATTTTAAACCTGGCGGAGCCCATCTCCTTCCAAGCCTGAGTACAGCAGACTTCTTCCAGAGAACGATAGAAAGTGAGAAAGAGATATAGAAGAACAACCGAGCCTAGTTAGACAGGTATATATATTTTTTTATTAATCTCGAATAGATCAAATGCAAAGCTGGCCTCGACGGGATTTGAACGCAGAGAGCAGAGAGCTGGAAAGAATGCTACAAAGCATTCTATCCGACGTTCTAACGACTCTGTCATTTCGCCGCCTTTTTAGGAACAATTGTTTACTATTCGCGAATAATTTCTTCTCTTTTCTCAGCAGTAGGCTTTCTTTCAACTTCTACCATATCTAAAGTCTGTCTTAAGTGAGAAGGTTGGTTATGTCAGTGCTTGTCCCGGTTTCATTGCGTAAAACGACTGAGAGTAGAAGACGCTCTCACATTGGACAGGACGCCAGTACAGGGTGGTCCGAAAATCTTGTCACCCCCTACCAAAAAGTAATGAGAACAAGTTTATGTTCCCATCGCAGTATCGTCCTCTTCGGAGGGGCTGGTTTGCCGAATCTTGCAGTGAGGTCATGTCGCACATCCTCCATGCTCTTACCAGAATACACACGATCATGTGTCCATACACTTGTAAGCAGCCTCTCTTCCAAACTGTAGGAGCTCTGAAATAGAAAATTATATTATTATTATTATATATTATAATTAATTGTTTCGACTATTGGCACAAGGCCAGCAATTACCCAGTACATTACTGGTACTTTATTTTATCGACCCCGTAAGGATGAAAGGCAAAGTTAACCTCGGCGGGATTTGAACTCAGAATGGCAAGGGCCGTAACTCTATGTGTCAAAGCATGGCGTCCGAGCCTCTACCGATACTGCCAATTCACCGCCCATTATATATTATAATTAATGATATTTGGATTGGCAGTATCGGTGGAAGGTCGGACGCCATGCTTTGCAGCACAGTTACGTCCCTTTACGGACTGAGTTCAAATCCCGCCGAGGTTAACTTTGCCTTTCATCCTTACGGGGTCGATAAAATAAAGTACCAGTAATACACTGGGATAATTGCTGGCCTTGTGCCAAAAAGTAGAAACAATTATATATTATATTATTAAAACAAAAAATAATGAAAGTTAAAACAATATGTGACAAGGGGTGACAAGACTTTCGGACCACCCTGTACATCGCAGGGTTGTTTCAACCCCCAGATATTGCTGGTACTCATTTTCAGCTGAGTATACTGGAGCAACGTGAAATGAAGTGTTTTGCTCAAGAACAGGAATCGAACCCACGGCATTATGATCGTAAGTCCAACACCCTTACCACTAGGCCACATGCCTCCTCTACCATACCTACAACGAATCATTTACTACTTGCTCCACACCCGATTTCTTTTTCTAAGTCGTTTAAAAAACTTTACCTTCTTCCTCGAAACACCAAAGCTTGGCTCAGGTTTATGGCGTCTAACTTCGCTTTCATCTGTCGTACTATAAACAGATCACTTGTAAGAAGGTTGTTAACGTAACACTAGAAGTGGGGGGAGGGAAATAATATATACTACAAGGAAGGGGGAGGTCTTAAAAAATTGACGTTAGAAGTCGGAGTGGTTTAATAAATTATTAACCCTTTGGTTTCAATCTTAACTATAATATACGGAGGAGCGTGGGACTGCGTCCAGAAAATATTTTTTTTTATCCCGTTGGATTACTTTGAATAAGTTGGATTACTTTGAATAAATAATTGTTTCTATTTTAGGCACAAGGCCAGCAATTACTCAGTACATTACTGGTACTTTATTTTATCGACCCCGTAAGGATGAAAGGCAAAGTTAACCTCGGCGGGATTTGAACTCAGATCATAAAGGGACGTAACTCTATGCTTCAAAGCATGGTGTCCGACTCTCTACCGATACTGCCAATCCACCAAATAATGAATGAATATTACATAATTTATGTACGAAATTTCTATCTATCTATATATTTATCTTTATGTATATACACACACATACATACATGTAAAATTTCCTTATTTTGACTCATTTCTCCCCGTTTTGGGGCACCTTTTTTCACAGTATTGGTATTCCCCTTTTGGCTTTTTAGAGGTTCGCAGGTCTGTCAATACCAATACATTGTTACTAGAGCTTCCAGTCGAATCAAATCTTGTAAATGAAATTTGGTAGATGGAAACTGTGTGGAAGCCCGAAAGCTGCACTGTACACGTATTTCAAAGGTTCAGCCTTGTCACATATATTCTGTCATCGTTTTATGATATATTTTAATGGGTGTTATATATAAAGGGTGTAGTCGTGAGGGGGGGGGGGGTGAGAAAGTGGGAGATAGAGAGAGAGGCAAAGAGGGGGAAGAGCGGGAAGTGCAGGAGAAGGAATGGATGGGAGAGTAGAGAAGAGGGAGAGAAAGGGGGATTGGTAAAGAGAGGCAAAGAGGAGGAACGAGCGAGAAGAGGAGAGACAGAGAGAGGGTGAAGAGAGAAATGAGCGGGAATGTTTACATATATCCTCATATGCAGAGAAACACACATATCCATATTTACTTGCACGAATACACACACGCATACATATATATTGACTCATGCGCACA
>OZ024765.1:12650059-12662559 GCA_964016885.1 Eledone cirrhosa | reverse complement strand
CTAGAGATCGCTACCCGCCTGCTTTCGCGTCAATCGATCACCAATACATAGTTGTAACCAGTCAATTCATCAGAGCTAGCCTTGAAAAGATTAAATACTAGCCCTGAAAAGATTAAAATATTTGCCCCAAGAATGTGTTTTAGACTTGCTCATCTTTTGTGGCTTTTGTGTGTCTTTTGATTGGCTATTCCCAGCAACGCTGTTTTTTGCAACAATCATGTCCTGGTGGTACTATTGGACTACACCTAAGTGGACTACCTATAACAATAATCTGTTATCCCGTATATATATATATATATATATATATATATATAGTAATAATAATAAATGTGAAGACTAAACTCCGAAGAGGGCTCGATAAATATATAGAAAACCGTAGAGCAAATATTTATCAAAATAACATATTAAAGTTTAAGCAAAGGATCGTTGCTTTCACCCTTAACGGTATCCTGTTAAGGGTGAAAGCAGTGATTCTTTGCTTAGACTTAACATTAATCTGTTATTTTAATAAATTAATATATATAAATAAATAAATATATATATATTTAAATATATATATGTGTGTGTGTGTGTGTGTGTGTGTGTGTGTGTGTGTGTGTGTGTGTGTGTGTGTGTGTGTGTGTGTGTGTGTGTGAATCACTATCTCCCTAGGGACAACTGACGCTGCACACCAAGTCCGAGCACAACAGAAGACCCGAACTCCCATTGTCATCGCCTCCATGTCTCTTTCCCATCTCCATCTCTCTGTATAGGGAGCAAATGGTGTCCCACTTGCTGGCTGCCCCACGGTCCCGGGGGACACAATGAAGAAGGCGTTTCCCCGGAGGAGGATGGAAAGGGAGGTGCGCTGGAAGACCCATTCCATATACCAACCATAAACACGATATTTGACTACATGGAGGCTATAAAAAGATTCAACGACAGAAATATTATTATCCTGAAAAAGACGACATCTTGAAGTTGGTCTTCCAAACACTATATATATGTCTGTGTGTGTGTGTATGTATATAGATACGTATTTATATATATATGTGTGTATGTATATATGTGTGTGTGTGTATATGTCTATAGATACATATATATATATATGTGTATATATAACTTTGAATAACTTTGAAATGTTTTGGCCAGTATTGGCCCAGGCCATGTCTAACTTAATAGCACCACCTGGCGAAGTCTTTCAATTCAGGATTTGGGCACCATGGCCCATTCGAGAAGAGAATTACTGTTTGCGGAGACATATCCGGGTGTGGGTCGTTTGTCCGGGATTACTTGGAGGAATTTGTCCAAAGACTTCTTGAATTTTGTGTGGTCAGTTTCTGTTTTGACGTGTCCTGGTGTGATGTTGAAGAGAGCAGGGCCGATTGAGGTGAAATAATTGTGCCGTATTGTTGTTATGAGTTGCGATTTAGATTTTTGAATGGGACGGATAGCACGGGGCCCAAGCCTTGGGTGTATCTTGAAGGCGATGCCAACATCATTTGGGCAGTGATGATGGAACATTTTCCACATCATGCAGATAATATAATGCTCACGGCGACGTTGGAGTGAGTAAAGTTTCAGGTTTTCTAATCGACCCCAGTAGTCAAGGTCTGACATGCCATCTATCTTTTTCGTGATTGCCCTTTGAGGAGCTTCAAGTTTCATGATACTTTGTTTCGTGTGGGGAGACCACAGTGGACAACAGTATTCAAGGTGTATGTATATATATATATGTGTTTGTGTATATATATGCCTGTGTGCGTGTATGTATATATGTGTGTGTGTGTATATGTCTATAGATACATATATATATATATGTGTATATATACGTGTATGTATATATATATATATGTGTGTGTGTGTGTGTGTGTGTGTATGTATGTATATAAATACGTATATATGTATGTATATGTGTGTGTGTGTGTATATGTCTATAGATACATATATATATATATGTGTATATATACGTGTATGTATATATATATGTGTGTGTGTGTGTGTGTGTATGTATGTATATAAATACGTATATATGTATGTGTGTGTGTGTGTGTATATGTCTATAGATACATATATATATATATGTGTATATATACGTGTATGTATATATATATGTGTGTGTGTGTGTATGTATGTATATAAATACGTATATATGTATGTGTGTGTGTGTGTGTGTGTGTGTGTGCGTACACAGTCACACACAGGAATATATATGTATATTTAAGAATGTGAGAGTGTGTCGTAAATGGAATTGCGGCGCCATATTCAAAGGTTTTCCCGTCGTCATCAGGAGGAAGGGGGGGGCTGCTGAAACGATGACGGACAACGGCACACAGACAGATTGTCTTGAAATTCCTTTCGACCCATCCCCTCACCCTTCCACTCATATCATGAGGTGGTCCCGTGTCGCATGACGTCACATGACGTCAACTGCCTTCCATCTCTCTGAAGGAAGATCGTGCTTAAAATTTCCGAGAAAAATAATGCGAACATGTCGCTGCAGGTTAGAATAAATACTACACTAGTGAACCCGTGTCGTCAATAATGAGGACGACAATTCTGGAACATTGAAAGTATTCAATGTTTGACGTCCAGGTTTGTTATGTGATATATACCAAGATTGGTATATCATATACCAGAATTGGAATAGGATTCGTATGCGATAGATACCATTTCTGGTAAATCATATATACCAAGATTGGTATATCATATACCAGAATTGGTATAGGATTCGTAAGCCATACATACCATTCCTGGTATATCATATATACCAAGATTGGTATATCATATACCAGAATTGGTATAGGATTCGTAAGCCATACATACCATTCCTGGTATATCATATATACCAAGATTATTATGTCATATGTACCAGGGTTGGTATGTCATATATATACCAATCCTGGTATATAATATATACCAGTATTGGTATGTTATATACATCAGGATTGGTATGTCATATATACCAAGGTTGGTATGTCATACATACTAGGATCAGTGTATAATATATACCAAGATTTGTATGTCATATATACCAGGATTGGTATGTCATATATACCAAGGTTGGTATGTCATACATACTAGGATCAGTGTATAATATATACCAAGATTTGTATGTCATATATACCAGGATTGGTATGTCATATATACTAGGATTACTGTTACATCAGCCATCGCTGGTGGTCCACCATAGCTGAGAACCGTGACACCTGGTGTTTCACCATCAACCATGCTGTCTCTTCCTCCGAAAACAGACAAGAGGCCACCCTCAAGGACAAAAGACACAGGTGGAAGAACCACCATCAACCATCAACCATCAACATACGTCAAGCAACTTGAGGTCGATACTGGATGCACTGCGGAAGAACTGGCAAACGCTATGAGAGACAGAGATGGATGGAGGAAACGTGTCGTAGAAGGCCGAGCATGCTCGACCTAATGATGATGATGATGTATATATATGTATGTATATATATATGTATTTAATGCTCTGAAATAGCGATATATATGTGAAGACAAACATAGAATATTCGAAAATATTCTGTATGTTTATAATAAACATTTTGAAGACCCAATCGCTATAGAATAGAATACGTCACGTATTACAATTTGAGATTCTCGATAAAAGCAAGGGAAGTAATCTACGCGTTTCATTCTTATTAGAAATCATCAGGATTACATATCCAATGCTTTTATCGAGAACGACACAGCTAGAGACTTCTCAAATTGTAATACGTGACGTATTCTATTCTATAGCTATTGGGTCTTCAAAATGTTTATTATAAACATACAGAATATTTTCGAATATTCTATGTTTGTCTTCACATATATATGTATATATATGTATAGGTTTATATATATATATGTATATATATGTATGCCTCTCCCAGAGGCAGGAAAGCTCAGATTCGGTTTCGAATCTTCGCCGCCGTTATAACGCCCAAAACATCAGCAATATCGTTCATTGTCCTCCGACGATCCTTATTCACAAGGTGATTAATTTTCTCCACATTTCTGGGAATGAGGCTCATGGCAGATTTTTCAGCTCGGTTGTCATCAACGACTCTTCTTCTTCTTCTTCTTCTTCCTCTCTCTCTCTCTCTCTCTCGCTCTCTCTCTCTCTCTCTCTCTCTCTCTCTCTCTCTCTCTCTCTCTCTCTCTCTCTCGCATGCGCACACCCAACCCTCTTTCATCGAGGAAGAAAAATAACAAAAGAAAGAAAACGACTCCTACACAAATTTCATAAGGAATTTATTTAGCTCTTTTGAAATGCGTCATGTGTGTCTGTGTGTTGTATATATGTGTGTGTGTGTGTGTGTGTGATTGTCCTCCGACGATCTTCATTCACAAGGTGATTAATTTTCTCCACATTTCTGAGAATGAGGCTCATGGCAGATTTTTCAGCTCGGTTGTCATCTCCAGTGGCGTTCTTCTGATTTTGAAGCACCCGTGCCACTTGAAACATTTCGTACAACCGTACTCAATGTCTCTGTAGCAGAAGTTGAACGACAAAATTTCATGTTATCTCTTTGTTTCAAGACTACAGCATACACATAGTCACAGATTTCACAACTTGTGAAGTCAACACTGCGATGTCACTCGGTACACTGGTGCATGAAGGTTAGTGATGGTTCTCGCAGTGTACACACCCTGTGTTGTGGTTCGTTGGCTGGCTACAGAACAAGCCTGGAAACTTTTTGATACCACCTCGTATGTGTATGAATATATATATATATATATATATATATATATATATATATATATATAAACATACTTGAAAATATATATATATAAACATACTTGAAAATTAAAATGGTATGTAATGCCAAATGCTAATTCGTATGTGTATGAATATATATATATATATATATATATATATATATATATATATATATATATATATATATATATATATAATTAAGTTAAAGATGTACATCCATATATGTATACTGAAAAAAACTTGGTACATCTACATATGTATACGTGTGTGTATTCATATACATACTAGTATTTCAGTATACATATATGGATGTACATCTTTAACTTAATTGTTTAAGCGTCAGTCATACAAAAGTGAGTTACAAACGAAACAAAATTTAATTTCGTTTCGTTATTTGTTTATATATATATATATATATATAAACATACTTATATATATATATGAGTGACCCGAATCTTCCTGGTCGTTATTTTTCGGCTGCACGGGTGTTTTTAGGCATATTCTTTGTGTGTTGGTATCATAACGATAGTTATAGCTCTGATTTATCTGAATTATTGAGCCCTCTGCCACTCATGTCGGATTTGTTTATCGTAAATTCGTGAGCTGATTTTCCGATACTCGATTATTCTATTATATATATATATATATATATATATATATATATATATATATATATATATATATATATATATATATATATATATATATATTTAGTCTTCACATTTGTTATTATTACTATATATATATAAATGTATGTATTTGTGTGTGTATGTATGTGTATATGTATGTATACGTATGTATATGTATATATATATATAAAAATGTATGTATATATATATAAATGTATGTATATATATATGTATGTATATGTATGTATATGTATGTATGTATATATGTCAGGTCACCAGTTGGTGCTACTGGTAACATGTATCCCAGTACAACCTGTCTCATGGTCGTGTCGTTGGCGACTAAACTGGCAACCCCACCAAGGTTTCTTGGTGAGGAGGGTGACTTTGGACATCCTGCAGGACTAAAAACAAAACCTGTCAATGGGCAAAGGAGCTCTTAAGAGTCAATGGCCATCCAAAATCACCGGGAGAGATGACCCCTTAGCCTTTGTCAAGGCAGAATTCTAGGAGAAGGAAAACTCTGATATAACACCTGCAACCCTGATGGTATCCAATGATGTTGACTTGTTCTTCTTTTTGGTAAATATCATCTTGGTTAAGAGAGTGGGACTGGCTTTGTGCAGTGCCTTTGCTCACTATAAAACTATAAAAGCTTCACGGCACAGGCATTGCTTTATATCTGGAGATCTCTCTGCACTTGTCGTCTCATGGTACCATGGGCCCAGCACTATGTGTCAATAATTGTCAAGAGTGTAGTGTTTGTACCAGAGTTTTCAAGTCGCTGGCTGGACTAAAAAGTCACACTTGTTCAGCGCATCGGTAGGGATTCTCCTACATGGATATAAAGTAGTGGCCGTATTCGAAAACGAGTTGGCAGCCACCATATGTATGTATATATATATATGTATATATTTGTATGTGTATATATATATATATATATATATGTAGATAAATCTACCAAGAGTTTACGGTAGTTTGTATAATTTTGTATAATTTTGTACATAGATCTGTTGAATATGCATGCCAATTCTAACACATATATATCCTAGAAACGATCGTTAAATAATGAACTTTTTTTGTTTAATATAAGGAACTGTTTCATTGTTTTATTCATTATTTGTTTAATATTTTAATATTTTATATATATATATATATATATATATATATATATATATATATATATATATATATATATATATATATACTAGCAGCAGGACCCGGCGTTTCACGGGGTAGGAAACGTCAAATAGCAACACGCATATACAAAGATTGAGGAATGTAGTTGTGTACTTTTTGGATTCCCTTATTCTCAGGGAATGATTAAAGTGCGACGTAGTCAATTGTATGAAAACCAAGTAGGGATGTATGTTTAAGTAGGGATATTGAGATGACGAAATCAGTGTGGCAACGCAGCTGCAGCAGAAGGGATCATAGTGCAATTAGCACAAACGCTGGGCAGCACAAGTTGCACTGTGTTTACACAGCAACAAAGGTGCGACAAAAGGGATTAGCACAACCGCTGTTCGGCGTACTTGCGCAGGGCGTTCATACTGCGGTGTAGCTGCAACAAAAAGGGGTCTTAGTAGAAATAGCACAGACGTGAGTTTTACGGTGTCAATAATACGGCAACGTACACAGGGCTCGGATTTGCGCGTGATGAAAGCACGAAGCGTCAACAGGGCGCCGACAAAAGTTTTGAAGGTCCTCCTCATTTCCTCAATCCCCTGAAAATGGTCCTGCTTAAAAGTATGTAAGTGTTGTGTCCTCTGTTAAATAAACCAAATTTTTAACGAAATATTATACACTACTTACGATGTTTCAGTAGCGTTTATATTGAAAATTAAAATGGCATGTAATGCCAAATGGTAATTCGTAAATTTCCTAGAAACCATTTATGGAATCGGAAATTTTTTTGTCCATAGTAATGCGAGGGGACTAACTAATATGTGCTGCAAATTTCGAGGAAATCAACTGGATTATCTTTAGGTTACGCCTCAAAAAAGCTTTAAAATGCCTTTAAAATGCGGTTTTTCGCCTAATGCAGACCCTAGGGCTGAAAAAGTTAAACATTTTTTAGCCCATTGCACTTCAAGAAATATAAGTAACGCATGTGTAAAGTTTGAAAAATATCGGTCGGGTACTTCTCGAGTATTAGGGATTTACACAGACAGACAGACATCCTCTGTTTATATATATATATATATATATATATATATATATATATATATATATATATATATATATATATATATATTGTTATACTTTGGGAGGGTCATGTTGCCAATAAGAAACACACGTTTTTTCCCGTTCTTTGCCAGCGAACGTCACCATGAACCAAAGTATCGTCTTCCTGTCTTCCTCCGGTTGCAACGTTTTTTGAAATATCCAGTTCTGCGTTTACAGATTGACTCTGTTAGTTTCAGAAGATCCCGTTAAGGGTGAAAGCAGAGATTCTTTGCTTAAACTTTAATCTGTTATATTAATAAATATATATATATATATATATATATATATATATATGTGTGTGTGTGTGTGTGTGTGTGTGTGTGTGTGTGTGTGTGTGTGTGTGTGTGTGTGTGTGTGTGTGTGTGTGTAAATATATAGGTTTAAATGATATATAACAGGATATATCAATTGAGAAACGCCTTGTATTTTGTACGTATACACAGAACAAATAGTATGTAAACAAAAATACATTTGTTCTGAATAAATGTACAAAATACTGTTTCCCAATATATATATATCTTATTCTTGTTATATATCATTTAAAGTTATATGATTGATGTTCGAACCTGAAGTTTATGGACCTTAATATTGAGAAACATTGTTGATATACATTTTATATATTTGATTAAACCTCAAAATAGTATATATATATATCAGGGGCGAAGGGTCCGTGCATGCAACGCATGCGTTATAGAATCTTGTGTTGATCAATTGCATCGGTTGAAGCAAGCAGAATTTTGGCTGCTTACTAAATCGTAGACAGATAAAAAGATAACACACACATACACACTAGATAACACTAGATGCGGCTTTGACCGGGAGGGTCATTTAGAGAGAATTGGGGGGGGGGGGGGATAAGGCTGCACAGCCCCACTTTCCGCCATGGCGATTGGACTGCATGCCCTGCCTTCCAGGTTACCCTTCGCCACTGATATATATATATCATCATCATCATCATCATCATCATTTTACGTCTGCTTTTCCCTGCTTGCAAAGGTGGGACGGGTCCTATTCAGTACAGCATCTCTCCAGTTGTCACGGTCCTTCGTCATCTCCTCTGTGAGCTTCAGCGATCTGAGGTCTGCCCTCACCACCTCCGCTCATGTTTTTCGTGGTCTACCTCTACTACGTCTTCCTTCTACTGGCATTTCTTGGCACTTCTTCACCCATCGGTCATCCTCCAAGCGCATCACAAGTCCAATCAAACCTTTTGCAAGGGTGGGACGGGTCCTATTCAGCACAGCATCTCTCCACTTGTCACGGTCCTTCGTCATCTCCTCTGTGAGCTTCAGCGATCTGAGGTCTGCTCTCACCACCTCCGCTCATGTTTTTCGTGGTCTTCCTCTACTACGTCTTCCTTCTACTGGCATTTCTTGGTACCTCTTCATCCATCGGTCATCCTCCATGCGCATCACATGTAATAATAATAAATGTGAAGACTAAAATCCGAAGAGGGCTCGATAAGGATAATATATATATCAAATATATAGAAACCATAGAACAAATATTTATCAAAATAACAGAAGATCCCATTAATGGTGAAAGCAGCGATTCTTTGCGTAAACTTTAATCTATTATTTATAGGAAAAGAGTCAGGACCCCGACGGCTGAGCTCTGGCTGTTTCGACAGCTAGACCCTAACTAAGCCAGCAGGATAGAATGCTTTGTAGTATTCATTTCAGCTCTCTCCTCTCTGAGTTCAATCCTGCTGAGGTCAACTTTGCCTTTCATCCATTCATGGTCGATAAAAAACGTACCAGTCAAATACTGGGGGTCGATCCTTCCTCTATATATATCTTTCTCACTTCCTTTCTCTATCCTTCTCTGGAAGAAATCTGCTGTATTCAGGCCTGGAGAGGAGATGGGTTCCACCAAGTTTTAAAAAATGCCTTAGAAATGATGTATGTCAATACAGTGCCTCTACGACTCTATCAGAAGTTATGGGACCATACCATACCATACTATATCATCATCATCATCATCATCATCATCATTTTACGTCCACTTTGCCCTGCTTGCAAGGGTGGGACGGGTCTTATTCCGCATCTCTCCACTTGTCACGGTCCTTCGTCATCTCCACCATGAGCTTCGGCGATCTGCGGTCTGTTCTCACCACCTCTGCCCACGTTTTTCGTGGTCTACCTCTACGACATCTTCGACGTCTTCATATTTTGTTGTTGTTCCTATTTGTTGCTGTACTGATAAGCGTTTTGGCATTGATACACTGGTTGGATGCCCTTCCTAACACCAGCGCCACTTTACAGCATGGACTGGGTGCTTTTATTTGTGCCACCAGCACTAGAAAGGATGTCTTACTAGACTCAAGGGCCTTCTCTACCCCTCCATTTTACAATCTATTAATAATCTATTAATAAACGATATATCTCTTTTTAAAATGCCAAAAATAAAAATATTCAGTGGGTGTGGTGGCATTTCTTCTATCAATGTGCTGGAAAATTTTGTCAGGTTTTCACCAGGTATCGTATTTATCTGAATTTTACTGCAGAGTTATGTCTAAAGAAATTTAATATACTAATGTATAGTAGAAGTAACTGGGGGGGTCAGATGGAGGTGGCCAGTCTTATTCAAATTATAATAACCTGTTCTGTATTTAGAGCAACAATGAGGACTTTAACCTCACTGAGACAATTCAACATTCACCGCAACACCTACAGACAGAGTATAGAGTTTCAAGTTAATGATATACACTCACATACGAGAAAATGCATATATATATATATATATATATATATATATATATATATATATATATATATATATATATATCATTTCTTCATTTTTTTTGAAAATGAAAAGATGATATATATCATCATCACCGTTTTACGTCCGTTCTTCTACGCTAGCATGGGTTAGACGGGTTGTCCTGTTGTGGGCAGTGTCTGGTCGGCTGACCATGCCTTGCTCATACAGGAACTGATTCTGGCTTGATTTCTACAGTTGGATGCCCTTCCTAACACCAACCTCATTTACAGTGAGTGCTGGGTCCTTTTTCGTGGCGCCTACACGTCCACTTTACAGTGTGGGCTGGGTCCTTTTTTGCCGTGGCACCTCCACGACCATCTTGCAGTGGGAGGGTGTGGGGGCATATTGTCTATATGCTTCAGCTTGTACCCATGGGAGGTCGGGTACTCTGTATTACTGCGTGACGCCAGAGGTCACGGTCGTGTGTCATCGCCTTTGAGAGGTGTAATTGGGTAAGGTCGATATATATATATATATATATATATATATATATATATATATATACATATATATATATATATGTACAGACACATATATATATATATATGTACAGACACACATATATATATATATGTACGTACACACATATATATATACATATACATATATATATATATATATATATATATATATATATATATATATATTTATACACATACACATATATATATATATATACACATACACACACACACACATATATATATATATATATATATATATATATATATATATATATGTATGTATGTATATATATATATATATAAATAAATAAAGTAACAGGGGGCTGGACTGGTGTATATCCTTGAAAGGTTTATTATACTATGATCATCTCAATGACCGGGTTCCGTGTGAATCCGGTGATATCATCAGGTATTCGAAATATAACAAAGGAATATGTAAAAACCATGGATCCAAAAAATCAGAGACAGAGAGGACGACTGACCAACTAGCTGCTTTCACCTTGGCCAGTCGCCCTCATATATATATATATATATATTAGTATGTAGTTGACAGCCAAGATAAAAGAGTACTCAATACTGCAGTACAGTTTAAATATTCATTATATTGAGGCTAATTAGTGAGTCTTGTTACTCTGGAGTTTCGCCTGCTTCTCACAGGATCTCAGATAAGAGGTTGATGACCACCCCCACCCCACCCCCACCCACCCCGTGAGAAGCAGGCGAAATTCCATAGTGATAAGATTCACTATTTTGCCTTAATAAAATGAATATCTATTTTATATATATATATATATATATATGTGTGTGTCTGTGAATGTGTACGTCATCATCATCATCATCATCATCATCATCTTCGTTTAACGTCCGTGTTCCACGCTTGCATGGGTTTGGACGGGGGTTTTCCCACTTGAGGCAAGAGTGGTTGTCTTGCTCGCATAGGACTGTCTGGCGGGTTTTCTACAGCTGGATGCCCTTCCTAACACCAACCACATTTACAGTGTGGGGCTGGGAGGTTTTTACCGTGTTGCCTACACGGCCACATTACAGCGTGGACTGTGTGTTTTTTTGTCGTGTGTATATATATATATATGTATACATATATTCTTTTACTCTTTTACCTGTTTCAGCCATCCGGCTGAGGTCATGCTGGGATATATATATGTATGTATGCATTTATGTATGTTGGTATGCATGTATCTTAGTATGTATGTATGTATGTATGTATATATGTATGAATTATATGTCTGTTGGTATGCATGTATGTTAGTATGTATGTACATACGTACGTACGTATGTATGTATATATATGTATGAATTATATGTATGCTTGTTTGTATTGTTGTATGAAAAACATGTTTGTAATGTATAGTCATCAATTGTATTCTATTGTGTATATAGGTTATGTAAAATAGCTATATACCATGTAATTGTTTGTGTCTGAGACAAATTCTATATGTGGGAGCAGAAGCCATGTTGGATGAAGTCTCACCAACTGTAGTTAAACAACACAGTAGAACTGGTCTTGCTGAAAGAGTCTTTACCTTGACACAGTTAAGACCAGACAAAAGGTCTACCTCCAGAATATACTACATGTATTAAGATGAAATAAGATCTGTCAGTATGTCTGTCTATCTGTCTGTCTCTTTGTGGGATTATGGGATTGTAAGATTGTAAGATTGTAAGATTGTGAATACATATATATATATGGTTGTGGCTGCC
>OZ024765.1:12640059-12645059 GCA_964016885.1 Eledone cirrhosa | reverse complement strand
TACGACCACTATACAGGATAGACTGGGTACTTTTTGTCATGGCACCAGTACGACCACTATACAGGGTGTACTGGGTACTTTTTGTCATGGCACCAGTACGACCACTATACAGGATAGACTGGGTACTTTTTGTCATGGCACCAGTACGACCACTATACAGGATAGACTGGGTACTTTTTGTCATGGCACCAGTACGACCACTATACAGGATAGACTGGGTACTTTTTGTCATGGCACCAGTACGACCACTATACAGGGTGTACTGGGTACTTTTTGTCATGGCACCAGTACGACCACTATACAGGATAGACTGGGTACTTTTTGTCATGGCACCAGTACGACCACTATACAGGATAGACTGGGTACTTTTTGTCATGGCACCAGTACGACCACTATACAGGGTGTACTGGGTACTTTTTGTCATGGCACCAGTACGACCACTATACAGGATAGACTGGGTACTTTTTGTCATGGCACCAGTACGACCACTATACAGGGTGTACTGGGTACTTTTTGTCATGGCACCAGTACGACCACTATACAGGATAGACTGGGTACTTTTTGTCATGGCACCAGTACGACCACTATACAGGATAGACTGGGGACTTTTTGTCATGGCACCAGCACCTTACAGAGAGGACTGGGTACCTTTTGTCATGGCACCTGTATTAACACCTTACAGGGTTGACTGGATACTTTTTATCATGGGAGCAGCAGTACGACCTTACAAGGGGGACTGGGTGTCTTTTGTCATGGCACCAGCATGACAACCTTATATTTTACATTTGCTTTTCCTTGTGGTGAGCATTGGGAAGGGCTTCAAGCCATAGAAACCATGCCAGAAGTGTTGTGAGGACTCTCCGGTTATGTCAAGGGTACGACAACCACCCTGGTAATGGTGCAACGATATGATGCACCTGGTGCACTCTGCAGTGTGCAGTAAGTGAAATGTGGATATGTGTGGGGGTGGGGACAGCATGTCTGAGGAGTCAGTACTCCAATTAGATATTGACTTGGTCTGTGACAACCTGTCTTACACATTCTAGCAGAGAAAACAGACATTAAATGATGATGATACACACACTCATTCACACACATATGCACACACACAGTCATACATGCATGCATACACACACATTCACACACATATACACACGCACACATTCATACATGCATGCAGATTCGTGCACACAAACACACACAAACATTTATACACACACACACACACACATTCACACACATATACATATATATATATATATAAATATATATATGTATATACTATATATATGAATATTTGGATGGTATATATATATATATATATATATATATATATATATATATATATATATATATATGAGCGTACTGGACGTTTCTGTTAGGATCATCTAGTTTCCTGAAACCTTTGGTAATGGAAGAGTTATATTGTGTTGTTTATTATGTAATTAAATATATATACATATATATATATATATATACATATATATATATATATATATATATATATATATATATATATATATAGGAAAATGTATGACCCCGACGGCAGAGCTCAAGCCGTTTCGACGGCTATTTCTGGACCAAGATCTGGACCAGATATAGCCGTCGAAACGGCTTGAGCTCTGCCGTCGGGGTCATACATTTTCCTATTACCGACTCTACTACCCTAAGTATTGAGTACTCTGGTGCGTTATGGTCCATCTGGTTCCTTACCACAATTCCTTCGTTATATATATATATATATATATATATATATATATATATACCTACACGTGTGTGTGTCAGTGTGTGTATAAATGTGTGTGTGTGTGTATATATGCAAGAGAGATAGAGCCGAGAGTGGGTAGGAATATATGTGTGTATGTCTGTATGTAATATGTCAGTGCGTGTATTAGTGTATGGGTGTGTATGCTATGTATGTATGTGTGTGTATGTGTGTGTGTGCTATGTATGTATGTGTGTGTATGTGTGTGTGTGCTATGTATGTATGTGTGTGTATGTGTGTGTGTGTGTGTGTGTGTTTATATAGGACAGGCAGGTATGCCAATTGTGTTTGGTAATGAAAAATGAAGTTTAAGCTGTAATATGTGGTGAGAGAAGGGGGGGGGGGGGGGGAATGGATTATTACATCAGCTTTATCTCATTACATATCTGTTTACACCATCAACACCACCACCATCATCACAACCATTACCACCACTGACATCACCACTACCACCATTAATACCATCACCACTACCACCATCCTCAACTAAAACACTACTGATATCCTCACCATCACCATCACCACTACCACCACCACTACCACCACCACCACCCTCAACTCAGATATTACTAACCATCCATCACCACTATCATCACAACCACCATAACCACTACCATCAACACCACTGTCAACCACTATCATCACAACCACCATCACCACCACTATCATCACCACCACCACAACCCCTACCACCATCACCACCACAACCACTACCACCACCACCACCACGACCATCATTACCACTACCACCACCATCACTATTACCATCACAACCACCACCCTCAACTCAGACACTACTGGCATCACCACCACCATACCACCACCACAACCACAACCACCACCATCACTACCACCACTATCATCACCAGCACCAACACCACACCACCATCACCACCACAACCACCATCACCACCACAACCACCACCACCATCACCACCGCCCTCAACTCAGATACTACTAACATCACAACCACCATCACCACCACCACCACTATCATCAGCACCACCACAGCCACTACCACCACCACCACCACCATCACCATTACCATTACCATCACTATCACCATCCTCAACTCAGACACTACTGGCATCACCACCACAACCACTATCATCACCAGCACCACCACCACACCACCATCACCACAAAACAATAGCGTAAGGTCTTCAAAATACTTTTAATTAAGCATACAGTGTATTGCAAAATACACTATATATACATTCATATATATATCGCTATTTCAGAGCACCAATTCTAAATTTCAATTTCTGCTGGACCGGCAACCCCTCTGTATAATCAGTTCCTGATTATTACTGGAATTCTATAAGAATCCAACACATATAATTTTCAACAAACAGGAGGAGTGGTGAACTTTGATAAGTACCAAAAAGTACGAAACAGAGCTCTCTCAGTTTATCTCCCCCTGTTTGCTGAAAATTTAAATAAGTGACATTGTCACTATTTAAAACAATAGCCTATGGTCTTCAAAATGCTTTTAATTAAGCATACAGTGTATTGCAAAATACACTATATAGGAGGCATGTGGCTTAGTGGTTAGAGCATTGGCCTTGCAATTGAAAGGTTGTGAGTTCAATTCTCAGACCGGGTGATGTGTTGTTTCCTTGAGCAAGACACTTTATTTCACATTGCTCCAGTTTACTCAGCTGTAGAAATGAGATGATAGGGACTGGGGTCCATGTCATTCCACTGCAAAGTGGTCGTGGAGGTGCCACAGCAAAAAAGCACCCAGCACTCACTGTAAATGAGGTTGGTGTTAGGAAGGGCATCCAGCTGTAGAAATCAAGCCAGAATCAGTTCCCGTCCCACCCTTGCAAGCAGGGAAAAGTGGATGTAAAAATGAAATGATGATGATGAATGATGATACATTCATATGTATATATATATATATATATATATATGGTGGGTGTGAGTGTAGTGCAAGCCAACCTACATAAGTCTTTTTACTTGTAAATTTTCCACTCCAACCATAAATTTCAGGAATTCCTCAATTTAAGAATGACCTGTAGTATCCATTTCACACTATTAACCTTAATTGAATATATATCTGACCAGGAATGTCTTTTATGAAAATCAGTCATATGGAACTATTGTCATCATGTCTGACGGTTTGAACTTTACAACACCACCTGCCTCTTTGAGGTCAAATACCAACCCTACTACCATCTACAAACTGACCAATGAGAATCAAGACTATTCCTGCTGACAACATTAAATTATTCCTAACAAGCTCATATGTCCAAAGACTCTGATACCATCAACACTATAAACACAGAGCTGGCATATCTAAGAACTGACTAACTGCCTGATGAGGTCATAGCCATTCAATGGCTATTATCGAAATATATATAGCAGTAAATAAAGGATATATAAGTTTAATACTTGAAATAGCAGGAAGAGGGTCTTAATGTTTCGGACGCTAGTCCTTCTGTTAGTTGTTGCTGTTGGTGTCAGTGGGGTGTTGAATGGATGCAGTGATTATCATAGTGTTGCTGTTGCTGTTGATGTTGGTAATGATGATGATGATGATGGTGGTGGTGTTGGTACTGGTGACACACACCACATGATACCACACATACTGTACTATATCACACTACACCACTTCACATCGCACCACATCACACTACACCACACCACACTACACCATACTACACCCCAGTACATCACACAAAACCAAACAAAACCTCACTACATCATACCACACAACCCCATACCACACTACACCACACCACATTATACCACACCTTACCACACCACTCCATACCGCACCATACTACATCGCACCCCACCACACCACACCACACAACCCCACACCACACTACACCCCACTACACTACACCCCACCACTCCATATCACACCATTCCAAATAGAACCCCACCACACCACACAACACCACAGCACACTACACCACACCATTCCATATTGCACTCCACCATACCTCAGAACACCATACCACTCTACACCACACACACACCACACAACACCACAGCACACAAAACCAGTCCACAACACCAAACCACACAACCCCACATCACCCCATAACACACTACACCACCCCGCGCTGCACTACACCACACCACACCACACCACACCACACCACACAGCCCTACACCACACCACACTACACAAAACACCACACCACATCACAAAAAAATGATTAAAAATGAAGATAGGACTACAGAAAGTTATTGTTCATGTGACAATAGCCAAAATCTTTCA
>OZ024765.1:12625059-12632559 GCA_964016885.1 Eledone cirrhosa | reverse complement strand
TATAGGTGTACTTAGCACGCAGGGAGGCTGAGAGTAGGAGGTTTGCCAATGTTCTGCGACAGGAAGATCAGAGGTGTGCGGTGTTCCACATTGCAAGGCAGTGTGTCAATGCAAATCAGGATGTTGTTGGAGATAAATGTGTCCGGGATGATGCCGGTGTACTTAGTGTCATGAATGATCAGAAAAAGGAGGCCTGGAAATGTCATTATGAGAGACTGATGAATGTGGAGAATGAATGGGAGAGAGAGAAATTACCCTCAGTTGATCCGACAGAGGGACCAACTATTGAGATTGACGAATATAGGGTCCAAGAGGCGATTAAGGAAATGAAAAATGGTAAGGCTGCTGGACCATCGGTGATAGTTGCTGAGATGCTGAAGGCATCAGGGGACGTAGGCACTAAACTGGTTGCACGCATCATCAATCAGGCTATATATGGTGGTGTCATACCCAAAGACTGGTGCAGCAGTATTCTCATAAATTGCTACAAAGGTAAAGGGGTTGCTCTGGAGAGGAGCAACTATAGGGGTATAAAACTGATGGATCAGGTTATGAAAGTGGCAGAAAGGATATTAGCACAACTAATTAGAGAAAGGTTCAAACTAGATGAGATGCAGTTTGGTTTTGTGCCTGGGAAGAGTACAACAGATGCCCTCTTCTTAGTGAGACAATTGCAAGAGAGGTTCTTAGAGAAAAATAAGCCACTATACTTAGCCTTTGTTGACCTAAAGAAGGCCTTTAATAGGGTACCCCGATCTGTCATCTGGTGGTCCCTAAGGAAACTAGGTGTTGAGGAATGGCTTGTGAGGACAGTGCAAACTTTGTACAGAGGTACTGTCAGTAAAGTCAGGGTAGGAATGGAGTTTAGTGAGGAATTCCAGATACAAGTAGGAGAACAACTAGGTTCGGTCCTCAGCCCGCTCTTGTTCATTATAGTCCTCCAAGCCATAACAGAGGAGTTTAAGACTGGCTTCCATGGGAACTTCTCTATGCTGACGATCTGGTTCTTATAGCAGAATCAGTATGGAGATATAAAAGATACAGAAGCGAAAACCAACCCAAACCAAACAGTGAGTGTGTTCTGTTATTATTTCTGGCAATATTATAACAATATGACCCTCCCCAAGTATAATAATATATATATATTATATATATATATATATATATATATATCTTAAGGTTTGTTGGTTCACCACTGGATAGAACTGGTCATTCCGTATGGTCAATCCTGGTGTAATATTGTGAAGAGTACTCAACGCAGTGCAGTTCACCCATCTTCATTTGTGTAGTTGGTGGTGCCAACACGGAGTTAATTATAAATGAAATAACAGGAGGCTGGACTGGTGTAAATCCTTGAAAGGTTTATTATACTATGATCATTTCAATGACCGGGTTCCATATGAATCCGGTGATATCATCAGGTATTGGAATATAACAAAGGAATATGTAAAAAGCCATGGGTCCGAAAAACCATGGGTCCGGGAAACCAGAGACAGAAAGGGCGGCTGACCAACTAGCTTCACAGCCAGCCGCCCTCAAATATATATATATATGGAGGGGGGGGGGGTATAGGATTGTGTGCATAGGGTGAGAAGAGGCATGGCAATTAGCTGCTCTAATCTAAAGAAAACATTTTGCCATGTCCACCCACTTGAAGATATTAAGAAACCCGACACAGATTAGCAAAGAGACAGATCATAAAATATTACTAGTCTTTCGGAGTTAGGTGTGGCATATACAATAGATATATAATATCTGTAGTTGAGTATTTATATAGCTATATAACTATATAACTAAATAGTTATAGAATCAATTTGTATTATGGCCACAACATTCAGTCCTAAATAAATACGCTCGTGTAGGTGTCACGACAAAAAGAAAACACACAGTCGACGCTGTAATGTGGCCGTGTAGGTAACACGGTAAAAACCTCCCAGTTCACACTGTAAACGTGATTGGTGTTAGGAAGGGCATCCAGCCGTAGAAAACCTGCCAGACAGTCCTATACAAACGAGACAACCAATCTTGCCTCAAGTGGGACAATTCTCGTCTAAACCCATGCTAGCGTGAAAGATAGACATTAAACGATGATGATGATGATGATGATGATATAATTGTTTATGTCAAAAATATATATATATATTCCTTAAGGGTTAGTTTTATACTGGCCCCCACCACATGTACGATCATTGTCTTTAATTCATCATGGTTTTCGGGAGTCCATAAGGCTCCACATTTCTGTGTGAGTCTTCTTGGCCATTGAGGTAATGGTGGGTGGTCTGTCTCTTTCTGGCCTTGTGGGGCAGAGGTTGCTGAGGTCATGTGTGATGGTGATGGTTGTGGCGGTAGTTGTGGTGGTGATGGTGATGGTTGTGGCGGTAGTTGTGGTGGTGATGGTGATGGTTGTGGCGGTAGTTGTGGTGGTGATGGTGATGGTTGTGGCGGTAGTTGTGGTGGTGATGGTGATGGTTGTGGCGGTAGTTGTGGTGGTGATGGTGATGGTTGTGGCGGTAGTTGTGGTGGTGATGGTGATGGTTGTGGCGGTAGTTGTGGTGGTGATGGTGATGGTTGTGGCGGTAGTTGTGGTGGTGATGGTGATGGTTGTGGCGGTAGTTGTGGTGGTGATGGTGATGGTTGTGGCGGTAGTTGTGGTGGTGATGGTGATGGTTGTGGCGGTAGTTGTGGTGGTGATGGTGATGGTTGTGGCTGTAGTTGTGGTGGTGATGGTGATGGTTGTGGTGGTAGTTGTGGTGGTGATGGTGATGGTTGTGGCGGTAGTTGTGGTGGTGATGGTGATGGTTGTGGCGGTAGTTGTGGTGGTGATGGTGATGGTTGTGGCGGTAGTTGTGGTGGTGATGGTGATGGTTGTGGCGGTAGTTGTGGTGGTGATGGTGATGGTTGTGGCGGTAGTTGTGGTGGTGATGGTGATGGTTGTGGCGGTAGTTGTGGTGGTGATGGTGATGGTTGTGGCGGTAGTTGTGGTGGTGATGGTGATGGTTGTGGCGGTAGTTGTGGTGGTGATGGTGATGGTTGTGGCGGTAGTTGTGGTGGTGATGGTGATGGTTGTGGCGGTAGTTGTGGTGGTGATGGTGATGGTTGTGGCGGTAGTTGTGGTGGTGATGGTGATGGTTGTGGCGGTAGTTGTGGTGGTGATGGTGATGGTTGTGGCGGTAGTTGTGGTGGTGATGGTGATGGTTGTGGCGGTAGTTGTGGTGGTGATGGTGATGGTTGTGGCGGTAGTTGTGGTGGTGATGGTGATGGTTGTGGTGGTAGTTGTGGTGGTGATGGTGATGGTTGTGGCGGTAGTTGTGGTGGTGATGGTGATGGTTGTGGCGGTAGTTGTGGTGGTGATGGTGATGGTTGTGGTGGTAGTTGTGGTGGTGATGGTGATGGTTGTGGCGGTAGTTGTGGTGGTGATGGTGATGGTTGTGGCGGTAGTTGTGGTGGTGATGGTGATGGTTGTGGCGGTAGTTGTGGTGGTGATGGTGATGGTTGTGGCGGTAGTTGTGGTGGTGATGGTGATGGTTGTGGCGGTAGTTGTGGTGGTGATGGTGATGGTTGTGGCGGTAGTTGTGGTGGTGATGGTGATGGTTGTGGCGGTAGTTGTGGTGGTGATGGTGATGGTTGTGGCGGTAGTTGTGGTGGTGATGGTGATCGTTGTGGCGGTAGTTGTGGTGGTGATGGTGATGGTTGTGGTGGTAGTTGTGGTGGTGATGGTGATGGTTGTGGCGGTAGTTGTGGTGGTGATGGTGATGGTTGTGGCGGTAGTTGTGGTGGTGATGGTGATGGTTGTGGCGGTAGTTGTGGTGGTGATGGTGATGGTTGTGGCGGTAGTTGTGGTGGTGATGGTGATGGTTGTGGCGGTAGTTGTGGTGGTGATGGTGATGGTTGTGGTGGTAGTTGTGGTGGTGATGGTGATGGTTGTGGCGGTAGTTGTGGTGGTGATGGTGATGGTTGTGGCGGTAGTTGTGGTGGTGATGGTGATGGTTGTGGCGGTAGTTGTGGTGGTGATGGTGATGGTTGTGGTGGTAGTTGTGGTGGTGATGGTGATGGTTGTGGCGGTAGTTGTGGTGGTGATGGTGATGGTTGTGGCGGTAGTTGTGGTGGTGATGGTGATGGTTGTGGCGGTAGTTTTGGTGGTGATGGTGATGGTTGTGGCGGTAGTTGTGGTGGTGATGGTGATGGTTGTGGCGGTAGTTGTGGTGGTGATGGTGATGGTTGTGGCGGTAGTTGTGGTGGTGATGGTTGTAGCGGTAGTTGTGGTGGTGATGGTGATGGTTATGGCGGTAGTTGTGGTGGTGATGGTTGTAGCGGTAGTTGTGGTGGTGATGGTGATGGTTGTGGCGGTAGTTGTGGTGGTGATGGTGATGGTTGTGGCGGTAGTTGTGGTGGTGATGGTGATGGTTGTGGCGGTAGTTGTGGTGGTGATGGTGATGGTTGTGGCGGTAGTTGTGGTGGTGATGGTGATGGTTGTGGCGGTAGTTGTGGTGGTGATGGTGATGGTTGTGGCGGTAGTTGTGGTGGTGATGGTGATGGTTGTGGCGGTAGTTGTGGTGGTGATGGTGATGGTTGTGGCGGTAGTTGTGGTGGTGAGGGTGATGGTTGTGGCGGTAGTTGTGGTGGTGATGGTTGTGGCGGTAGTTGTGGTGGTGATGGTGATGGTTGTGGCGGTAGTTGTGGTGGTGATGGTGATGGTTGTGGCGGTAGTTGTGGTGGTGATGGTGATGGTTGTGGCGGTAGTTGTGGTGGTGATGGTGATGGTTGTGGCGGTAGTTGTGGTGGTGATGGTGATGGTTGTGGCGGTAGTTGTGGTGGTGATGGTGATGGTTGTGGCGGTAGTTGTGGTGGTGATGGTGATGGTTGTGGCGGTAGTTGTGGTGGTGATGGTGATGGTTGTGGCGGTAGTTGTGGTGGTGATGGTGATGGTTGTGGCGGTAGTTGTGGTGGTGATGGTGATGGTTGTGGCGGTAGTTGTGGTGGTGATGGTGATGGTTGTGGTGGTAGTTGTGGTGGTGATGGTGATGGTTGTGGCGGTAGTTGTGGTGGTGATGGTGATGGTTGTGGCGGTAGTTGTGGTGGTGATGGTGATGGTTGTGGCGGTAGTTGTGGTGGTGATGGTGATGGTTGTGGCGGTAGTTGTGGTGGTGATGGTGATGGTTGTGGCGGTAGTTGTGGTGGTGATGGTGATGGTTGTGGCGGTAGTTGTGGTGGTGATGGTGATGGTTGTGGCGGTAGTTGTGGTGGTGATGGTGATGGTTGTGGCGGTAGTTGTGGTGGTGATGGTGATGGTTGTGGCGGTAGTTGTGGTGGTGATGGTGATGGTTGTGGCGGTAGTTGTGGTGGTGATGGTGATGGTTGTGGCGGTAGTTGTGGTGGTGATGGTGATGGTTGTGGCGGTAGTTGTGGTGGTGAGGGTGATGGTTGTGGCGGTAGTTGTGGTGGTGATGGTGATGGTTGTGGCGGTAGTTGTGGTGGTGATGGTGATGGTTGTGGCGGTAGTTGTGGTGGTGATGGTGATGGTTGTGGCGGTAGTTGTGGTGGTGATGGTGATGGTTGTGGCGGTAGTTGTGGTGGTGATGGTGATGGTTGTGGCGGTAGTTGTGGTGGTGATGGTGATGGTGATGGTTGTGGCGGTAGTTGTGGTGGTGATGGTGATGGTTGTGGCGGTAGTTGTGGTGGTGAGGGTGATGGTTGTGGCGGTAGTTGTGGTGGTGATGGTTGTGGCGGTAGTTGTGGTGGTGATGGTGATGGTTGTGGCGGTAGTTGTGGTGGTGATGGTGATGGTTGTGGCGGTAGTTGTGGTGGTGATGGTGATGGTTGTGGCGGTAGTTGTGGTGGTGATGGTGATGGTTGTGGCGGTAGTTGTGGTGGTGATGGTGATGGTTGTGGCGGTAGTTGTGGTGGTGATGGTGATGGTTGTGGCGGTAGTTGTGGTGGTGATGGTGATGGTTGTGGCGGTAGTTGTGGTGGTGATGGTGATGGTTGTGGCGGTAGTTGTGGTGGTGATGGTGATGGTTGTGGCGGTAGTTGTGGTGGTGATGGTGATGGTTGTGGCGGTAGTTGTGGTGGTGATGGTGATGATTGTGGCGGTAGTTGTGGTGGTGATGGTGATGGTTGTGGTGGTGATGGTGATGGTTGTAGCGGTAGTTGTGGTGGTGATGGTGATGGTTGTGGCGGTAGTTGTGGTGGTGATGGTGATGGTTGTGGCGGTAGTTGTGGTGGTGATGGTGATGGTTGTGGTGGTGATGGTGGTTAAGCCATTTGTATCAACATATATATATATATATATATATAACAAAGGAAATGTGGTAAGGAACCAGATGGACCATAACGCACCAGAGTACTCAATACTTAGGGGAGTAGAGTGGGCAATAGGAAAAAGTATGACCCCGACGGCAGAGCTCAAGCCGTTTCGACGGCTATTTCTAGACTAAATTAGACTTTTTAGCCTGCTAAATAAATAACTTGTCAAGGGGTACTTCCTTATATGGGAAGATTGTAATTGTCAAGTACCCCTTGACAAGTTCGACTATTTATTTACCAGGCTAAAAATTCTAATTTAATCCAGAAATAGCCGTCGAAACGGCTTGAGCTCTGCCGTCGGGGTCATACTTTTTCCTATATATATATATATATATATATATATATATATATATATATATACAGACGTTATATTTAATTTGTTGGGATTCAACAAGCTTAACATTTTTTATAACTGATATAAAGCACTCAACAGCTTAGTGGAGTAAATATTCAATATATTAATAAATGGAAACTATATTTATAAAACCATAATTATTTTATTATACATATTTCAAGGGCAACCAAGGCAAATTTTGGTGCGCTTTCATCAGATAAAATACAAATTTGTTTTATAAATATTGACATACCCGCATAAAGACAACCTCAACCGTTAAGGTTGTCTTTATGCGGGTATGTCAATATTTATAAAACAAATTTGTATTTTATCTGATGAAAGCGCACCAAAATTTGCCTTAGTTGCCCTTGAAATATGTATAATAAAATAATTATGGTTTTATAAATATAGTTTCCATTTATTAATATATTGAATATATATATATATATATATATATATATATATATATATATATATATATATATATATATATATAATATAAGATCAAAAGATGGTTAAAGGAGTTCCATGTATTTTATTATGCGCATTTCAAAAACAAACATCATCATGCAATAATATTTGTGTTTTCATCAGATAAAATAGGAGAACATGATATGAAGGCTAAAAAACACTTGTGGATAGTGCAGTTTTAAATCAACATATAAAACTGCACTATCCACAAGTGTTTTTTAGCCTTCATATCATGTTCTCCTGTTTTATCTGATGAAAACACAAATATTATTGCATGATGATGTTTGTTTTTGAAATGCGCATAATAAAATACATGGAACTCCTTTAACCATCTTTTGTTCTTATATATTATATATACTCCAGTCCTACAAACTGTAGAGTGCTTCTTATCC
>OZ024765.1:12602559-12620059 GCA_964016885.1 Eledone cirrhosa | reverse complement strand
TAAGGTGGTTGGTGTTAGGAAGGGCATCCAGCCGTAGAAAAACTGCCACTGACACTTCCGTACGAGCGAGACTCGGTCTCCCGACCAATCCTACATCAAATGGAACAAAACCGTCTAACCGATGATGATTGGATATCATTATCATCATCATCATCATCATTTTACGTCCGCTTTTCCCTGCTTGCAAGGGTGGGACGGGAACTGATTCTGGCTTGATTTCTACAACTGGATGCCCTTCCTAACACCAACCTCATTTACAGTGAGTGCTGGGTGCTTTTTTGCCGTGGCACCTCCGCGACCACTTTGCAGTGGAATGACATGGACCCCCAGTTCCTATCATCTCATTTCTACAGCTGAGTAAACTGGAGCAGTGTGAAATAAAGTGTCTTGCTTTATGATGATATAAAATAGTGTATTAAATATCAAATGATACATATTATATATATATAAATATAATAAAATAAAAAGAATATAATATTTATTTAAATTTAAATTTACAATTTTATTTATCATATATTATTTACAATTTGCATGTAGGCAGATCTTTCTGGAAATAGGGTGGGCTGAGGGTGTACGTGACCATAAGTGGAGCAGTGACCAAAAAAGTTTGAGAACTTTTACAGGATGTTAAGAGTCAGTCAGTCTGAAATTCTCATAGCTTTCAGTCATTCACCATCTAGCATGATTTATCAGTCACTGGTTATATTGTGCCTCATGTTCTTTAAACTTTGTTCCTGTTACCACATAGTTGTATAGCTGTGACCAATTGTTACCAAATATTCTCACACCAGGCAAGCAATCTATATTTTTAGCGTGAGCAATAAGTTTGACACTTCTACAAAGGGTAGTTATGAGATAGCCTAGTCATAAAACACATTAATATTTGTTTCTACTTTTGGCACAAGGCCAGCAATTATCCCAGTGTATTACTGGTAATTTATTTTATCGACCTCGTAAGGATGAAAGGCAAAGTTCACCATAATAATGATTTCTAGTACAGGTATAAAGCCAGTAATTTGGGGGGGAGAGGGGGGGGCAATTAAATCGATCCCAGTGCATGACTGGTTCTTTATTTTATTGACCCCCGTAAGGATGAAAGGCAAAGTTAACCTGCCAATCTACCGCCTTCAAGTTCACCATTATAATGATTTCTTATATAGGCACAAGGCCAGCAATTTGGGGGGAAGGGAAAGTTGATTAAATTAACTCCTGTATGTTACTGGTACTTTATTTTATGGACCTTGTAAAGATGAAAAGCAAAAAATGAAAATGAAACTTTGGTGGGATTTGAACTCAATATGTAAAAGGAAGTAACTCTATGCCACAAAAAGTTATAGGTCAACCCGTGTCTATAGCAGAAGACACTTCTTGCCCAAGGTGCCATGCAATAGGATTGAACCCCCAGAACCATGAGTGGGTTGTGAAGCCAGCCCCTGAAACCACCTTCTCTCTTGTCTTACTTATTCTTATGTAACATTATCATCTGAATCAGGTCACAAATACTTTATATTGGAGGGGGGGGGTAGTTCTCCTCCTTCTTCCTCCTTCTTCCTCCTTCTTCCTCCTTCTTCCTTCTCCTCCTCCTCCCCCGTCTTCTTCTTCCTCGTCTTCCTCTCTTTCCTCACCCTCTTCTTTGTCTTCCAGATTCACCCTCCTTCTCACCTGCAACCCCCCCCCCCTCCCTCCATCCTTCCTTTTACTTATTTTCACCTTCTACTATTCTCCCCCTCCCTCTCCTCAAGGGCATACCTGTGTGTGTCTGTGTGTGTGTGTGTGTGTTTGTGTGTATGTGTGTGTTTGTGTGTATGTGTGTGCCTGTGTGTCTGTGTGTGTCGGCGTGCCTGTGTGTGCCTGTGTGTGTGTGTGTTTGTGGGTATGTGTGTGCCTGTGTGTGTGTCTGTGTGTGTGCCTCTGTGTGTCTGTGTGTGTCTGTGTGTGTCTGTGTGTGTCTGTGTGCCTCTGTGTGTCTGTGTGTGCCTGTGTGTGTCTGTGTGTGTATGTGTCTGTTAGTCATCATCAAAAACCTTGCTATTCTTATAAAGCCTTCCTTCCTTCTTTGCTTCCTTGCTTCTTTCTTTCCTTCCTTCTTTGCTTCCTACCTTCCTTCCTTCCAGCCCTCACATTCCCTTGCTCCGCTCCCTTCCCCCAACATCTATCTCCTTCTATCTGGCTACCTGTCTTTCTGTTTCTCACACTCTCTCTCTCCCTCCCCCCTCCCCCTCTCTCTTTCACTCTCTCTCTCTCTTCTCTCTGTCTCTATCTATCTATCTATATTTATCTGTCTCTCTGTCTATCTATAGTTTATTGTTATTTATTAATGTTAAAGTTATATGATTTTCATGTAAACCCCCCTGCCGTCACGTCTTGTAATGTCCCAATTCTTGTACGCCCTTGTAGCAAATGACGAAAGATATCTATCTGTCTATCTATCTATTCCATTCTTTAAGTATCACTTTAGAAGGAGAATCAGGGTGGAGAGAGAGGCACTGCACCCCAGTAAATTTACTGAAAGGTGGGTGAATGAAGCGAAAATGGCCCGAGTGATTGGGCCTTCTCTGTTTATAAGCCTGTAGGTTGAGGAAGAGAGCAAAAGGAAGAAAGGAGCACTTGCACAACACGCTCCTTGAGTTGAGGGTTGTTCTATCGACGGGGTATTAAACAACCCATTTGTGGCGCCTCCCCCCTATTGGGGATTTCGATTGTTGAAATTGTTTGTTTTTATATTTTTTACACGACTGTATGTAAAATCCCCGGCATGTCTTTGTATTGTCCCCTTTCTTGTTGTGCCCTTGTGGCTAATAAAGAAATCTATCTATCTATCTGTCTATCTATCGAACTGGCCAGCCTGTTCGGTAGGACTTTCGGCCCAGGACCAATGGACAACTTCCAGAAGTCACTGGCCTGGCAGTGCTACCGGGGGGGCTCTACCCGTTCGAGAGAGGCTCTACAGACACGGGCGCCCGGGCAGGGATCCCTCAAAAAAGATTTGCCCTAGATGCGTGCGTCACGAAGAAACCGTTGCGCACGCATTGGTGCAATGTCCAGGCGTGGCTGAACTGTGGGGCTATGCCGAACGACTGCTGTCGCGGGTGGCGCCGATTAAATTGACCGCCGAGTCCGTGATGACAATCAAACCGCCTCCCCTCTTCACAAAGGAAGCAAAGGCGGTTTTTCTGTGCGTAATAGCCATGTTGAAAGAGGTTGTTTGGTGGACACGATTGAAAGGTCTGAGGTCAGGCAACTTCCTCTCTGGCCATAGTCTGGTCTACTTCTTCCGATATCACTTCGGAAGAAGGATAAGAATGGAGAGAGAGGTGCTTGGCCACAGGCAGTTTTATGAAAGGTGGGTGATAGTGGCGAGAATGGCTCGTGTAAAAGGGCCTTCTCTGTATACCATCCTGTAGGTAAAGAAGTAAAGGAGAGGGGAGCACCTTCTCCATGTGCTCCCCGGGCAAAGGATTGCACACTTTTTCGGGGGTGTGTGCAACCCCCATCACGTCCCCTCCCTTTTGAGGTTATTTTCGATTATTTTCATGTTACACCCTTTTTACTCGATTATATGTAAACTCCCCCTTTGTATTTGTCCCTTCTTTTTATGCCTTTATGGTAAATAAAGAAATATATCTATCTGTCTATCTATCTGTCTATCTATCAATCTGTAAATAAAGAAAGATATCTATCAATCTATCTATCACATATCTATCTATCTATCTATCTATTTGTGAGGCTATGTAGAACGACTATTGTCGCGGGTGGGACCAATCCGGTTGACCACCGAGTCCATTGTCATGATCAAGCCGCCACCCTCCTTCAAAAACGAAGGAGAGGCGGTTTTCCTTCGTGCGATAGCTATGGCGAAAGAGGTTGTATGGTGGACAAGGTTGAAAGGGCTGAGGTCAGACACCTTTCTCTCCGGCCAACAACTGATTCTTTTTTTCAAATACCACTTTGGAAGAAGAGTCAGGATGGAGAGAGAGGTGCTGAACCCCAGCAAGTTTTATGAAAGGTGGGTGAAAGTGGCAAGAATGGCCCAAGTGAATGGGCCTTCTCTCTATATCAGCCTGTAGGTTGAGGAAAAGGAGGAGGAGAGGAAAGGAGTACAAGCTCTTCGTACTCCTGGAGATGAGGGTTGCACATTTTTTTTCGGGGGTATGTGTTACCCATATGTAATGTCTCCCCCTATTGGGGAAAATCGACTAACCTTTAAATTCCATCTGTGATAACATTTTACACGTTTTTATTGTATGTAAACTTCCCCCTTTGTATTTGTGCCCTACTTTTGTGTCCCTGTGGCTAATAAAGGAACATATCTTTACTTTCACTCAAAGACCTAATAACATACATTCCCCTCTCCTCCCCCGCCCCTTTGTTTGTGGCATAGCCAGAACAATATTATTCATAAGTCTGATAAGACTGATGCCTAGCTCCTCTTCCCTCTTTGCATGTACTTGAAGGCTCAACACGTTGCTGCAGAGGTACAGTTACCTGCTTCCCAGGGCTCAAATGGTTCAAGCCTAGTTAATATGGCCCAGGGCATAACAAGGCTTCTCAGCACAGAGGAAAATGACATTTTTGTTGACTCCTCACCTTAATTAATAAGTATGACAAACCAGAAAAGGACTTGATCTTTGCTCTTTAAACTCTGCTGTTGGTGATCAAACTTTGTGGAGAAGAATTTCTCATGTTCACGTGCAGTCTGCAACTAGCAGAGTTTAGTGTCACAAGAAGATGGTAAACCAAAGGAAAATTTGCACCCTTTCTGGCAAATTGGCAGAGTCATTAGAATGTTGGATAGAATGCTTTATGGTATTTGTTCCAGCTCTCTGCTATCTGAGTTCAAATCCCGCCGAGGTCAACTTTGCCTTTCATCCTTTCGAGGTTGATAAAAAAAAGTACCAGTCTGGTACTGGGGTCAATTCTTCCTCTCTCTGGAAAAATCTGCTGTACTCAGGCCTGGAGAGGGGTGAGCTCCACCAGGCTTAACCCTTTAGCATTTATATTACTCTTGGGTAATTGCTGGCCTTGTGCCTAAAGTAGAAACAAATATATTTTCACAGTAAAGGCTTTATCTCACATAATTATCTCACATAATATTGAATCTATGAGATTTTGTTATTTATTTTGAGAATAATACATTAACATCAGTATGAGTGGTTGGATACAGCTGGTTTGAACAAAAGGAGGTGAGATAATTCTGGCCGGATATGGCCAGTTTAAATGCTAAAGGGTTAAAATGCCCAAGAAACGCTGTATGTCAATACAGTGCCTTCTCTTTGTCAAGTGGTGCTATTAAGTTAGACCTGGCCTGGGCTAATACTGGCCAAAACCTATCAAAGTTATCAAAGTTTACCAGGGAAGAAAAAGGGGGCAGGGGAGACACCCTTCACTCTTTGTACACCTCTGGCTTGACTCAGACATTGTTTCAGGAATTTAGCCCAGTTTTTGTCAGCCAGTGTTGACTATCACTTTGGTTTACAGTGTAGACTGGATGCTTTTTGTTGTGACACCTGCATGACCACTTTACAGTGTGGATTGGGTGCTTTTTGTCGAGACACCTACATGACCACTTTACAGTGTGGATTGGGTGCTTTTTGTTGTGACACCTACAGAACCACTTTACAGCGTGGATTGGGTGCTTTTTGTCGTGACACCTACACAACCACTTTACACTTTGGACAGGATACTTTTTATCGTGACATCTACATGAACACTTTACAGTGTGAACTAGCCACTTTTTATTGTGACACCTACACAACCACCCACTTTACTGTGTGAATTTGGGTGATTTTTATCCTAACATCTACACGACCAATTTGCAGTGTGGTCAGGGTGCTTTTTATTGTAAAAAATATAATTATATAATTTATACAAAAATTCTATTAACTCAACATTCTATAATGATTCAGCAGAAAATATGTAAAAACAGGTTTGTAAATATAAATACTTATAGTATCTTCAGATGTGGACGCCATTGTGAAATTTTACAGTAAACTAATATAGAGAATTTAATTTTTAATGTGATGCAATCATAGTGCTATTTTCTACTTTTCAAGAATCTTTTGTTAATGTGGTTTCATATGGACGTTAATATTTAAGTAATGATTCAAACATCAGATTAATAATAAAAAATATATATATGTGAAGGTACATAGCTTAGTGGTTAGAGTGTTGGGCTTGCAATCTTGAAGTTGTGAGTTCATTTCTAGGACTGTGTTGTGTCCTTGATTTATTTCACATTGCTCCAATTTACTCAACTGTAGAAATGAGTTGCGATGTCAGTGGTGCCAAGCTGTATTGGCCATTGCCTTTCCTTTGGGCAGCATCGGTGGTGTAGAAAGGAGAGACTGCTATGCATGGGCAACTAGGGGTCTGCCACAAACAACCTGGCCTGGACTTGTGCATCAGAGAGCAACCTTTTAGTGCAAATCTCATGGCCATTCTTGAACGAAGGGGTTTTTTACCCATTACCCTTTATCCTATATATATATATATATATATAACTAACAAATGGTTTTATCGCTCTACATGGCTAAATACAAGTAATGTAAATCTGAGTTTTTTTAACATTAATAATAATATTCAATATATATATATACTAGCCGAATTGCCCGCGTCTTGCTGCGTTTCACATTTTTTTTGTAAGAAAATGATGATTGATTTTAAATCAGTGATATAAATTATGGAGAAAAACTCTGCATTTCAATATTACTCAATGTAAAATGTAATGCATGAAAAATTGGAAAACATTATTTTTTGTAATATATCAAATCAAAATTACATTATTAAATCTTATTCTTATTTTGTTTCTTGTAAATAATTTTTTTCAAAATATCAATTCAAAACTTTTGTGAATAGGCATCATATCTCGTCATTTACCTATGGTTTAAATTTCATATAAATCGAAGGGAAAAAGTTTTCAGCAGGGGTTTTCAGCAGGGGTTTTCAGCAGCGGTTTGTACCTCCGGAGAACCCTAATAGAGGGTTTAACCCCATTAGGGTGTCTTAATATAATTAAAATTTGCTGAATTTTTGTGAATAGGCATCATATCTTGTCATTTACCCCTGGTTTATATTTCATATAAATCGAAGGGAAAAAATTTTCAGCAGGGGTTTGTGCCCCCAGGGAACCCTTTGATTAAAATGAAATATACTTATCCAAGTACTCTGGGCAATGTAGTTTCAGAATATATGTGGTTATGAGGGTCTATCTCCAAAACCATAGGAGTAGTTCGTGAACAAACAAGCAGACAGGAATACAACTTTATATATATATTGTTATATTTTGGGATATATATATTTTTAAAAAATAAGACCCCAGTTGCATTTTCGATTTCATCTTTTTTTCTTTATATATATATATATATATATATATATATATATATAGGGAAAGTTTACAGTAGTAATCACAGTGATAGACACATCTTTCAAATGCAGGTGGTTTCTATAGAAGTGGTTGATAGCTTCCAGTACCTAGGTGATCAGATTAGCATAGGAGGTGGGTGGGTGGGGTGGGGGGGTCCGAGGCCATAGTATCTAGAATAAGGACAGGTTGGAAGAAGTTTAGGGAGCTGCTTCCTCTGTTGACGAAGAAGGGTTTCTCATTGCGTATGAAAGGCCGGTTATATGATACCTGTGTGAGGAGTGCAATGCTGCATGGTAGTGAGACATGGGCAGCAACTACAGAAGATATGCAATGGTTGGAGAGAAATGAAGCAAGCATGCTCCATTGGATGTGCAATGTCAATGTGCGTGAATGACCAAGCATGGATGAGTTGAGAAAGAAACTGGGTATAAGTTGTGGTGTGCAGGAGAGAAGACTGAGATGGTATGGACATGTGATGCGCATGGAGGATGGCCGCTGGGTAAAGAAGTGCCAAGAAATCCTAGTAGAAAGAAGATGCAGTAGAGGAAGATCATGAAAAACATGGGCGGAGGTGGTGAGAGCAGACCTCAGATCACTGAAGCTCACGGAGGAGATGACAAAGGACCGTGACAAGTGGAGAGATGCTGTGCTGAATAGGACCCATCCCACCCTTGCAAGCAAGGAAAAGCAGACGTAAAATGATGATGATGATGATATATATATACATATATGTGTGTGTGTGTGTATATATGTGTGTATATATATATATATATATATATATAAACATGAGAAGAAAGAGGAATACTGCGTGGTTGCACATGGGTTACATATTATAAAATTAGTCCCTCGCCAGTGATTTACCAACCATCATTAGTATTTCATCGCATTAAAAATCATATACCTCAGGTTGGTGCGAGCAATAACTAAAAAAAGCTATATATATAAAATGGTTTCTGATTTAGCACAAGACCAACAATTTGGGGGGAGGGGGAAGTTAATCAACCCCCATTACATTACTGGTACTTTATTTTATCAACCTCCTTAAGGACGAAAGACAAAGCTAACTTTGGCAGGATTTGAAGTCAGAATGTAAAGGACCGTAACTCTATGCTGCGAAGCATGGTCCCCGAAGCTCTACCGCTTCTGCCAGACTAATGAGACCACTGACTGACCTATGCTTCCTCCTTTCTCAACTGGCCATTGTCCCTCACGTTAATTAAACGAGTAGGTGGCTCTGTTAATTGAATCAACTGGAACACTCCTCGTCGCAATCGATGAAAGTCCATTTACTATAGTTAAAAGAGAGTCGTTGTTTATTGTGTCAAAAAGAGATGAGAAAATGCTTTAGTGACATAGTAGAATATGAAGGGGAGAGGGAGAGTGATACAATATCGTTAAAGAGAGAGGGTGAGAGAGGGAGGAAGAGGCTGTGGGTGAGTGTGTATGTGTGTGTGTGTGTGTGTATGTGAGTGAGTGTGTGTGTAACTATGTGTATGAATGTGTGTGAGAGAGTGAGTGAGTATATGTGTGTGTATGAGTGTGTATGTCAGTGTGATTGGGTGTGAGTGTATGTGAGTGTGTGTATGTGTCTCTGGGTGTGTGTGTGTGAAAGTAAGTGATTGTGTGTGTGTGTGTGTGTGTGTGTGTGCGTGTGTGCGTGTGTGTGTGTGTGTGTGTGTGTGTGTGTGTGTGTGTGTGTGTGTGTGTGTGTGTGTGTGTGTGTGTGTGTGTGTGTGTGTGTGTGTGTGTGTGTGTGTGTGTGTGTGTGTGTGTGTGTGTGTGTGTGTGTGTGTGTGTGTGTGTGTGTGTGTGTGTGTGTGTGTGTGTGAAAAAGCTTGAGAGGGTAGTGAATTGTGAGTTGAGTGCAACTCACGGCGAAGTAAGTGTGAGCAAAGACTGGCTGACAACATTAACAGCTGAGTGGAAGAAAGGAAATTGACAAGCAGAGAGAGAAAGAGCGGAGCAGAGAGGTTGACCGAGGGATTGGGTCAGAGAGATTGAAACTGTGAGAGAGGGACAGTGTGAGAGAAGCAGAGATTGATTGAGAGACTGAGAGAAAGAGATAGAAGTGATTGACCAAAGAGAGAGAGAGAGAAAAGAAGAAGTTAAACAAAAATGGAGAGACTGGGAGAGAGAGAGTGAAGGAGATATATAAGGCGAGAGAGGGTGAGATTGAGAGAGAGAGAGAGAGAGAGAGAGAGGGATTGAGAGAGAGAGAGAGAGTTTGAGAGACAGGGTGAGATTGAGAAACCGAGAGAGAGAAAGGGCAGTCAGCGATGTTTATATTATAATGTCAGTTAGTAAAGGTGAGGGGTAATATGAAATAGTTAAGTATAAGATATAATATCAGATATAATATTAATAATAATGGTTTCAGATTTAGGCATAAGGCCAACAAACTTTTGGGGAGAGGAAAGTCGATTAAATCGACCCAGTACGTTACTGGTGCTTTATTTTATCTTTAATAATAATAGTACTTTAATAATTATTTCTACTATAGGCACAAGGTCAGTAATCGACAAGGTCATTAAATCGACCCAGTGCATTACTGGTACTTTATTCTATCGACTCTGTAAGGACAAAAGGCAAAGTTAACCTCGGCGGATTTGAACTCAAATCCTAAAGGGCCATAACTTTTTGCTGCAAAGCATGGCGTCCGACCCTCTACCGGTACTGCCAATCCACCGCCCTTTAATGATGGTTTCTTATTTAGGTACAAGGCCAGCAATTTGGGGGGATGGGAAAGTCGACCCCAGTGCATTACTGGTGCTTTATTTTATCGACCCTGTTAGGATGAAAACCAAAGCTAACCTCGGCGGGATTTGAACTCAGATCGCAAAGGGGCATAACTCTAAGTTATAAAGCATGGTGTCCGATGCTCTAGCAATTCTGCCAATCCACCTCCTTGTAATAATTGTTTCTACTTTAGGCACAAGGCCAGCAATTACTCAGTGCATTACTGGTACTTTATTTTATCGACCCCGTAAGGATGAAAGGCAAAGTCAACCTCGGCGGGATTTGAACTCAGATCGTAAAGGGACGTAACTATGCTGGAAAGCATGGCGTCCGACCCTCTACCGATACTACCAATCCACTAATAATAACAGTCGGTGTGACAGAACATACTAGAAAACGTTGAACATGACGCGTTGGAGAACCAGCATTTTTGGTACCCGGACTATCTCCTTACTCACTGCTATCGGGGGTGAAACTGGTCGCTCACAAGAATGACCGCTGCGACATGGAATGACTATTTCAACACGTCTCCCTCGCTATCATCCGGGACAACGCTCTCATTATTCTGTCCGAGTTTGGCCACTTGCAGGAGTGAGCCCCAAAAGTGAACTGGCATTCGTGTGAAGCCTATAGCAGTGGAAACTCCTGGTGTTCTGGGTTCCACACTCGCTTTTATCTGGGTAGAGTTGACCGCCCACTGGAGTGAACTCCATGAAGTAAACTAGCTTTCGTGTAAAACTTATAGCAGTGGAGACTTCTGGTGTACTTGGTCCCCGAACCACCTCCACATTCACTGTTATCAGGGTGGAGTTGGCCACCCACAGGAATGAGCCCCATGAAGTCAACTGGCTTTCGTGTGAAGCCTATAGCAGTGGAAACTTCTGGCGTTCTGGGTCCCCGAACGACCTCCATACTCGCTGTTATCGGAGTAAAGTTGGCTACCCACAGGAGTGAGCCCTATGAAGTCAACTGACTTTCGTGTCAAACTGTTACCAGTAGAAACTTCTGGCATTCTGGGTCTCCACATTATCTCAACACTCACAAATACCGGGATGAAATTGGCCACCAGCAGGCCAGGCGTGAGCCCTGTCAATAAGAACGATTATTTCAACACGTCCCCTAGCCATCTTCCTGGGTAACACTTTCTCCACTATGTGCCAGAGAGCGTTCCTCTCACAACATCCGTGCTGGCTGGTATCATTGGGGTAGCGATGCTAGAGTATTCTGTCGAATGTTTTCGCTGTTATACTTCTGATTTAAACCAATTTTATCGACCCCTGTCTAACACCATAATAAAGTTCATGCATAACATTATGTCTCGTATGTATATTTATATATCTATATATCAATAGTAGTATATGCCTTTATGGTAAATAAAGAAATATATATCAATAGTATGATTTAGCTCTAAAATGTTTGTTTGTCTGTTGATTTTTATTATTTTTATTTCAATATTTTGATCATTTTTGTACCCCGTCCCATGTGTCTGACCCCCGCCCCTCTCTTTCTCTCTCTCTTCCACCAAGTTATAAATGCCCAAGAAACGCCGTATATCAGTCTGATGCCCGGGTCCATACATACATGCATACATATATACACACACACACACACACACACACACACACACACACACACACACATATATATATATATATATATATATATATATATATATATATATATATACATGGTAAGATTTAGCTAAAATTCCAAGCTAGTAAACCAGAAAGACAAAATAAAAAAAGTGTAGAATGTTTTTACATCAAGACAGAGTGATTATATCCATAGACACATAATGAGAGAGAGAGAGAGAGAGAGAGAGAGAGAGAGAGAGAAAAGGAGAGGGTGAAAATATAGGAGAGTAAGAGAACGTCAGGAAAGGAGAATGAAAGCTTGAAGGGGAGTAAATAGTAAAATTGCAAGGAAGAGAGAAAGAGGGGGAGAGAGTAAGATGGTAACAGCAAGAGATATGTATGAAGATATATTAGAATGTGTATTTGGGTGTGTTAGAGAGATAAAGAGAAGTCAATAAAATAAAAAACATGTTTGGAGATAGAGAGAGAGAGAGAGAGAGAGGAAAAGAGTAGAAGGAATTAAATAGAAGCAGTGAGAGAGAAAAAGTAAGGGACCAAGGAATAGAATAAATAGATAGATTTAGAGATAGAGAGAGAGTGAAATGATGAAAAACAGTAAGGGAGAGAGAAAGAGGATTTATATATATATATATATATATATATATAGGAGTAAATAAGACCCCGACGGCTGAGCTCAAGCCGTTTCGACGGCTAATTCTGTACCGTCGAAACGGCTTGAGCTCAGCCGTCGGGGTCTTACTTACTCCTATTACCCACTCTACTACCCTAAGTATTGAGTACTTTGGTGCGTTATGGTCCACCTGGTTCCTTACCACTTTTCCCTCGCTATATATATATATATATATATAGATGAGATTCTACAGGACTAGAACTGTTTCATTCTTTAGAAATCATCAGGAATCTTCCTGATGATTTCTAAAGAATGAAACAGTTCTAGTCCTGTAGAATCTCATCTATATTAAAACTTTTATACTCCGCAATGTATTGAGTACCTTACTTACTGTGGTTACCTCCGATTCAACCCGGAATAACGTACCTATATATATATATATATATATATATATATATATATATATATATATATATATATATATATATATATATATAAAGAGAGAGAGAGAGAGAGAGAGAGAGAGAGAGAGAGAGAGAGAGAGAGAGAGAGAGAAATGTACAGATAAAAAGGAGTAAAAGGAATTAGAGATATTGAGAGAAAAGAGTAAGGGAGGAAGGGAGAGAATAGATAGATAGAGAGAAAGAAATAAAGGAATTAAATAGGGACGTAGAGAGAGAGAGAGAAAGAAATGAGTGAGGGTGAGAGGAAAAGAAATTAAGTGGAATAACGAAGTGGCAGGAAGAAGAGGAAAGAAAACTTGAAGCTTTGTAAAAGATATATATAGAGAGAGAGACAGAAAAACAAAGAAAAGAGAGAGAGAAATCAGTGAGGGAGAGAAGAAGAGAAATTAAATAGAAACATTGAGAGAGCGAGAGGGGGATAAAACGACAGAGAAAGACAGGAAGAAAATACAGAGAGAGGGGGTGAGAGGAAGAGAAATTAAATAGGAACATTGAGAGACCGAGAGGGGGATAAAACGACAGAGAGAGAGAGAGAGAGAAAGACAGGGAGAGAGGGAGAGAGAAAGACAGGGAGAAAATACAGAGAGAGAGGGTGAGAGGAAGAGAAATTAAATAGGAACATTGAGAAACGGAGAGGGGGATAAAACGACAGAGAGAAAGAAATAAGTGAGGGTGAGAGGAAGAGAAATTAAGGGAAATAAGGAAGTGGTAGGAGGAAGGGGAGAAAAAGCTAGAAGCTTTGTGAAAGATAAAGTGAGGGTGTGTAAAGTAATTGGCAGTCATTCAGTTTGCTGCTTTGGTAGCAGTGTGACGGCGGTATTACTCGTCTCCATCTTTTGCAGTAAGTAGATCCCACTCCTTTATTTGTCCCCTTTTAAAATCCCGCTTATTATTAATGTTATCGTCATTATTATTATTACTACTACGTATCGTTTTATAATCTACATGAGAAACGTGTCACATCAACCCTTCCCTATATCAGAGACGGGTGTAATGGTAATATGTATATATATATATATATATATATATATATATATATATATATATATATATATATATATGTGTGTGTGTGTGTGGGCTTTCCTGATGATTTCCTTCGAATGAAACAGTTCTAGTCCTGTCGAAGCCATTTCTATATTAAATATTGTATACACTCTACTATATATTGAGTACCTTTGTGGTTACCCCGATTGAACCCTGGATGCACATATATCTATCTATATATATATATATATATATGTGTGTGTGTGTTAATAATTTTAAAGGTTGATTAGAATTTTGAATGTGAAATCTGATTTTTCTATAATTTTTGATGTGTTTTAAGTGACAATGGCCTTCAAATTACTCGTTTTCTGTGATTCCCTCTACTCAAGAACTCCATAAACACCCCATCTCCGAGATGGGTGTTATAATAAAAATTTACTGTTATTTTAAAATTATAATAACCCATATTTCTATATTCTGATACCTATCTCTACCATACAGACATGGATACATAACAAAAAAACGAAAAAAAAAACAAGCATCATTGGTAGCAATGAAAGTAATATATATAAACCATCTTTCTCTTGCTGGTTTGTTTGACTCGAATGGCGATTTCTTGACACGAATAAAGCGGACATATCAGAGAGAAACGGGGAAATAAAGACACCTACACGTATATACTCACTGAAACACACAGCACAGACCGACATTTATAAATAAATTTAATTCTTAGTCTCTGATAAAATTCTCACCAAATATACATCATGTATGTACACATTCACACATCACAAGTCCGACATTTATAAATAGTTTAAATACAATCCTAATCTATATTATACACACAGGATGTATATGTGTGTATCTATATATATATATATATATGTATGGATGTATTTATATATGAATTATATCCAGTGCGGCAAGTTGGACAGTTATGATTCACAGATTTCGACTACAATACTTCCATAGTATTTTAAAATTTCGCTGCTCCTCTCGAATGCAGAAGCCCGCCGATTTGTTTATCTATGATTTGTTTGTCTGGGGAAAGGGTTTCTTTTTACGTTTATAACGGGACAAACAAGTCGTTGGTGGTTGAGTATGTTTTTTTTTTTTTCTTTTCGATTAATTAAGTACCAGTTATATTCTGATGTCGCATTCAGATTACTTAACACGCCCCCCCCCCCCCTCTCCTATTACTAAAAAAATGTCTAGTTTTGAACCGAGGGAGCGAGGTCTTCTCACCGTGATCATGATCGCTCGAACTGCTAGAAATAGCAGCTAAATTTCCCTTTTAAAAAGGAACGCATTAATTAAAGCAGTCATTGATAGAGGACTTCATTATATCTGGAAACACACAAAAACAAAACCCTATGGTCACCTTTGGATTGCCCTTTGAGTAGCTAGAGACGAAGTTTGACTGAATAAATATGAATTTGGTGACTTCAAAATCTGAAGTCGACAATGTATATACTTGTTTTTCTTCTTCTAATGCAGATGATCCATCCATTATGAACCAAATCCCCTCCCCCTTTCTCATCATTGCCGCCGATTAACTTTCTCTGTACCCTTAACATAATTGTCAATGTCGTCCGCTGCTCATTTATAATGGTGAACACATTGTGAGGGTGGTGGATTGGCGGCAGTCGCTTAGAGCGACGGACTAAATGTCTCTAAGTATTTCATTGCGGTCTTCTACTACCTCCTGAGTTCAAATCCTGCCGAGGTCAACTTTGCTTTTCATCCATCCGGGGGATCCATAAAATAAAGTACCTGTCAAGAACTGGCATCAACTTAACCCCTCCCTCAAAATTACACACCTTCTACTTAAATTAAAGACAAGAAAAACATTTTCTTAAATATCTTCTCTGAATTCTCTCCCTTTGCACTTTTCTTTTTGTTTGTTGTTTTTTCTTTTCCCCCTGTTATTTCGTTATTTAATTAATTGGCAGAATCAACGAAGTGCCAGACTAAATTGTCTTCCTGTGTTCAGTTTAAAAAGTCCTTTCCTTAGGCTCTGAGTTGAAATTCTGCTGTGATGTGGTAGTGGTGGTGTTAACCTCGCAGTAAGAAATGTATTTTCAGGGCTCCTATAAATTCTAACTGCTTTTTAACTGTATAATACTATACTGCCTTTAACCTTTGCCACATTAAATATATATATAGAAGATCCTGTTAAGGGTGAAAGCAGCGATTCTTTGCTTAAACTTTAATCTGTTATTTTAATAAATATATATAAACAGGCTGAATGAGTTGGGATGTATAATCCAACGAAACTTAAGCACCTATATATGTCACTGTTGTAATTAATTATACTTAACTCGTTCTATGGACTGAGTGCTCTTACCCTTGGATATTTTTACAAAACTTGAGCTACAGTATATATATTTTATATGTATATATATATTATATATTATTGTATATTATATATGATATATATTAGGGTCCCTTTTATAGAGTTACAAGCTTTGTCCTTACTTAATCCAGTACTGGACTTTTTTTTTTAATTTTATTTTTTTTTTTTACGAAGTATGTCAGCACCTGCCTTTAACCTTTGTCATATAAAAAAAAAATAGGGTCCCTTTTATTATATATATGCTTCAGGCCCTGCACTAACCTCATCCGGCGTTGGTATGTGGATAAAATAAGTTCCAGTGAAGTAGAACTAAAGGGGTTCATTTGACATTTTAGACAACACTCTTCCCACAACCAAAAATAATCTGTGACCCCTTGTGCTTTATTCATTGACATATCAGTATTACAACGAAATAAAGGGTTGGGTAGGGCTTATTTCCTTTTTTGTATCAAGAGGGTAGGTAAAATGTTTTTCAGAATATTTATTTAGTTGTGTTCCAAATTTAGGAAGTAATTTTCCTTTCCGATCTGTCAGTGGAACAATACACACACACATGTATATATGTTCATTTAATGATTCACTTTTTCTATGTTTATTCTATGACCCTAGTCTTGTAATATATATATATATATATATATATATATATATAACGAAGGAAATGTGGTAAGGAACCAGGTGGACCATAACGCACCAAAGTACTCAATACTTGGGGTAGTAGAGTGGGTAATAGGAACCAGTAAGACCCCGACGGCTGAGCTCAAGCCGTTTCGACGGCTAATTCTGTCCAGAATTAGTCGTCGAAACGGCTTGAGCTCAGCCGTCGGGGTCCTACTGGTTCCTATATATATATATATATATATATATATATATATATATATATATATATATATATATATATATATATATATATATATATATATATATATATATATATATATATATATGAACCAGTAGGACCCCGACGGCTGAGCTCAAGCCGTTTCGACGACTAATTCTGGACAGAATTAGCCGTCGAAACGGCTTGAGCTCAGCCGTCGGGGTCCTACTGGTTCCTATATATATATATATATATATATATATATATATTTTCACATATTTTTATAACTCCTCTTTGAATTTTGTAAACTCCAGAAGGGTGAGAGACCAAGTTTAAAATCTCAAAAGGATTTAACTCGTAAAGAGGACGTAACTAGATTGAACTCAATTATTTTGTGCGACGCACTCGAGGTTTTTATTTTCTTTGGCTGAGTAACAATGGTTTGGGAAAATTATAAGCAGACGTCTTTTATTTCTTCTTTCGCCCCTCCGATGTCGATATAATATTATAGCTGTATGATTGATATGATTATACACACTCAAAGGCGGTGACCCGGCATTGCTCACACATCAGACAAA
>OZ024765.1:12542559-12592559 GCA_964016885.1 Eledone cirrhosa | reverse complement strand
GTTTCGACCTTTGGCACAAGGCCGGCAATTACTCCCATTACATTACTGGTGCTTTATTTTATCGACCACGTAAGAATGAAAGGCAAAGTTAACCTCGGCGGGATTTGAACTCGGAACGTAAAGGGCCATAGCTCTATGTTGCAAAGCATGGTGTCTGACGCTCTCCCTATACTGCCAAACCACCCCGCCCTTTGACAGTATCAACCATAATAATAAGGATTTCTGATATAGGCACAAGGCCAGCAATCTTAGGAGAGGGGAAAGTCGATTAAATCGACTCCAGTATTTTACTGGTACTTTATTTTATCAACCCCCGTAAGGATGAAAGGCAAAGCTAACCTCGGTGGGATTTGAACTCAGAACGTAAAGTGTTGTAACTCTATGCCGCAAAACAGTGTCCAACACACTACCGATACTGTCAATCCACCGCCCTGAATAATACATTGTGTATTTGTATATTTATATATATATATCTGTCTGTAATTCTCATGCAGCCACCCATATATACATATACACAATGCATTCCCTGAATCACTCCTTTTGTTACAAATTGCTTTCCAATCACGTGGTCCTGGGTTTTAACCCTACATTTGGGCCCGTAAATAGTTATTTCTCCTAAGTTACTCATACATTTAATCCTGTAAGTTATATATATATATTCTGTACATTGTGTAATTATATCCTAGAAATATACTATTAAAATATAATTTTAATTCTCAATCACTTTCAAGTGTAAGTATTCGACATAAATTATAGATCTGTTTAACTCGGAGCTAAAACATAATATCCCAGTTTTAAAACTAATAGATCTGGATATCTCGAGGCTAAACACATCAGTTTTAATACTAATAGATCTGGAGATCTCGGGGCTAAATGCATCCCAGTTTTAATACTAATAGATCTGGATATCTCGGGGCTAAAACACATCCCAGTTTTAAAACTAAGCAATCTGTTTTACTCAGGATTAAACACATCCCGGCTTCAATACTGATCTGGTTTATTCGGGGCTAAAACACATCCCAGTTTTAATAAGAGATCTGGTTTACTCAGGACCAAACACATCCCAGTTTTAATAAGAGATCTGGTTTACTCAGGGCCAAACACATCCCAGTTTTAATACTGATCTGGTTTACTTGGGGCTAAACACATCCCAGCTTCATACTGTGAGATCTGGTTTATTTGGGGTGAAAACACATCATAGCTTCAATATTAACAACTATAGTTCTTTGTCTTTTTTTCATCGCTTCCCGCTCTCTGCATCCTTGCCATCCCCCTCCCGATCATCTCTACCCTATTCTGTTAGGTGTATTATTACATCAGTCTGATGTCTTCTCTAGGCCATTCACCCTCCTCTCTACTTCCCTGTCTCTCTCACTATCCCTGGCCTGATGTCTTTCCTTCCCTCTCTGCCAGCTTCTGCATATATTTTTTTCCCATATTTATTTAAGTTTCTTCTCCCCTTTCTCCCATTCAACAAAAGAAATGTTTGTCTATATGAGTCAAATGAAAGCTTCTCGGGTGTCGGTTGACTTAATAGATAGAAATGGCAGCAAAATCACTTTCAAATCCCATCCACCACCTACCATTGGGTGAAAAAAATCGACAGTTTGGACACAATTGGAGCAATTCATTTAGAAATGAGTCTGTCTGAATATACATTTCGCTTACTGTAAATACAGATTGTATATTGTAAATGAAAGCGAGCATTAACAAATGATATATATATATATATATATATATATATATATATATTTTGTTTCATTTGTATGAAATCATCCTGATGTTACAGTTCTAGCCCTGTAAAAGTCATTTCTATAATAAAATGAATATACTTTACATCAAGACCCTACATATTATATATATATTGAGCAAGATACGGAGTGGCCAACTGGCCAAACTTGCCTCATAACTTGGACTTAAATGATGATGATGATGATGACGCACATGCACACTAATGAAAGTATTGTTTTATTTTTAATTCCATCAACATAATCCTAATATAAACCCTAGAAAACCGTCAGCAAAATTTCATGGTGGGTGCAGTATAGGGCCAATTTAATCAACTGTACTTGGTTGGTACTTCATATTTATTGGCCTGGCCTAGCCTAGTGGTTAACGCACTTGACACACACAACCATAAGGTCATAAGTTTGATTCCTAGGCTGGGTGGCACATTTTTTTTAGTAATTTCATTTTACATTGCTTTTCATTATGGGGGTGGATGTTTGCATTATGTTCTTGAGCAAGACTCGTTTCAGGTTGCTTTTCACGATATGACTGGAGCCCTTATTGTTAAAGAAATCTTCCATAAGGGCACCCAACTATAGAAACCAAGCGAAAACAGCATACGAGCAGGTCAGGGTCACCTGACCACTCTAACTTCAGCAAGCATGTGCATGCAACAACCCCTCTCGCCCATTCAAGTTAAATGATGATAATTATGTATTAAAATTCTTTAATGGAGAATTTGGAGGGTTTTCCTAAAATTGGTAAGAGATAACTAAAAGGGTTGGTGTTAGGAAGGGTATCTGGCTGTAAAACATTGCCTTAAAACATTGTCCGACCCATGCCAGCATGGAAAAGATGAAGTGGAGGAAACCTTTAACCCTTTAGCATTTACATTATTCTATATTTACTATTGTATTTACATGGTAAAGTCTCTACCTAAAATATCGAATCTATGAGATTTTGATATTTATTTTGAGAACAATACCTTAAAGTCTGTATGAGGAGACAGTTATGGCCGGTTTGAACAGAAAGAGGTGAGAATTCTGGCCGGATGCGGTTGGTTTAAATGCTAAAGGGTTAAAATGGGTGGTTTTATTTCATTGAACCAGGGGGGCAGTGTTTTGGGCGGGTATGTATTAAAAAAAAAAGGTTAATCAGACCTGATTTGCTGCTAAACAACAATCTCTACTATACTATGCTTGTTTTGTCTCTCTGAACACTGGCCACTTGTTAAAATAAATAGCACATTACTACATCGAAACTTCCGCCTCTTATCAGTGAAGTCAGACAGGAAGTGAAGGTTTCACTGATGGTCTGCAAGTAGATTTTAACATTTCTTTTCCCTTTTACTACTTTTTCTTGTTTGTCATCACTCTTGGTCACGTATTTTCTTTATATATATATATATATATATATATATATATATATATATACCACCCAGCTTGACATCACCACCAGTTAGTTCTACAAAACTTTGTTTTAATCCTTTTTAGCATTTACATTATTCTATATATACTATTATATTTAAAGGCTTTACCTCACATAATATTGAATCTGAGATTTTGATGTTATTTATTTTGAGAATACCTTAATGTAGGTATGAGGGAGACAGTTACAGCCGGTTTGAACTGAAAGGGTTAAACTCCTGCCTTACACAGCCAGTGTCTTTTATTAGAAATATTGTATTTCAAATACTTTATAAAATAAAGGTTTCTGATTTTTAGACACAAGGCCAACAATTTTGGGGGAGGGAAAGTCAATTAAATCGATCCAGTGCATTACTGGTATTTTATCGACCCCTCATAAGGATGAAAGGCAAAGCTTACCTCATCTGGATTTGAAATTAGAATGTAAAAGGCCGTAACTCTATGCTGCAAAACATGTCTGACACTAATGATTCTGCCAATCCACCATCCTTAAAACAATGATAAATTTGCAGGGTTTTAATATAAATTAAGCTGGTGTTTGGAGCATAACTTAAAAAATTTTTATATAAGATTTGTGTTTATATAATCACTTTAAAATAAACTGTTATATATCCTAGAATCAGTGTTAGGAACATAACAGAACAAACATTTTTATATAGAATTATGATGGAAGGGTTTTTAGATAAATATAAACTCTTTAATCCTTGCATTACCATGCCTCATGAAATACATTTATAGGGATTTAGTAATATAACTTTCACATTATTAAGCTGGTATTTGGAGCATGACTTAACAAAAGTCATAAGTTGATGCAAAATTAACTGTTTTTATTGATTTTATGATGTCAAACTACAGCAGTTGTTAATTAAAATTAATTAATGAAATTGGTTAACTTTGCATCATCCCAATAAAATTGATTCTTTGATTCTTGCTTCTAGTTCTCCACATTTGTCTGTTATGTTCACACTGTAAAAGTGGTTGGTGTTAGGAAGGGCATCCAGCCGTAGAAAATCTGCGAGAGACACTTCCATACGAGCGAGACACGGTCTCCCGACCAATCCCGCATCAAATGGAACTAAACCGTCTAACCCATGCTAGTGTGGAAGATGGCCATTAATGTAAATTTTGTGACCTCAATATTTTAGGCTTTCTTTTTCCTTATATTCACTCTTGCACATGCATGGCGGAACAACTTGAAGGAAGTTTAAATAGAAAGCAAATTATGTAAGGGATGGCCAATATACTTTAGATGTTGTTTAACCCAAGGTCAAACATACAGAAAAAGAAAGCAGCATTGGAAAGGACTATAAGTGCCATATATGATAGGAAAAGGAGCGGAAGAGCAAGGACTATTAGACAAAGGAAGAAAGGGGGAAGAGAGGATGGTGATACTCTACACCTAGGTCAGAGCAGTGTTTCAGCTGTGCCCTGCTGATAAAATGGCAAAGGTATTTCTGCGGATAATGGCCAGTGACACCTGCTGCAACAGCCACCTCTACATCACAGGGCTCCTTCTTCAGACAGGCTGCTATTGATCCGATTTTACGGAGAAGGCCAGCTGTCCGGGGCCTGAGGACACCTGAGGCCTCGAATGCGACTGCCAAGTGGTTAGAGAATTGGATTTGCAATCATGAGGTTGTGAGTTTGATTTTTGGACTGGGCAATGCATTATGTCCTTGAGCAAGACACTTTATTTCACATTGCAACCAGTAGTTAGAATCAGCAATGGTAAAGACCATGGGAAACATCGTTTCCTTGGTTTGATTTGACGAGTTCCACCCCAATTTGTAAGTGAATGAGGTCTGGGACCTTGTCGATTGATTCTCCCTCTCTCTCGTTTTGATTGAGCAGATGTATAAAAAGGTTTTCTCACCATGAACATCCTATCTTTTTCTATGTCATAGATTACATTGTCTGATGTATTCTTCCATTTTTAAGACTGTGATTTAATGGAAATTTGCTAGCATGTTTGTCAAGATTGTGTGTAGAGAATTTGTATATATTGGTGTAGCTGTCCTCCATATTGATTTTACTATATGACATTTGGGTGAGAGCTGGCTGCTGTTTCTATCAAGTGTAAATGTCCTAAGAACAAATACGATGCTTGTGATTTGTTAAAATGTTGTTGGAACTTATACAGTACATGTATAGCAAGGGATTTGATTGGTGAATTAGTTTAGTTCCTTGAGTTGTGCCATTTGATCTTCTGCATCTGTGCTGTACGGAAGGAAGTCCATACAGAAAAGAGTTATTTTAAATAATACTAAGATATATACATCTATATGAACAGCTGTAAAACATAGATTTTATCTTTCCAACAATGTTTTTCACTCCAGAAAACTTAGTTTTTATGATTGTTACACCACACTACTTCTGTTGGTTCTTGGTGTTTTTGTTATTTACACATCATCGCATATGTCAACATTGGTTTTACACTCACTTTATTTTTTTGTTTTTTTTTTCACTTACTGTAAAACATACATCATTGACTGTCTCTCAGGTTACAATGTCAGCATGTATATTATACATTTGACAGTTTATATATCACAAGTGAACCAGTGCTGTCAATAATAATGCCAGTAGTGTTAAACCAGGATATAAGATCAATCATACAACAAACTGGGAAATGTGTGATTTTGATAAATTGATCATTTGCATAAGAGAAACCCAATAGATTACTGACACATGGAAGTTATTAACCCTTTAGCATTTAAACTGGCTACATCCGGCCAGAATCCTCTCACCTCCTTCTGTTCAAACTAGTCGTAATTGATCACTGGTACTTATGTTATGGTGTTGCTTCCAAAATAAATATCAAAATCTCGTAGACTCGATATTATGAGATAATTATGTAAGATAAAGTCTTTACCACAAAAATACAATAGTATATATATAAAGTAATGTAAATGCTAAAGGGTTAAAGAGGTGAATACTTTAATAATTTACTTCTACGATGGATGGAAGGGAAAGTTGACCAAGATTTTGGAGGTATTTAGTAATATAATTAAAACTTTCCCATTGAGCAGGAGTTTAGAGATTTGAACTTTGAACTTCAAGGTCCTTAACTAAATGCTACAAAACATGTCTAATATTGTAATGATTCTCTTGCCAATAAACCGTTTATCTCTTATTACCATATTTATACCGTGTATCCAAGGGCGGTGGATTGGCAGTATTGGTAGAGGGTCGGACGCCATGCTTTCCAGCATAGTTATGTCCCTTTACGATCTGAGTTCAAATCCCGCCGAGGTTGACTTTGCCTTTCATCCTTACGGGGTCGATAAAATAAAGTACCAGTAATGCACTGGGTAATTGCTGGCCTTGTGCCTAAAGTAGAAACAATTATTTTTAAATACACTTTATCAATTAACTACACAGCTCCCCGTTTCTTCCAAATATATATATGTGTGTGTGTGTATCTGGATTAGAATAGGTACACTGTATCCCTGTGTGTTTTAAGTCATTAAGGGTTGGTTTCAGGAAGGGCATCTGGCTATAAAACATTGCCTCAAGTCCTGTCCAACCCATGCCATCATGGAAAAGTCAATATAATAAATGATTATTATCCAATGTGCTCTCCTTACATGGAGTGGTGGAATTAAAAGTATATTTGATAACCCCAACAGGTTGAGCAATATCTACCCCCTTACCTCTCCCTATTGTATTGTAGTAGTAGTAGTAGTAGTAATAGCAGTGGTATGTGTAGTTTCTTTCATTGTCATTTGTTTTGTGTAGGTTCCACTCCATTCATAGGTGTTTCATTTCATAGGTATGTTGTGTGTGTGTGTGTGCTCCATACCATGTATTGTGTGTGTGTGTGTGTGCTCCATACCATGTATTGTGTGCGTGTTCCATCAATAGATGTTTGTGTGTACTAAATTGACATTCATAGGTGTGTGTATGTGTGTTGAAATTCTCCAACCTGTTTTGTAAGATTAGGCGTGGTCTTACCTCAGTCAATTTGTCAAACAGGTAAGGAAAGAACTTTTTTAAGAATAAGTAAAACTTATCTCTCCTCTTATTTTAATTTAATCCTTTTGATACCAAACTGCCTGAAACTATCCCCTGGTTACACAAGGGGATACTGTGTGTTTTAGTGGCTGTATCTAAAAAGCTTAAATCATAAATTTATGTAAGTACACCTCACTTAAGTCACATTCCAGACACGATCTTAGAAACTTAGCCCTTTCGCATTTACATTGCTCTATATATACTATTGTTTTCGGGGTAAACACTTTAGCTCGCATAATATTGAATTTATTAACATCAGTATGAGTGGCTAGTTAAAAGGCCTGTGTGAACAGAAAGAGGTGAGAGAATTCTGGTCGGATATGGCCAGTTTAAATGCTAAAGGGTTAAAATACACCTCAAATAAGTTCTTTTCAAGATTATTTGAAAACTAGAGGCTGTCTTTCATTAGAAATATGGTAACAAAAGAGTTAGTGTTTATCATTATCATCATTATTATCATCACCGTTTTACATCCATTTTTTTTTTACATCCCATGCTAGCATGAGTTAGACGAGTTTTCCCCTTTATGAGACATGTCAGATCAGGTGAGGATGTCTTGCTCATACAAAACTTTTTGGTTTGGTTGCTAAGGCTGGATGTCCTTCTTCATGCCAACCACATTTACAGTCATCGTCATTTTACGCCCGCTTTTCCCTGCTTGCAAGGGTGGGACGGGAACTGATTCTGGCTTGATTTCTACAGCTGGATGCCCTTCCTAACACCAACCTCATTTACAGTGAGTGCTGGGTGCTTTTTTTGCAATGGAATGATAGGGACCCAGTCCCTATCATCTCATTTCTACAGCTGAGTAAACTAGAGCAATGTGAAATAAAGTGTCTTGCTCAAGGAAACAACACACCACCCGGTCTGAGATTGAACTCGCAACCTTTCAATTGCAAGGCCAATGCTCTAACCACTAAGCCATGTGCCTCCTTACAGTGTTTATATTTATTTAAAAATCTTCCATCATAATTTTAAATTTAATTTGAATTGTTTTATGTTGTAATTAATTTTTTTTCCCCTCTTAATTTTTTACAGAACTTGATTTCATTTACTGGAATCCGTGTTTCTAGATAGAGAAGTAGGATACATATAAATATATCAAAGAAAAATTGGATATTAATATTCCTTACCACTACCAACCATGCCAAAACCGGTAAGTTAAACTCCATTTTTTAAGTTATATTATATGTAGTTGTCACATAAAATTTCATGTATACCTGTTATGGCTTAATTGCTGTAAGTTGTTTTGTCTTGTCTTTTACTCTCTGGACAATACTTTGGCTTGTTTGTCAGACACTGTGACTCCAGCAGTACTGTTGGTAGGGGTCGAAACTGCCTAAGTCCATTTCAATGACTGAGGACCTTTGAGTTCTGTGTTTTTCATTTGTCTTTTTATTTAAAAAAAAAATTTTTTTAAGGTTTCTCCTTTTTGTTTATTTATCAATTATCCTAATTTTAATTATGTATACAAGTGTTTTAAGGCTTTGTTAAAGTGTGGGATGGGCTTGTGAAGGCCCTCATGATAGGTTTCATACTCATCAAGGGATCTTTTTCCAAGCAATGTTTTATGTACAGCTGCCTTTCTTGGCACCGCCCGTTAAAGTAATCTTGTAGGTTTAAGTTTTTTCAAAGTGACAGTGATTTTGTTTGAAGTTTTAACTGTAAATTCATTTTCTCTTACTGTGTGTGAACTTACAGGTGAAACTTAAAAGTTACTATCAATTTTTTTTTTTTTTTTTTTTTTTTTTTTTTCTTTAGAAAATAAAATATTTATATCTTATATATTTGTTTGGAATAGAAACACTGTATCATCCCTGCTTGTCATGAGGACTGAAAGAGTTTATACAGCTTTAAAACATTGCTATTGGAAAATAAAACATTTACTCTGCAATATATATTTGTGTGTATCTGGTTGGATCTGGGAAAAGAGAGGTACACAGTATCACTGGTGTGTTGTAAGAGGTAACTGAAAGGGTTGTGCCAATCTGGCTTTAAAACATTACCACCAAAATAACCCACGTTATGAGTAGTATGGATTGGCAGTATAGGTAAAGCGTTGAACACCATACTTTGCAGTATAATTATGACCCCTTACGATCTGAGTTTAAATCCCACTAGGTTAGCTTTGCCTTTCATCCTTACGGGGTTGTTGGAATAAAGCACCAGTGATGCACTGGGGTCGATTTAATCCCCCCCTCCCCCCAAAAAAATATATATTTGCTGGCCTTTTGCCTAAATTAGAAATCGTTATGAGTATAAGTAAGCCTATTATGAGGCCCACAAGGTTAACCCTTACTTTGAGTATAAGTAAGCCTATTATGAGGCCCACAAGGTTAACCCTTACTTTGAGTATAAGTAAGCCTATTTATGAGGCCCACAAGGTTAACCCTTACTTTGAATATAAGTAAGCCTATTATGAGGCCCACAAAGTTAACCCTTACTTTGAGTATAAGTAAGCCTATAATGAGGCCCACAAAGTTAACCCTTACTTTGAGTATAAGTAAGCCTATTATGAGGCCCACAAGGTTAACCTTTACTTTGAGTATAAGTAAGCCTATTATGAGGCCCACAAGGTTAACCTTTACTTTGAGTATAACTAAGCCTATAATGAGGCCCACAAAGTTAACCCTTACTTTGAGTATAAGTAAGCCTATAATGAGGCCCACAAAGTTAACCCTTACTTTGAGTATAAGTAAGCCTATTATGAGGCCCACAAGGTTAACCCTTACTTTGAGTATAAGTAAGCCTATTATGAGGCCCACAAAGTTAACCCTTACTTTAGCAGGCAAAATGGTCTTAAAATATTTGAGTATGTATATTGAGTGCTCCTTCAGTTCATGTTTGTCTCTATGTATGATTATATGAAGACAGTAAATTGACAGTTGTTAGAATGCTGGATAGAAAGCTCTGGGTTAATCATTGAGACTCTCTACACTCTCGGTTCTTTGTTTCTCTGGAAGAAATTGGCTGAGAGGATTGGTTGAGCTCCACCCCATTTAAATGCCTAAGACATTTTTATATCAGTCAGTAGAGTGTCTTTACAGACCCCATGGAGAGTTAAGGGTCCTTGTATGCCATTGTCAGACTTTATATTACTAATTCTTTAGTGTATTCGACCTCTTCTTTTTCCGTACATAGTACTAGCTCTGGCTCTTTACTTTCTGAGTTCAAATCTCACTGAAGTTAATTCTGCTTTACATTCTTCCGGGGTTGATAAAATAGCATACCAGTCAAGTACTGGGGTTGACATAAAATGCACCCAGCTGACAAGAGCAGCAGCAGCATCATCATCATCTCATTTTACGTCCGTTTTTCCCTGCTTGCAAGGGTGGGACGGGAACTGATTCTGGCGTGATTTCTACAGCTGGATGCCCTTCCTAACACCAACCTCATTTACAGTGAGTGCTGGGTGCTGTTTTGCCGTGGCACCTCCACGACCACTTTGCAGTGGAATGATAGGGACCCCAGTCCCTATCATCTCATTTCTACAGCTGAGTAAACTGGAGCAATGTGAAATAAAGTGTCTTGCTCAAGGAAACAACACATCACCCGGTCTGAGAATTGAACTCACAACCTTTCGATTGCAAGGCCAATGCTCTAACCACTAAGCCATGTGCCTCCAATCAGGAAAATAATTATGGAAAGCACAATTTAACATGCATAGTCCAACCCAAGCAAGCGGATGTAAAATGATAATGATGTTCACATTCCAGATGTTGTTTTCAGTCTGGTATTTAACCAATCTCTGTTTGGTGGTGTGGGTGGGGAGCAGGGTGGGTTAGGACAAGGGTTGTGTGTTGAAAATGTCATGTTATTAGAGTGGTGGATTTGCAGTGTCGGTAGAGCATCACGCGCCATGCTTCATGCTCGTTCTGGCCCTTTATGTCCTGACACAAAATCTTTGTCTTTCATCCTTACATGGTTAAAATAAAGTACCAGTGATGCACTGGGGTAGATTGACTCAACTTTCCCCTTTCCCCAAATTGTTGGCCTTAAGCCTAAATCAGAAACAATTAATTTTGAAAATTGAAAGGGTGGTGGCTTTTGCAGAAACATGAGAGCAGTGGACGAAATTGTTTTGCAGCATTTGTTCTGCCCAGCTCTTTAATGAAATTTTTGGTTTAATTTTAAAATTGATTTGAGTACAAAGGAAGCAGTAGTATTTTCAGTAGAAATACAGTAATGAAGTTTTAGCAGGGGAAAAATTGACATTAACCCTTTAGCATTTACATCTAACCCATGTAGTGTGGAAAATGGACATTAAACAATGATGGCGATGATAATTAACCTATATTTACTATTGTATTTTCACGGTAAAGGCTTTATCTCACATAATATCGAATCTATGAGATTTTGATATTTATTTTGAGAACAATACCGTAATGTTGTCATGAGGGACCAATTATGGCCAGTTTGAACAGAAAGAGGTGAGAGAATTCTGGCCAGTTTAAATGATAATTGTTTCTACTTTTTGGCGCAAGGCCAGCAATTTTCCAGTGCATTACTGGTACTTTATTTTATCGACCCCGTACGGATGAAAGGCAAAGTCAACCTCGGCGGGATTTGAAGTCAGATCGTTAAGGGACGTAACTATGCTGGAAAGCATGGCATCCGACCCTCTACCGATACTGCCAATCCACCTCATGATAGCCAGTGAAATATATACTGTCATAAGCAGTGAGGTTGTCTCAGTTTCATTAGCATTGGGTAACGGAGTACAAAATTTCCCCTGGATAAGATTCTTGACTGCCACAGTGTAAACTTCCAGTTGAGTGGACTGGAGTAACATAAAATAAAATGTTTTGCTCAAGGGCACACCATGCAGTCTAGCCTTGGAATTCAACCCTCAACATTATGATCAGAAGCCCAACACCTTAACCACTAGACCCCTTTCAAGATTTCATTTCTGAAATGTCCTCATCTTATGTTTGTAGAAGAATTTTCGTTTTTTAATTAATTTTGTAATTTAGTTATATAAATAATCCATGATTGTAATTATCCTTAACCTTTGTTCGTTTGGCTTAACTTTGACTTTATCAAATGGTTGCATGTGTATTTGGATGGATGTCAGAACATGAAAATGTTTGGCATATATATATATATATATATATATATATATATATATATATATATACACACACACACAAATATATATATAGATTATTGATTTGTTTTCGTTATTAGTATACTTTGGCAGTTTATTTATAAACCCACACACACTTAAGCACACATGCATTTATATAAACACACACACACACACATATATATATATATATATATATATATATATATATATATATATATAGTGACTGTCTGACTCAGTTCTGTATGACTAAGACATGGTCACCTGAACCAACTTGCCTCAAATGGGACAACTTGTCTAACCCATGCCAATGTGGAAAGTGGACGTTAAATAATTGTTTCTACTTTTGGCACAAGGCCAGCAATTATCCCAGTGCATTACCGGTAGTTTATTTTATCAGCCCTGTAAGGATGAAAGGCAAAGTTAACCTCAGCGGGATTTGAACTCAGACCACAAAGGGCCATAACTCTTTGTTGCAAAGCATGGCGTCCGACCCTCTACCGATACTGCCAATCCACTGTCCTTGTGGACGTTAAATAATTATGATATATCTGTTTTTGACAGATGTGAGAAAGAGTACTCAATACTGAAGCAGTGTAAATATTCATTTATTATGGCTAAGCAGCGAGCCTGGTTACTTTGGAGTTTCACAAGACTTGTCTAATGATTCTGTGAGGGTGTTGGCTCACTGCTTGGTCATAATTAATGAATATATATACTCTACTTTGGTATTGAGTACTTTTTCTTGCACCCATCAATAACACAGGATATACACCCCCAGCTTCTTGTAGCTGGTAGAGCACTCTTGACACACGGAGACATATATATATATATATATATATATATATATATATATATATATATATATATAGAAGTGGTTACACTACAGTTGTTTCACCTTAGCGGATCCTCAGCTCGGATCCGCTAAGGTGAAACAATTGTTCTCGGTATGGTGAACTAACTGTTGTGTAACCACTTCCACCTAACTCGTTCCATGGACTGAGTGCTCTACCACTACGGATATTACCTTCCAGTGTTCTACCACTATATATATATATATATATATATATATATATATATAAAATATTAAAAAAATAATGAATAAAACAATGAAACAGTTCCTTATATTAAACAAAAAAAGTTCATTATTTAACGATCGTTTCTAGGATATATATGTGTTATATATATATATATATATATACTCTTGGTAGATTTATCTACATACATATATATATATATATATATATATATATACACACACACACATGGTGTTAGGAAGGGCATCCAGTTGTAAAAATCCTAGCCAAAATATATATATATAGCATCACCGGTTAACGTCTATTTTTGTATGCTTGCATGGGTTATTGAAGTCACCCATGTCATGATACAAGCCTGACCAGGGCTCAGACAGAACTGTATTTTGGCTAGGATTTTTACAACTGGATGCCCTTCCTAACACCAACCACGTTTACATATATATGTGTGTGTGTGTGTGTTATGTAAGTGTATAACTAGTTACAGAATGCATTTGCCCAAAAAGAACTGGACAACATAATTGGATGCAAACAAAGTTGCAAGTTTTATATCATAGTGGCCTTCTCCTAGAGAGATGTCTTAATGAAGACTAGGATTCTCTTACTCTTCAAAAAAAAAAAAAAAACTTTATTGGATGGCCGTTGACTCTCCTGAGTTCCTCCGCCATCTGACAGGTTTTGTCTTTCATCCCATAGGGTATTCTAAATCACCCTCCTCACCTAGCAAGCTTGGTGGGGTTGTCGGTTTAGTTGCCGATGACCCAATCCTGCACAGGTTGTACTGGATTACATGTTACCAGTCGCACTGAAGAGCAACCTGACATCACACATTTATATACAGTAGTCCCCCAGTATTCATGGGGGTTATGTTCCTAGAGCATCCGTGAAGAGTGAAAAACCATGAACATTGGACCTGGTCCATAAAAAGCCTATAAACGTCAAAATAAAACGTAATTTATAATTATAAAACAAAGAGGGAGCGGAGCGTCTTATGTGAAGGGGTGTCCAATAGGCCAGCAAATACAGTATATTGTTATTAATTTAGTGTTAAAACATATATGTTGCCTTGAAAAAAGCCATTAAAAATCACAAATATTTACGCTTCCGCAAATATACAGTGGTTTCCATGATCAATTATTAGTTAGTCTCTAAGGAAAATACTGTGAAAAACCAGGGCTCTGAATGCCAAGGGGTACACTGTATTTATATATGTATATATGTATACATACATGCATACATACAAACATGTATGTACATATAGATATTGAAGAAAATGTTTGGCATTTTGTTCTTTAGCTTTTTAATATAATGTCTGCTTGTGTGTGTGTCTCTGCCCCCGCCCTCTCTTGTTACTTAGTTGAAATATTTTATCAACATATAACATAGTGTATGAATCATGCATTGTGTTCTCTGACAAGCCAGAACCGGATTTTTGGTATTTAGTTTTTTTTTGTAAATTATTTTTTATGTATCATTGCTGCTATTATTATTTTATATGGATCAACTAACATGTCTGCTTTTGTTGAATAAATAATTTAGATGCATTTAGTGTGTCCCCCAAAAATGTATACACACTTTGACAGCATTCTAATCAGTATGTATATATTTTTGGGAACACCCTATATATCTTTAAAGTCTTTTCTTTGATTTGACTTTAAAAAACAAAAGAGATCGTTAATACTTGAAATATTCATATTTATATAGCATAGATATTACTACAAGGATGCTCTGCCCTATGGTTAAGCTTCTACCTTTCCAATAGCAGGCAGCAAATGCTATTGAAACTGTCCAAGCTTAACCGTTGGGCAGTTAATCTTTATAATGATATCTACATTCTCTCCATTTAAATATAGAATACTTAAGAAGTTAAATATGTGGTTGTATTGGTCTCTTAACTAGTAACATTTCATCCATATATATGTGTGTGTGTGTGTGTGTGTGTGTGTGTGTATATATATATATATACACATATAGATATTCATTTAAGGAATTTCACCAGTCCGGCCTCCTGTCATTTTACTTATCTATCTATCTATCTATCTATCTATATATATATATAGGGAAAGCGGGTGTTAGAACAACAACAATGTAGTTTTTATTCATTTAGGTACAAGGACTATAATTTTGGGGTGAGAAAAGTCAAATTGACCCCCAAAAGGATGAAAGGCAAAGTTGACCTCAGCAGGACTTGAACTTGGATCATAAAGGACTGTAAATAATTATTTCTACGTTTGGCACAAGGCCAGCAATTACCCCAGTGCATTACTGGTACTTTATTTTATCGACCCTGTAAGGATGAATGGCAGAGTTAACCTCGGTGGGATGTAAATAATGGTTTCTAACTGAAGCACGCATGGCCAGCAATATTTTGAGGGAAGGGGAAAGTCAGTTGTATCCCCTTCCACCGCACTTGACTGGTACTTTATTTTATCTTTCTGAGGTTGATAAAATAAAGTACTAGTGATGCACTGGGAGTGATTTTAATCGACTTTCTCCCTTCAAATTGCTGGCCTTGTGCCTAAAGTAGAAATAATTATTAATATTATTAATGGTGGTAGGGCACTGGATTAGCAGAATCGGTAGAGCGTCGGACACCATGCTTTGCAACATAGTAATATACCTTGGTGTTCTGAGTTTAGATCCGGCTGAGGTTCGCTTTGCCTTTCATCTTCTCAGGGTTAATAAAATAAAGTACCAGTAATGTACTGGGGTCGATTTAATTGACTTCCCCCTCCCCCAAAATTCTTGGCCTTGACACTAAATCAAAAACCATTATTATTAGTGGATTGGCAGAATCGGTAGAACGTCGGACAAAATGCTTTGCAGTATTTAGTTATGGCTCTCTTTGCCTGTCATCCTTACAGTCGATAAAATAAAGTACCAGTAATGCACTGGGGCCGATTTAATCGGCCTTCCCATCCCCTTCCTTAATTTTTTGCTGGCCTTGTGCCTATAGTAGAAATCATCATTATTATTATTATTATTAGCCCTTTAGCATTTAAACCGGCCGTATCCGGCCAGAATTCTCTCGCCTCTCTCTGTTCAAACCAGCCATAACTAGCTGTTCATACTGATGTTAAGGTATTCTCAAAATAAACATGAGGTAAAGTATTAAGCGTGAAAATATAATTGTTTCTACTTTAGGCACAAGGCCAGCAAATACCCAGTGCATTACTGGTACTTTATTTTATCGACCCCGTAAGGATGAAAGGTAAAGTCAACCTCGGCGGGATTTGAACTCAGATCGTAAAGGGATGTAACTATGCTGGAAAGCATGGCGTCCGACCCTCTACCGATACTGCCAATCCACATAGAGTAATGTAAATACTAAAGGGTTAAGGGTGATAGGCTGATGGGTTGGCAGTATTGGCTGAGTGAATGTGGTCTTGAGTTTTATCAATTGAAGTCTATGCTATGCTAGTTTATAAATTGTTTCAATGTCTTTTTCTGTTCCCCCTGCTTTAAAATTTGCTAATTTTTCTCTAGTTCCGATTTCGGCATGGTGAGGTGAGTAACTTTTACCATCTGCCAGGTTTCCATCCGTTCCAATATATTCACTATTTTATTCAGTTTATATCACTCTTCATTTGTCTGTCATATCATTGAGTTTATTTATTTTTGTTTGTTTGTTTATATATTTTGTTTATATATTTTGTTTGTTTTTTCCTCTTTGTTTTATTCTCTCTCTCTATATATATAAAAGTATGTTTATAAACATTTTGGCCCTAGCTTGAAGAATTTTTATTTAAAGTTGAAACTAAACTTTGAAGGCCAGCATTTCAAATCTGGCCTGTGGCAGATGTGAAATGTAGGCTTCCAAAGTTGGTAGTAAACCCAGACCAGATGTGAAATGGAGGCTTCCAAAGTTGGTAGTAGACCCAGACCAGATGTGAAATGTAGGCCTCCAAATCTGGTAGTAGGCCTGAGCCAGATGTGAAATGTAGGCCTCCAAATCTGGTAGTAGGCCTGAGCCAGATGTGAAATGTAGGCCTCCAAATCTGGTAGTAGGCCTGAGCCAGATGTGAAATGTAGGCCTCCAAATCTGGTAGTAGGCCTGAGCCAGATGTGAAATGCAGGCCTCTAAAGCTAGGAATAGTCACAGGCTAAATGTGAAATACAAACCTCCAAAAGCTGGTAAATTATTCTGAAAATTTGCCAGCTTTTGGAGGTTTTTGTATTTCACATAATACAGATACTATAAATATTTGGATTAATAAACTGCATTAACAAGACATTCTTGAAAAACAAACAGCACTATGACTGTTATCATGTGAAAAATTAAATTCTTTGTTGCAAATTTTCACAATCTGTCCAATAATACAGATACTATAAATATTTGAATTGACAAGACACTTGAAAAATATGAAACCACTTCTACAACCCATCACATTAAAAATTAGTCTGTCCACTCAAAGAGTTGGAGGCAAGTGGCTTAGTGGTAAGGTTATTGGTCTTAAGGCTATGATGCTATGGGTTCAATTCCTGGACTGGGTTATGTGTTGTGATCTTGAGTAAAACATTCCATCTCATGTTTCTCCAGTATACTCATCTGAAAATGAGTACCAGCAATAGCTGGGTGATTAAGCCTGCAATGGACTGACGACGTATCCAGGGGGAAGTATTGTACTCTCAGTCAATAAGCACTGGCCTGATGAGTCTCTGAGCTCGAGACACTTTTGACAGACTAGTAAAGATAGTACTCTTAAGATATGAAGTTAACAGATCTCATTTTAGATATTTTCTGCTATAATCAATAATTAATACAGGATGTTAAATATACTTTTATATATATAGAGAATCAATTCTGCTGAATGCTTGGTGTCTTATGTAAAATTATATTTTCACAATTCTGTTCATCTGTTACATTTTAATTTATTTCTCATTTTTCTACAGATTTTGGGGGTTTTTGGGGGGTGGGGTGGGGGGTGTTACCAATTGTTGTGAAGATATTTTGTTCAATGGCGTCACTATTTGCCTCTTCATTTCTTAGTATCACTTATGTATTTTTACTGGTATTATATTCAATGGTGGTTTGCTTATTCAGTTTCTGCTTTGACTCTTTTGATACCACTTTTCTAATGAAAGACATTGCCTATGATGTCTCACATAATTTAAAAAATAATTTGGAGGGGTTTAGTAATATAATTTTTTCATTAACTTTTAGTATATATTTTAAGTATGGTCATTTGGTACCGGATAAGGGTCATTAGACTCACACCGAGGTAGAGATGCTCTTCTTCTGAGTATCAAGCATCACTTGGTATCGATACCTCCCAGATGCGCTTCAATATGAGAAGCGATAGTTAAACTTGTAACAGTCTATATACACTATAGTCTATATAGACACCATATATACAATATATATAAACTATATACAATCTAACTATACACTATATCTTAAGTATGGTTATTTGGCACCTGGTAAGGGTAATTACTCGTACTAAGGTAGAGATGATCCTCTTCTGAGTATCTAGTATCATTTGGTATTGATACCTCCCAGATGGGCTTCAATATGAGAAGCGATAGTTAAACTTGAGCTAGTGATTGGTCCACTCCTTCTTGAGCTTTAACTTTAAAATGTTGACTGGTGAGTGTGTAAACTGTTTCTGGTGTTTCAAACATAGCTTAAATGTCCTTACATAAAGCTATGATGGAAAGTTTTTACCATTTTTATAATGAAAGACACTAGCTATGGTTTAAAAACAATCATAAATTTTGTAAGTATTTAATTATATATTCACTTACTTATTATTAATATGGTGTTAAAGTAGATTGGCAGAATCAGAACATCAGATAAAATTCATTTTTTTCTCATTATTGGATGGTGTAAAGGTGGTGAATTGGTAGAATGTTGGACAGAATACTTTGCATGTGACATTTAGTCACAGCCCTTTACGTTTGATCAAATCCAGTAGAGGTAAACTTTGCCTTTTATGCTTTTGGAGAGGCAGAGAAAATAAAGTACCAGTCATGAACTGGTGTCGAAGTAATTGACTTTTCCTTCCCCATAAATAGTTGGCCATGTGCCAGAAATCGTTAAGCCAGTGTAGGGTGGTGGATTGGCAGTATCAGTAGACCGTCGGACAACATACTTTGCGGCATATAGTTACGTCCCTTTGTTCTGAATTAAAATCCTGCCGAGGTTAGCTTTACTCTTCATCCTTTTGTGGTGGAGAAAATAAAGCACCAGTAATGCGCTGGGGTCAATTTAATTGACTTTTACCCTCCTCCAAAATTGTTGCCCAAATTGGGAACCATTATTGGCAGTATCGGTAGAGGGTCGGACGCCGTGCTTTGACGCATAGAGTTGCGGCCCTTTCCATTCTGTGTTCAAATCCCGCCGAGGTTAACTTTGCCTGTCATCCTTACAGGGTCGGTAAAATAAAAGTACCAGTCACACACTGGGGTCAATTTAATCGACTTTCCCCTCCTCCCAATTGCTGGCCTTGTGCCTATATTAGCAACCGTTATTAACCTGGTATTTTCAGTATATCTTAATAATTGTTCTTAAAAAATTGATAGGTTTTTTTTTTTGGGGGGGGGGGGGGGTTAAGATAATTAAAAACATTTTAAGACTTTCATATCATGGAACTAAGTGTGGTTTCAGGCAGTTTGGTATCAAAAGGGTTATGTATTTGTTTTTTGTTTTTGTTTTTTTCTTTTGTTTATTTCGTTAAATGGCCAGTGTTTATTTTACTTTCTTTTTTTTAAATCACATTTTAATTTCCTTATAAAGCAACAGTAGTATTATAGCTTTGAACAGCATGTTGACATCCTGAGCAATATAGAAATATTTTTATACTTTTTATACTTTTCCAAATACTTTATACATTTCATCATCGAGACCTCTGTGGTTCGAGGTCACCGGAGAGGAGGACATCATGCCTCAGGAATTTTGGCTGATGCAGTGGGTATTGCTAGCTGATTAACAATAGCAATACTTTCAACATCTTGTCTGGTGCAGTGTCTGTTGCTGGCTGATCTCCATAGCAATACTTTAGTCATCTTGTCTGAGATAGGCCACCAAACCAAAGGTGGCTTGGTGGCCTGGTGGCCTATCTCATTCTGTCTCATGTGACACATTCTGCCTCATGTGACAAATTTATGATGCAGTGAGTGTTGCTGGCTGTTCTCCACAGTAATATATTTGCCGTCTTGTCGGTCATTGGGCATGGCAGCTGAAATATACCACCCAACCAAGGGTGAGGTGTGTCGTATATGTCTGGTGCAGTGGGTATTGTCGGCTGTTCTTGGCCAGGGGGTGTAGCAACTGAGATATTCTCGGCCAAGAATGTAGAATTTATCCTCTCTCCATTTCTCTCCCTCCTTTTTCTTCTTGCCATTATGTCTGCCAGGGCGGCCAATGCTTGGGCCCCCATTAGCTCATAATAGTGAGAGCGAGAGAGATGGAGGCAGTGACAATAGGAATTTGATTCTTAATATATATGTATATATTTACCACATTATGGTATAAATGTATTTTGAAAATTTGAAATGAATTTAAAAAAAAAAAAGAGGATGGTGATTCTAATTTCTTTTCCAAATTGAGGTTAATTCCTGTTTACAGAATGTAATGACATAACTAACGAACTAATGATCTTTATGTAACCATAACAACCTATGACCGAATAATTAACTTAGCTAAATTCTTTTAATTAAGAGAATTTAATAAACAGAAACGGTTTGTTTGTTTTTTTTCTCTCGCACTTTCCGTTCTCTCACTCTAACTGTTAATTAATTTCACCAATATGGTGACTAACTGGCAGAATTGGTAGAGCATTGGACGAAAAAGTCTTGTGGTGCTTTGGTAGATTCTGATTTCAAAGGAGATGTGTGGCCTAGAGCAGGGGTTCTCAACTTGGTCCATGTGGACCACGAGTGGTCCACGGGAAAATTCAGGTGGTCCACAGAAAATGTTCAATAGCAAATTCTATTTTGATCCCTGCATTTGACTTAAAGCGCTGTTCTTATTCTTCGCATAAGTACGACTTCAGCTGTTTATTTGCGTAGATTTTTTTTTTAGGCACTGCGACATAATAGCATTTTCTAATGCATTGAAAAAAAGCATCTACTGATGCTTATAAGTAGCAGTTCTATTACAAAAGATTTAAAAGTTTAGGTGGTCCACAGGAAAAAATTACTTATTTTGGTGGTCCACAGCGAAAAAAAGGTTGAGAACCCCTGGCCTAGAGGTTAGGGTGGTGGATTTGCAAATGTAAGGTCGTGGTTTCGATTTCTGGACTGGGAAGTGTGATGTTCTTGAGCAAGATGCTTCATTGTTGTTTTTCATGATAGGGTTGGTGCCTTTATTAAAACACCCGAGAAACTTCTTAATGATGTAACCTTGTAGTGGGCCAGCTAAACCTACATAGGTGTGAGCTGTAAAATCATTATAGGACTGGTGCCTTTATTAACTCTTTAGCATTTACATTACTCTATATTTACTGTTTTATTTTCACAGTAAAGGCTTTACCTCACATAATTATCTCACATAATATCGAATCTATGAGATTTTGATATTTATTTTGAGAACAATACTTTATCAGTATGAGTGGCCTGTTACAACCACTTTGAACAGAAAGAGGTGAGAGAATTCTGGCTGGATATGGCCAGTTTAAATGCTAAACTGTTAAAACTTCCGAGAAACTTCTTAAAGATGTAACCCTGTAGCAGGTCGGCTAAACCTAATAGGTGTGAGATGTAACACACCCATTAAAGGACTCGTGCCCTTATTATAACACCAGAGAAATTTCTTACGATACAACCTTGTAGCTGGCCATCTAAACCTGTGTGTGTGAGCTGTAACATTATAGGACTGGTGCCTTTATAATTGAAACATCCGATAAACTTCTTATGATACAACCATATAGCAGGTCAGCTAAACCTATGTGTGAGCTGTAACAACATGATGGGGCTTGTGCCCTTATTAGAATACTTGAGAAACTTATGATACAACCTATAACATTATAGGACTAGTGCTTTTATAATTGAAACATCCGATAAACTTCTCATGATACAACTTTGTAATGGGCCAGCTGAACCTACATAAGTGTGAGCTGTAACATGATAGGATTTGTACCCTTTATCATTAAAACGCCCCCAAAAATTGAGATGTAGGCTTGTAGTGGGTCAGCTAAACCTGCATAGGTGTGAGCTCTAACAATATCAATATAGCACTAGGGCCTGTTATCACTAAAACACCCGAGAAGCTTATGATATAACCTTGTAGCAGGCCAACTAAACCTGTATAAAGCACCCAAGAAAGTTATGATACAGCCTTGTAGCAGGTCAGCTAAACCTACATAGGTGTGGGCTGTAACAACGATAGAACTGGAGCCCATTATCAATAAAAGACTGAGGTTGACTTTGCCTTTCATCCTTACAGGGTCGATAAAATAAAGTACCAGTAATGCACTGGGTAATTGCTGGCCTTGTGCCTAAAGTAGAAACAATTATCAATAAAAGACTGGAGATCCTCAAATATCAAATCTCTGCCTTCACTATATATGTTAACCTACCTACTGCTACTATTACCACCACTACTACTATTACCACCACTGCTACTACCACCACCACTGCTACTATTACCACCACTGCTACTATTACCACCACTGCTACTATTACCACCACTGCTACTATTACCACCTCTGCTACTATTACCACCTCTGCTACTATTACCACCTCTGCTACTATTACCACCACTGCTACTATTACCACCACTGCTACTATTACTACCACTACTACTATTACCACCACTGCTACTATTACCACCACTGCTACTATTACCACCACTGCTACTATTACCACCACTGCTACTATTACCACCACTGCTACTATTACCACCACTGCTACTATTACCACCACTGCTACTATTACCACCACTGCTACTATTACCACCACTGCTACTATTACCACCACTGCTACTATTACCACCACTGCTACTATTACCACCACTGCTACTATTACCACCACTGCTACTATTACCACCACTGCTACTATTACCACCACTGCTACTATTACCACCTCTGCTACTATTACCACCACTGCTACTATTACCACCACTGCTACTATTACCACCACTGCTACTATTACCACCACTGCTACTATTACCACCTCTGCTACTATTACCACCTCTGCTACTATTACCACCTCTGCTACTATTACCACCTCTGCTACTATTACCACCTCTGCTACTATTACCACCTCTGCTACTACCACCACCACCACCACCACCACTACTACTACTACCACCACCACTACTACTACTACCACTACTACCACCACCACCACTACTAACACCACCACCACTACTAACACCACCACCACTACTACCACCACCACCACCACTACTACCACCACCTCTACTACGACCACCACCACCTCTACTACGACCACCACCACCACCACCACATATATGGTAGCTTTTTCTCTTTACACGTGTATCCTCTCTTCATTAGAAGCCAGTTAAGAAAATCAGCTAAAATAATTGCCTTGTGAAGAGCTCTTGAAAACCCTAATAAAAGCCGTCATCTACTTTTCCTCAAGTAGTCAACCATATATAATATATACATATACATACATGCACATATGTGGTGTATATGTTTACACACACACACACACACACACTTCTATATTTCTTTGTCGTCAAGTAATCTTCTTTTAATAATGTCAACCTAAAAGTTGTAATTAACTCTTCAACTTGAAAACTAATTGTACTGGGTGTAAGCTGTATGGTGGGGTGGTGGTGGTGGGGGGGGGGGAGCACACGGCCTGGTGGTTAGTGTTAGTTTCAGAACTGTAAGATTGTGGGTTCGATCACTAAACCAGGCAGCGTATGTGTCTTTGCATGCTGCCCCAGTTCACTCGGCTGTATAATGAGGATCAGAAACAGCTAGGGTGAATCTTTTTCATGGATTGGTCATCATCATCATCATCATTTTACGTCCACTTTTCCCTGCTTGCAAGGGTGGGACGGTAACTGATTCTGGCTTGATTTCTACAGCTGGATGCCCTTCCTAACACCGACCTCATTTACAGTGAGTGCTGGGGGCTTCTTTTTTTGCCGTGGCACGTCCACGACCACTTTGCAGTGGAATGATAGGGACCCCAGTCCTATCATCTCATTTCTACAGCTGAGTAAACTGGAGCAATGTGAAATAAAGTGTCTTGCTCAAGGACACAACACATCACACGGTCTGAGAATTGAACTCTTGTAGTCTGTTATTTAAACCGGCTGTCTCCGGTCAGAATTCTCTCACCTCTTTCTGTTCAACCCGGGTGTAACGGGCCACTCATACTGATGTTAAGGTATTGTTCTCAATAAATATCAAAATCTCATAGATTCGATATTATGTGAGATACCGTGAAAATATAATAGTATATATATAGACATGTAAATGCTAAATCACACCTAAGTCAACTTTGCCTTCCATTCTATACACTGTATATCCTTTGGTTTACATTATCAATATGGATAATTTGTGGTTTTAATCTGATTAACATTTAACACCAAGCCCTCAATATCAACCTGGTGAGTTAAAAGTCCATTTCTCTCTCTGTCTATCATCTACTTTTTTAGACTCAAGTTCCGGTTTAAACTTAAGTTTTCAAGTTTTCTGTGTATGTGCACACACACACACACACACACACACACACACACACACTATATATATAGTTTAAACATTCCTGCTCCTATTAGAACCCAGTACAAAAATCAATGTTTTTTCACTCTGGTGTTCAAGTATGCCTTGTCATTTGTAAAGTGTAGGTGTGTCTCTGTGTTTACATATATATGTGTGTGTATATATATATATATATATATATATATATGTGTATGTGTATGTGTATGTATGTATGTATATGTATGTGTGTGTGTGTCTAAATGGTGGTATGTATACGTATGTTGGTGTGTTTTAGATAGTTATTTGGTCTAGCTATTTTTTTTTTTTTTGTGTGATTAACATAGATAAAACTTGTTAAACCAGACACACACACACACACACACACACACACACACACACACACACACACACACACACACACTCTCTCTTCATCGTCTTATTTGTAAAAGTATGATAAAGCATACCAACCACCTCCAAGCAAATTTTCTTCTCGTGAATAATTCATTTTTGTTTTTGTTTTTGGAAAATAGTTTTTATTTTATTTTATTTATTTATTTTTTTATTTACTTTCCAGTGAGAAGCCTTAGCCTATATATATATATATATATGTGGTTTTGTTTGTTCTTTCCACATTCCCAACCTTGCTCGACCTGTTTGCATGGGTCTTTGCTGCAGCTAAGTGTAATTTGAATGTTGAAAGTACCGAAAACTACTGCCATGTTCAGTCTAGTAATCAATGAAAGAGAGAGAGTGAGAGTCTGGTTTTCTAGCACATTGATCTGTGAAGATCAGTTTTTCTTACAATTGTGGCCTTCAGATATTATCATAGACAGTAATTGAGGCCAGCCTGGTTTCTAGTCTTTCATAGTTTGCGTGTTGAAATGACTTTTTTTCAAATCATTTCACTCTATTTTCAAAGACACATTATATAATACTATGTCCAGTTTTGAAATAAGGTTTCTTTAAATCACTTCACTCTATTTTCAAAGACACATTAGATAATGCTGTCTAGTATTGAAATAATGTTCCTTCACTCTATTTTCAAAGGCACATTAGTTAATGCTATATTTGGTATTAAAACATTTCTTCAAATGATTTAAAGAAATGTTATTCCAATACTGGATACAGCACTGTTTCATTAACCCTTTAGCACTTAACATCCGCTTTTCCCTGCTTGCAAAGGTGGGACGGGAACCGATTCTAGTTTGATTTCTACAGCGGGATGCCCTTCCTAACACCAACCTCATTTACAGTGAGGGCTGGGTACTTTTTTCCACTTTGCAGTGGAATGATAGGGACCCCAGTCCTATCATCTCATTTCTACAGCTGAGTAAAATGGAGCAATGTGAAATAGTGTCTTGCTCAAGGAAACAACACATCACCCGGTCTGAGATTTGAACTCACAACCTTTCAATTGCAAGGCCAATGCTCTAACCACTAAGCCATGTGCCTACTATATATACCATTATTTTTGTGGTAAAGGCTTTATCTTGCATAATATCGAATCTATGAGATTTTGAGGTTATTTATTTTGAGAACAATACCTTAGTCATTATGAGTGGCCAGTTACAGCTGGTTTAAACAGAAAGAGCTGAGAGGAATCTGGCTGGATATGACCTGTTTAAGTGCTAAAGGGTTAACAATAGTAACATACATGATTTGAAGGAAAAAAAAACATTTCAACTCTAGACATATCTTACATTCATATCGTTATCCAGAATTCTTGAAACTTGTGTGGATAGTGAGAATACCCTGGTGGTTGGCATTTTTAGATATTTGCTGCTGAATCAGTACATACATGTCAGCTGTATGTTGTTTTTTGTGGGCCTCAGATTTTTTCAAATATTTATATATAAGATATATAATATATAAATATCTTGGCCATTTGAGCTGTTCTCTTTAGGCCTCAGACCATTTCAAATATTTATATGTATTCTCCGAATTGAGAGATCACAGTGCCAATACTATGGGCATGTGGTTAGAATGTCTCGGGAAAGAGTTGCTGGACAGATTTTACGGGCGAAACCAACAGAGACCCAGGAGTAGACTCTGAGCAAGATGGTTCGATAACATCCATGAGCTTGGCTGGTCACACTTAGGAATCCAGTTGGAGATGGTTGCTTCTGATAGGACTCACTGGAGGGAGTGTTTGAGGACTCTTTACCCACGACCCTCCCAGGAATAAGTGGACAAAGATATGACATATATCTAGGCTATTGAGGTATTCTGTGGGCCTCAGACCATTTCAAATATTTATATTTAAGATATGATATAATATAAATTTAGGCCATTGACCTCAAACCATTTCAAATATTTAGATATAAGATATATATATGTGGACTATAGAGGGGTTCTGTTTATCTCAGACCTTTTAAAATGTTTCCAGTCCTAAATAAATGAGGTCGTGTAGGTGTCACGACAAAAAAAACAGTCCACGCTGTAATGTGGCCATGTAGGTAATACGGTAAAAACCTCCCAGTCCACTGTAAACGTGGTTGGTGTTAGGAAGGGCTTCCAGCCATAGAAAACCTGCCAGACAGTCCTATACGAGCAAAGCAACCAATCTTACCTCACGTGGGACAATTTCCGTCTAAACCCATGCTAGCGTGGAAGATAGATGTTAAATGACGATGATGATGTGGAGGCACGTGCCTTAGTGGTAAGCATGTTGGACTTAGGATCATAATGTGGATGTGAGTCCTGGATTAGGTTGTGTGTTGTGTTCATTTCACATTACTCGGCTGAAAATATGAGAGATATGATGTAATATCCATCTAGGTCATTGAACTGTTCTCTATAGCTGGAAGGTTAACCCTGTGATAGACTGATGTCCTGTCCAAGGGGGAGTCTTGTACTCTGTTGCTTTAGCCCATGGAAACTTGGAGACAGATGAGAGGCCTTCTCTGTAGGTCTCAGATTTTCAAATTTTTATATGTAAAATATATAATATACATATAGACCATCGAGGTATTTTCTTTGGATCTCGTGCCATTTCAAATTTTTTTAGATGTAAGATATGATATAATATACATTCTTTATGAGACTCAGATCTTTTCAAATTTTTAAAGATGTAAGATATGATACATATGTAGGCCTTGTATTTGTCCCAGCTCTATGCATTCTGACTTCTTTGTGAGTGGACTTAATCTGTCACCAAGTTTAATACCACCACCTGATACTTGGGTGCTTTTAGCAGTTTTATATCAACACCTGTGGTCCTCTGTCTACAAATTATCCCTTTTGATACCAAACTGTTTATCCCTCTTAAACTGTGTATATGAGGGATAAACTGTAGTGTGTGGGCAAGAAGACTGCATTGGTATGGACATGTGATGCCCATGAAGGATGACTGCTGGGTAAGAAGTTGCCAAGAAATCCCAGTGTAAGAAAGACAGTAGTGGAAGACCACAAAAATCATGAGCAGAAGTGGTGAGAGCTGACCGCAGATTGCTGAAGTATTTTTATAGCATGTTCATGAGTAAAAAAAAAAACAACAAAACAACAAAACATTAAAACTTATCTGCCTCACCCTTTTTATTTTTACGTATTTAAAAATAAGTGTGTGGGTGGGATAGTTTTATTTGAAAGAATGCAAGTGACTTCCCAGTGCAGGGAATATGTGTATGTTCTTCATATATATTTCTCTTTTGAAGTTGAAGCCACTTCCCACCTGAGGAAAAGAGAAACCTAACCTTTTGTAAAAAAGAAATATCTCAGTTATGTGAAGAATGTGTGTAGGCTGATAGATTTTGTGGGAACAAAAGTTATTTTGTTTCATTTTTTTTTTTTTATTTATTGCTGCTATATTTTAGAGGAATGCTGTAGTGAAAGCCCCCCCCCCCCTCACTCCCCTCAAATAAAAATTCAAAGGGAGTGACATCATCATCATTATTCTATAACATTTATTTTCCACCCTACATGGGTTATGCTGAAGCAAGACTGGTCAAATGGCCATGTTCCACTTGTCAGGGTAAAGGGTAAAGACCCCCTTCAGTCACGAATGACCATGGGACTTGCACCTTGAAAGTTACCCATCGTGACACAAGTCCGGGTAAGGTTGTTTGTGGCAGTCTCCCCTCTCCACGCCACCCATGTTGTCCAAGGGAAACGCAATGGTCGATACAGCTTGGCACCAGTGGGGTCACCACTCATTTCTGCAGTTGAGTGAGCTGGAGCAATGTGAAATAAAGTATCTTGCTGAAGAACACAACACAAAGCCCGGTCTGAGAATGATGTCAACCCAGCGCTCTAACCACTAAGCCATATGTTGTCACATGTTCCACTTGTACTCTCTTTTATTTTGGTTTCTACATCTGGATGCCCTTCCTAACACCAGCCATTTTAAAGAAAGTACTGAGAGCTCGGTTTTGATAGCTGGATGTTCTTCCTAACACCAACCACTTTACAGTGTAGTGGGGGCATAGTTTCTATGACTGGATACTCTTCCTAACATCAACTACTTTGCAGAATGTACTGGGAGCTCGGTTTCGACAGTTGGATCCTCTTCCTAACACCAACCACTTTACAGAGTACTGGGTACATGATTTCTATGCATGGATGCACCTCCTAACACCAACCACTTTATAGCATGTACTGGGTGCATTTGTGTAGATCACCAACACTTGAGAGGTTTTCATGTCCTTGACACAGATGTTTTCCTAACACTTTATTTGGCAGGTTCTGTATAGCTGGATGTCCTTCCTATCTCCAACTACTTTACAGAGTGTACCAGGTGTGATTATTAGCTGGATTAGGCCATATGTCTATGGCATAACTAAAGAGTCCTTTCATGATAATGAAATAGCTAATAATTTTAGTAAAATCCCTTTAAACTCTTCGTCGTCATTAATTGAAATAGTGTAATGATAGGGGCCTTAGACCTATCTGAACCCTTTAACATTTATATTGCTGTGCTGAATAGGACCCGTCCCTCCCTTGCAAGCAGGGAAAAGCGGGTGTAAAATGATGATGATGATGATGATTACTCTTTTTATACTATTGTATTTTCACAGTAAACACTTTATCTCACATAATATTGAATCTTTGAGATTTTGCTGTTATTCATTTTGAGAACAATACCTTAACATCGGTATGATCAGCCAGTTATTGCTGGTTTGAAGAGAAAGAGGTGAGAATTCTGGTCGGATACAGATACTTTAAATTTAAATGCTAAAGGGTTAAGTTGGGAGTGGGGACACTATATTTTGACAAGCATTCCCTCTTCTAGTAAATAGGGGGTTCTTTACACTAGTGCCTTTTTTTTAGAATAAGATACTGAATAAACAGATGAGTGGGCCTTTTTTTCCTTGGGGGTGCAGAGGGGGGTGTCTATGAAAGAAACAACTGTTTCATTTCCTGCTAGGGTATCAAGTAAATTTGGGAGTAACCCCTGCACAAGCATACATGCATACACATCTACCCCCATTAATGACCCTGGATAGTTCCAACACAAACACCCTGTACCCTAGACTACCCCCCACCACACACACACACACACACACCACCAACAAGTTTCAAATTGCAACCAGAAGAATTAACAGCTTGTTTGTATTTTCTTACTCATGAACAGTTAGAAAATTTTTGTGTATATGTATTTGTGTGTGTGTGTGTGTGTGTGTCTGGCTGTCTCTCTCGGTTGGTGTGTGTGTGTGTCTGTCTGCGTTTCTCTTTTTGTCTCTGTGTATGTCTGTCTGTGTGTGAATGTGTATGTCTGTTTCTGTCTGCGCATACATCTGTGTGTGTCATTAAGAAGCAGTCTTTTGTGACTGGGGAGGGTTGCATATGAGTCAGATCTCTATGACTTGTGTTATTTTAACTCTTAAAGTCCTGTACCACATGAGACCACAAAAAAGTACTATAACTGCATCACATTAAAAGTCTTTACTTGAACAATTACAGTATGGAAGACTAATTTTAGCCATTCAAAAACATACAAAAAAATTGTCATATATGTATATATGACAATATATGGAGGCACATGGGTTAGTGGTTAGAGCATTGGCCTTGCAATCGAAAGGTTGTGAGTTCAAATCTCAGACCGGGTGATGTGGTGTTTCCTTGAGCAAGACACTTTATTTCACATTGCTCCAGTTTACTCAGCTGTAGAAATGAGATGATAGGGACTGGGGTCCATATCATTCCACTGCAAAGTGGTCATGTAGGTGCCACGGCAAAAAAGCACCCAGCACTCACTGTAAATGAGGTTGGTGTTAGGAAGGGCATCCAGCTGTAGAAATCAAGCCAGAATCAGTTCCCGTCCCACCCTACTATATGATATATATATAAGGCGCAGGCACATAGATATAAAGTTGCAGAGGGTTTTTCAGTAGCTAAAATGACTCTTCCTTGCAGTAATTGCTTTAGTTTTAACACATGGGCTCAGATTTAGTCATTTACCAGACATGTATAACTCCATTTTTGGCTTACTACAAATCTTCTCTATGATCTGTCCACTTGTAAAGACATTATAAATATATGAATTCAAATCCCGCCGAGATTAACTTTGCCTTTCATCCTTATGGGGTTGATAAAATAAAGTACCAGTAATATCCTGGGATAATTGCTGGCCTTGTGCCAAAAGTAGAAACAATTATAAATATTTGTATTAACAAACCTGTTTTTAGATATTTTCTACTGAATCGTAACAGGATATCAAAAGTTAATCTTTCTATATCTTCCTATCTATTACCAAGCATATTTTTTTAAATATGAAAATATAAATCCTATTTTTTTTATTTTTAAGACATGTAGTATAGATAAGCACAGGCATAGCTGTATGGTTCAGGAGCCTGCTTCACAACCACATGCATTCGGTTTCATTCTGACTGGCACTTTAGACAAGTGTCTTTAGCTTTAGCCTCAGGTTGACCAATGTCTTGACAATGGCAGATGAAAACAGTTCGGAAGCTCACATCTAGATCCATCTAGCTATATGAGATATTAACCCTAAACCTCACATGTAACTAGAGAAATTGAAAGCATGTGGCCTAGTGGTTAGGATATTGGACTTATGATCACAATGTCTTGAGTTCAACTCCTGGACCAGGTTGAGTTGTGTTCTTGAGAAAAAGTTTGTTTCACATTGCTCAAGTCCACTCAGGTGAAAATGAGTACCAGCAGTAGCTAGAGGTTTAAATCTATAATGGACTGGCATCTGTCCAGTGGAGCAGTCTTGTACTATGTCGCTTAATGCCAAAGAAACCGGAGCAAGCATGAGCCTAATGAACCTAAGCTTGAGTCAGACTTTAACCGTACGATATACTGGTGTCCTAGGGAGAGTCTTGTACTGTCAATTAGCACCAATAAAACAAAGATAAGCACTGGCCTAATGAGCCTCCAGGCTTGAGACACTTTAACTCTGCAATGGACTAGTGTCCTGTCCATGGGAGAGTTTTGTACTCTGTTAACACCAATAAAACCAGGATGAGCCTCTGGGCTTGTGACAGACTTAAGACTTTTTAGAGGAATTAGATAGAGGGGTGGTACATGAGGTCCTAATTGTTATCTATTGTAGCTGGATGAAATAAAGATGTTGGGATCAAATCTCATGTAGGTAAGATAAAAGGCCTTAACTCTTCCAGGGATAGACAGTGATAAAGATTGAGGAAGAATTGACCCCTGATACAGGACTGGTACTTCACCAATCCAAGAAGAATGGAAGGCAAACTTGACTTAGGTGTGATTTAAACATAGTGTGCAAATACGGAACAAATACCACAACAGAAAAAGAGTGTGGAAGAGAAAATGATAGATTGAGGAAAAATTGATTCCAGTACAGGAGAGCCTTCCATTCTTCTTGGGTTGAAGTACCAAAGTTGACTTAGGTGTGATTTAACCCTTTAGCATTTACATTACTCAATACATACTATTGTATTTTTTTGGTAAAGGCTTTACCTTGCAAAATTATTTCACATATCAAATCTGAGATTTTGATATTCTTTATATTAAGAACAATACCTTAACATCAGTATGAGTGGCCAGTTTGATCAGAAAGAGTTGAGAGAATTCTGGCCGGATACAGCCGGTTCAAATGCTAAAGTGTTCAACACTATGCTGTGAGTTGGAACAAATACCACACCGCGTTAATCAGATGCCCTAAAGACGATTCATATTTGTTACATTAAATTCTCATATCTCAAGATGAAATCACCATATGTAAAGCTGGATTGCCAATAAAATATACCCATGCATATAACAAATAACTGTAGCCAATCGTGAACTCATAATCCATAACGAGGTAATTAAATTCCTTTTATCCAGGACAGTCGCATTCCTTTTCTTCCTTTCAACTAAGGTTTGGTTTTGTTCTGTAGTCAATGTTTGTTAGTAGGTCACCTTTATAAATACGATCATCTTGACACATATCTGTCTACCTCGATCTCGACATTTATCTCTCTTGACACCCCCCCCCCCCCTCATATATATATACATACACACATACACAAACCTATATATATATATATATATATATACACACATACATATCGACATGTTTTCCCCTTACTTTCATTGTCGATGTACTTTCTAATTAACAATTTCAAAGTGAATATTACAATAGATGTGATGATATTAAGTGAATTTTGTGGAGTGTGTATACAAACCCAACAATGGATGTATATTTATATTCATGAACACCACAGGCATACAGTCTATGGCAGAGTGGTTAGAAATTAAGATCTCTCTGTTTAGTTCACCACTTTATTGAAATATTCTTATTATATTATTATATTTAATATTAAATACATTTACTAACAATTTCGTTGTTAGATGTTATGGTTCATGAATAAATCTTAATGGGGACAGGGTCCATGAGTTCAGTTACTGTTAGATGTTGAGCCCTTCCAATACCAACCTGCCCCAAACCACCACTTCTGCTTCTATGAATCAAAACCACCCATTTTGAAGGGTTCCTATTTCAAGTAAAATCTTAAAATATAATTTTACATAAGACCCATATGTTAAATTACTATCTTAATGATGAAATAATAACTTTTGTAAATGCCTCAAAATGCTTCCATTAATCTCTTCGATACCAACATACCCAAAACTCCCTCTGGTTTTATGAAAAACCACCCGTTTTAAAGGGTCCCTTTATAACCCTTTCGATACCAATATGCTTAAAACTGCCTCTGGTTTTATGAAACAAAACCACCCATTTTAAAAGGTTCCTATATAAATTAAACTCTGAACAATTTTATGTAGGAAAAAATGTTGCTGCTATCTTAGTTATGTAATAATTTCTGTAAATCCCTTAAAATTCTTTATTTTAAAGGGTTGCAATATAAATTAAAATGTTCCAACATAATTTTATGAGAACCATATGTTACGTTACTATTTTAGATGTGAAATAATTTTTGTAAATTCCTCAAAATCCTTTGTTAACCCTTTCTTAACCCTTTAGCATTTACATTACCCTATATTTACTATTATATTTTCATGGTAAAGGCTTTACCTCACATAATTATCTCGCATAATATTGAATCTATGAGATTTTGATATTTATTTTGAGAATAATACATCAGTATGAGTGGCCGGTTATGGCCGGATTGAACAGAAGAAAGAGGTGAGAGAATTCTGGCCGGTTTAAATGATAAAGGGTTAAGCCAAATACCCTAACCACAAGGCCATGTGCTAGGATGATGATCATCTTTTGACGTCTGTTTCCAAGCTTGCATGGGTTGGATAGGTCTTTTCCCCCATAGCTTTCTCTCCACCTTCTGTATTCCTTCATCTCCTCTGTCCAGTTCAGTGTTTAGAGATCAGCACTCACCACATCTGCTGAGGTCTTTCTTCGTTATCAGAAGTAATTATTCATTGGCATAGATTTTCACAGTAACAGTACATGGCTACTTGAATAGTATCTTAATTACTTTGCTAATTAACTTCTTATTATGCACTGATTTATTCGGACTAGTGTCCTCCCTTCCTCATGGTTGTTATAGTCACAACATTACAGCTGAATGGTTTGAGGAGTTTGCTTCATAATTATTTATATCCTACAGTTGATTAATACCCTAATGTCACATGGTTGGCTTGTTGGCAATTAAATCAGCAATGTCACCAAACTGGCTTGGTGAGGGTTGATTTTTGGACACCCTGCTGGATGGAAAAAAAAAAGAAAATCTGTCAAAGGGTGGAAGAATGTAGAATGAATGAATGAACATCTTTAAAAAAAAAAAAATCTCAAGCGTGAGGGTTCATCAGGTTGGTGCCTATTTCGGTTTCCGTGGCAGGAAGCGACTGAGTTCCCCCTGGACAGGACACGAGTTTATCACGGGTTTTTGTAGATGACCAATGCCAAAGAAAAGCACCATAGTCAACCTAAGGTGTTTGTAGATGACCCATGCCAAAGAAAAGCACCATAGTCAACCTAAGGTGTTTGTAGATGACCCATGCCAAAGAAAAGCACCATAGTCAACCTAAGGTTTTTGTAGATGACCCATGCCAAAGAAAAGCACCATAGTCAACCTAAGGTTTTTGTAGATGACCCATGCCAAAGAAAAGCACCATAGTCAACCTAAGGTTTTTGTAGATGACCCATGCCAAAGAAAAGCACCATAGTCAACCTAAGGTGTTTGTAGATGACCCATGCCAAAGAAAAGCACCATAGTCAACCTAAGGTGTTTGTAGATGACCCATGCCAAAGAAAAGCACCATAGTCAACCTAAGGTGTTTGTAGATGACCCATGCCAAAGAAAAGCACCATAGTCAACCTAAGGTTTTTGTAGATGACCCATGTCAAAGGAACCATAGTTAGTCTAAGGTTTTTGTAGATGAGCCATGCTGAAGGAAGGCACCATAATTAGTCGAAGGTTTTTGTAGGCGATCCCTGCCGAAGAAAGGTACCATAGCTAGTCTGAGGCTTTTGTAGACAATCTATGCCAAAGAAAGGTACCATAGTTAGTCTAAGGCTTTTCTAGGAGACCCATGCTAAAGGAAGGTACCATAGTCAGCCTAAGGCTTTTGTAGAAGTGCCATGCGAAAGGATGGCATCATAGTCAATCTAAGGCTTTTGTAGATGGTCCCTGTTGAAGAAAGGCACCATAGTCAGTCTCAGGCTTTTGTAGATGACCCATGCCAAAGGAATCGCCATTCAGTAGGTGATTGAACCTGTAGCCAGAAGGTTGTGAAATAAACTTGTTAACCACACAGCCATGTCTGTGCCATAGTTGTTCTCCACCTCCACCACTGAATATATAATAGTTCTGTTAACGTCAGTCAGTCTGTCTGTCTGTCTCTCTCTACATGACATTGCAATGATATCAAAGAATTAATCAGATTATTGTATAGAGAAATGGAAAGTCGTTTCTATTATGATTAACAAAGATAGTTTTTTTTTTTTTGTCTTGTAAATTTTTATTTTTATTTTTTAGTGCTAATACAAGTCTAGATTTCTAATTGCATCTTAACGCTGGAGCCGTTGCCATAGCAACCCGTGTGTTTGTGAGACGTGTGTGTGGTGTTAGCTAAGCTTCGTCTTTGGGTTTGGCCAAAGTACGTTAACCCGCTCATTACCATATTTCTAATGAAATACACTGCCAATGTTTCAATAAATTTTGAAAGTATGAAAAATATTGGAGGAATTTTAGTAAAATAACTTTCTCATTGGAAATGTGAAATGTGAGTGTGTGCGTCCCACTATTTTTCCATCTTCAGGGGTACTTTAACCAATTTTCTCAACTGTTATTTATAGTTATTGACTCTTATGATCATTTGCATTGGGATGCGCACATTTCATATTTCAAATTTTCCCTGTGCTTCTTAAGTCGACTGCTTTGTTTAAATTTCACATTATCGATTTAAAGTATGGAACATAACTTAAAGTACTTCAATACATTAGTTTAAACACCAAGATGATATATTGGAGGATTGATAGAGCATAGGACAAAATGCTTTGCGGCATATAATTACGACCTTGTATGTTCTGAGTTCAAATCCTACGTCTCTCATCTTTTCTAGCTTTGATTAATCCTTTAGCATTTAAACCGGCCGTATGCGGCCAGAATTCTCTAGCCTCTTTCTCTTCAAACCGGCTGTAACCGGCCACTCCTATCGACATTAAGGTATTGTTCTCAAAATAAATAACATAATCAAAATTTTATAGATCCCATATTATGTAAGATAAACGGTTAAAGTACCAACAATGCCATTGTGCTTAGGTATTCTTAAGCACAGGGTCCCGTTGGCTAGGGGGGAGCCCATCTTCCTGCCAAAAAAAAAAAAAATGTTTACCTTCTTCAGGACCCAAGTAAGGGGCCTCAACTTAACTAGCATAAGGCCTCGTTTGTCCTAAATCCGGCACTGAATACCAGCCACGTATGTGTGTGTGTGTGTGTGTGTGTGTGTGACAGCTCACACCTATGCAGGTTTAGCTGGCCTCCTCCAAGGTATATCTCGTTGGAGGTGTCTTGGTTGATTTAATGATAGGGACTCCAGTCCGATCATCTCATTTCTACAGCTGAGTAAGCTGGAGCAGCGTGAAATAAAACGTCTTGCTCAAGGAAACAACACATCACCCGGTCCGAGAATTGAATTCACAACCTTTCGATTGCAAGCCCAATGATCTAACCACTAAACCATGCGCCAGCCACGTATAAAATGAATATAGTACAAGTCAAGTACGGGTGGGGTATAGTTGAACTTTGTTCTTCCCCTAAAAAATTGCTGGCTTTGTATTTAAATTAGAAACTAGTATTTGTCAGAACACTTTAAAAAAATAAAAATTAAGACTCCGCCTATTTTGTATCATAGAACCAGGTTGTTTGGTTCTATGGGTTACATTTGCACAATGTGAGTCTGTGTGGATATGTTGGTGGGTGTTGGTGGCTGTGTTGGTGGGTGTTGGTGTCTGTGTGGCTGTGTTGGTGGGTGTCTGTGGCTGTGTTGGTGTCTGTATTGGTGGGTGTTGGTGTCTGTGTGGCTGTGTTGGTGGCTGTGTGGATATGTTGGTGTCTGTGGCTGTGTGTGTGGGTGGGTGTCATTATTTGGTCCATGTTTAAATATACAACAAAGTCTGTAATGGTCTTTTAGTCAACCCTACACTGCGTTTACTAGGAGAGAGCCGTGATAAGGATATTAAACTAAGTTTAGGAGAGTGGGATTGATCTCTGCCCCCCTCTCTATATATATTTGTCTATGTACACACGCACTCAGATATATATATAGGTTATCGCATATGCTTAACACTTGTACTTATGTGCATATATCTGTTGTGTGTGTGTGTGTCTTATATAGATATATATATATGGAGGCACATGGCTTAGTGGTTAGAGCATTGGCCTTGCAATCGAAAGATTGTGAGTTCAATTCTCAGACCGGGTGATGTGGTGTTTCCTTGAGCAAGACACTTTATTTCACATTGCTCCAGTTTACTCAGCTGTAGAAATGAGATGATAGGGACTGGGGTCCCTATCGTTCCACTGCAGAGTGGTCGTGGGGGTGCCACGGCAAAAAAAAGCACCCAGCACTCACTGTAAATGAGGTTGGTGTTAGGAAGGGCATCCAGCTGTAGAAATCAAGCCAGAATCAGTTCCCGTCCCACCCTTGCAAGCAGGGAAAAGCAGACGTAAAATGAAATGAAATGAATGAAATATGTCTGAGTTGGTTACAGATGACAGAATATTGAGGGTGTGGATTTCATTGTTCAGTTGTAAGGTTGATGAATGAAAAGAATATTACACTGTGAATGGGTTATAGCTGACATGAGAATTGTTTTGATTGGGGTATTTAGTGTGTGTGCGCTGAAAATAAGGGTAGGTAGGCAGGTGGGTGGAAGAGTTAATGTGTGAAATTACAAGACATGATGCATAGAGAGTTAGCTAAATGGCTGATTTCTGCAAAGTGAGAAGCATGTTGCATCAAACCATATGAAATTGTACCTAGTTCTATACCCTGGCACTGCCTTTCATTAGAAATATGCTAACGAAAGGATTAACTCCCACCAAATTCTTGATTCTTCATCATCATCATCCAGTTTTTGATTATGCATAGATGAGTTGAGAGGGAAACTGTATAAGAGGGATAAGTTGTAGTGTGCAAGAGAGAAGACTGCAATGGTATGGACATGTGATGCGCATGGAGGATGAGTGCTGGGTAAAGAAATGACACGAATATATGGGCAGAGGAGATGACGAAGGTCCATGACAAGTGGAGAGATGCTGTGCTGAATAGGACCCGTCCCACCCTTGCAGGCAGGGAAAAGCGGACATGAAATGATGGGTGGGTCTTGCTTGACAGTGCTCCTTAGTATCCCGCTCTGTATGTTTCTGTCCACCGGTCTCACTTGGGCCAGGCCAAGCCTAGCTTTATCCCAATGGACATCCTCCATTCAAATCCTTTTTGGTCTTCCTGGGCCTCTACTGCTTCCTGGATCGACATTCTTCACATTGCTGATTCAGCCCTCACTGCACTCAACTATGATTATTTAAAAAAAAAAAAATTGAAAATCATAGGCAATTTCTTTCATTAGAAATATGTAATGAACCAATTAATGAGAATGAAATTATTAACTACCACCAAATTCTTAATTTAAAAAATAAAATTTTACATCATAATAATAAACTGATTCATAACGTGGAATGAATTTATTAACTCCCAAATTCTTGATTAAAAAAAAAAAATTGAAAATCATAAGCAATGTCTTTCATTAGAAACATTGTAATGAACAGATTAATAAGTGAAATTAATTCCCACTAAATTCTTTCATTAGTAAACATGGTAACGAATGTGTTAAGGTGGCGAATTGGTAGAACATCAGACAGCATGCTTTGTTACTTGCATTCTCTCACTCACTCTATCCTTCACCGGAAGAAATCTGCTGTATTCAGACCCGAGACCTGGAGAGATGATGGGCTCCGCCAGGTTTTAAAATATCTCCAAAATGCTGTATGTCAATACAGCGCTCCCTATCATTCCATCTATTCTAGGTTGATAAAAAATGTACCAGTCTACTACTGGGGTTCATTCTTCCTCTTTATATCTTTCTTACTTACATTCCTTCACAATCTGCTGTATTCAGGCCTGGAGAAGGATGGGCTCCACCAGGTTTTAAAATATCTTCAAAATGTATGTCATCACAGCAATCCTCCTATGACTCCCCAAAGAGTTACAGGGTGTGTGAAATAAAAACAATGGGTTAATATATGACTAACAAAATTAGTCTAATTGTTTTTGACCTTTGAACCCTGACATTGTTTATTTCAGCTGGGTCATGCTGAAGATTTTAATTTAGCTGCTTAAAAACAGAAGAGTCACCAGTTTATCTTGATAGCTTATATGTTATCAGTTCAATCCTGTGATGTTCTCCTGACTTACTAAATATCTTATCATCATCATTGTTATCATTTATCACTGTCTTCCCTGCTAACAAGGCTTGGCAGGGTCTGAATCGGTACTCAAGTAGAGTTACTGATCATTCGGATGGGCCCAGGAGTGGTTGGATTGGTGCCTGCATGAAGTACAATGGCTTCAGCAATAGATTTAAAGCTTTTTTTTTAACCCTTAACATCCTGGAATGATTTATCAGAAAATATCTAAAAATTGGTTTGTTAATTAATGTTTAAATTATCTTTACTCGAGAACAATGTTGTAAAATATTCAATATTAGAGTAAAGACTTGATATTTAATGTGTAGCTGTCATAGTGTCAGTTTTTTACTTTTCAAGAATGTCTTGCTAATGTGGTTTTATTCCAATGTTTATAGTATCTTTACTAGTGGATAGAATTTTGTGAAAATTTACAGTATGAGGGTAAAGACTGTGTTGCTGTCGGTTTTTTACTTTTCGAGAATGTCTTACTAATGTGGTTTGTTAATTCAAATGTTTATAGTATCTATACTAGTGGACAGGAAGTTGCGAAAAATTCTGTATTAGACTTGTATAGTTCAGTCTTGGTACAGTTTTTTTACTTTTCAAAAATGGCTTGCTAATAGGGTTTCATGTGGTTTAATTTAAATATATTATCTATACTAGGAAGTGCCAAATTTACCATTGAGCTTAGGCGTACTTAACCACAGAGCCCTGATCTTACTGCCAAAAATTTTTTTTTTTATTTTTATTTTTTTTTACCAGGCCTACTTCCTTCAGGGCCAAAGTAAAGAGGCACATAACTAAACTAGCACAGAGCCTAATTTGTCCTAAATCTGGCACTTATAGTAGAGGATTTATTTGTGTTGCTGTCATAATGTTTTTTAATTTTCGAGAATGTCTTAACCCTTTTGTGTTCAAACCGGCCAAAACCGGCCAGAATTCTCTCCCTCTTTCTGTTGAAACTGGCTGTAACTGGTCACTCAAACTGATGTTAAGGTATTGTTCTCAAAATAAATATGTAAAAAATCTCATAGATTCGATGTTTTGTGAGGTAAAGCCTTTACCATGAAAATATAATAGTATATATAAAATAATTGTTTCTACTTTTTGGCACAAGGCCAGCAAATACCCAGTACATTACTGGTACTTTATTTTATCGACCCCCGTAAGGATGAAAGGCAAAGTTAACCTCGGCGGGATTTGAACTGAGATCAAAAAGGGACATAACTATGCTAGAAAGCATGGCATCCGACCCTCTACCAATACTGCCAATTCACCACAGTATATATAAAATAATTGTTTCTACTTTAGGCACAAGGCCAGCAATTACCCAGTACATTACTGGTACTTTATTTTATCGACCCCGTAAGGATGAAAGGCAAAGTCAACCTCGGCGGGATTTGAACTCAGATCGTAAAGGGACGTAACTATGCTGGAAAGCATGGCGTCCAACCCTCTACCGATACTGCCAATCCACAGTATATAAATAATGTGAATGCTAAAGGGTTAATGTGGTTTGTTAATTCAAATGCTTACGGTATTTTTTACTAGTGGATAAATTTTTGTGAAAATTTATATATTAATACGCTATGCTCCAGCATAGCCTCACCCGGATGGCTGGAACAGGTAAAAGAGTAATACCTACGTACCGTACGTACGTCCGACCGTGTGTGTCGCGCTTTCAGTAAAACGATGGAAGTGGGGTGGTAAACAATCTACGACAATCTACGGCCAAAGAAAATCAAAGAGCGTTGCAACGTTTGGAAAGGAGAGCGAGGAGAGGGTTATAATATAGAGAAAGGGATGGGTTATTATATATATATATAGAGAGAGAGGGGTTATAATATATAGAGAGAGGGGTTATAATATATAGAGAGAGGGGTTATAATATATAGAGAGGGGGTTATAATATATAGAGAGGGGGTTATAATATATAGAGAGGGGGTTATAATATATAGAGAGGGGGTTATAATATAGAGAGGGGGTTATAATATAGAGAGGGGGTTATAATATAGAGAGGGGGTTATAATATAGAGAGGGGGTTATAATATAGAGAGGGGGTTATAATATATATAGAGAGGGGGTTATAATATATATAGAGAGAGAGGGGTTTAAATATATATATAGAGAGAGAGAGGGGTTTAAATATATATATAGAGAGAGAGAGGGGTTTAAATATATATATATAGAGAGAGAGGGGTTTAAATATCTATATATATATAGAGAGAGAGAGGGGGTTAAATATCTATATATATATAGAGAGAGAGAGGGGGTTAAATATCTATATATATAGAGAGAGAGAGGGGGTTAAATATCTATATATATAGAGAGAGGAGGGGGTTTAAATATATATATAGAGAGAGAGGAGGGGGTTTAAATATATATATAGAGAGAGAGGAGGGGGTTTAAATATATATATAGAGAGAGAGGAGGGGGTTTTAATATATATAGAGAGGGATTATCCGTGAAATTTTTCACGGGTCCCAGCTAGTTTGTAGAATTATAGTAGAAACTATCCGAAATTCTAACAACTCGGCCATTTCACAGCCTATATATACTAGTATATTTATATACTAACAAATTTGTATATTAATACTCTTCAACTTGTATACTGTTACAACACATGATCCTCCCTGCATTCCAGCTGGGCAGACCCCCCCCCCCCCCCCCCCTATCTCCTATCTCCTGTCCAGTCGCCCCATCTCTCCAACAATCTCCTTAAATGAAACATTATTGCCACTTATCCTTTGCAGGTGGGCAACCACTTCCTCTAACCACCCACCCCTCTTTATCTCCCCCTCCAACGACCTTGACCTCGGTTCGTGTATATAAATTAGCATTCTCTCTCTATTGTGTGTATCATTTAACATTTTACAATATATACTTTATATACTTTTGATTGCTTGCGTTGGTTGGACATACTTATATTATGTCCATTCTCATAAACCAAAACATTCTCAAGTTTCCAACATTTAAAAAAGTCTTTTTATATCATTGTTTTTTTTTTTTTTTTTTGTTCTGATATTATATAGTGTGTGTGTGTGTGTGTGTACATATATATATAATTTTTTTTTTTTTAAAACAATTAAACATTAAACATTTTTTTCTTTATTTGGAAAAAAAAAAAAAAATTTTTTTTCCGAAACAGATTTTAGATGCTCTTGATGACTTTATGTCTCAAGCAGTTCCCTGGGATCTCTTCAAAAATCAATCTAAGGTCAGGACATATTGCACACACTGAGCAACCTTCTGCAAAAAAAAAAAAAATCCCCCACAAAACCCCTCCACATACACAGCACAAAGAAATTAGTGATTTTTGTAATAAAAGATAAAAATTTGATGTACCCATCCCATCGTTTTAGTTTCTTGCTTCCTATCCTACCTTACCATCATTGCCAGATATGTTCTTTGTTGTATAAGTTGTGTTAATTGTTGCTATTACTATTATTAACTTTGCCTTTCATCCTTATGGGGTTGATAAAATGAAGTACCAGTAATACACTGGGGTAATTGTTGGCCTTGTGCCAAAAATAAACTATTATTATTATTATTATTATTATTATTAGGGCAGTCGATTGGCAGAATTAGTGTCAGACACCATGCTTTGCAGCATAGTTGTGGCCCTTTACGTTCTGAGTTAAAATCCGGCTGAGGTCAGCTTTACCTTTCATCCTTACAGGGACGATAAAATAAGGCACCAGTAACGTACTGGAGTCAATCTAATTGACTTTTCCCTCTCCCCCCAAATTACTGGCCTTGTGCCTATACTAGAAATCATTATTATTATTATTACGGGGTTGATAAAATAAAAGTACCAGTAATGCACTGGAGTCAATTTAATTGATGTCCTCCATCCAATTCAAATCCTGCCACGGTCAGTTTTGCTTTTCATCCTTTCGGGATCGTTAAAATAAAGTGCCAGATATAATCAACTTTCCTCTCTCCCAGGAATTAATTGCGTATTGCCTAAATTAAAAACCATTATTATAATTGGCGGAGTCGTTAATGTTGGACAATGTCCTGCAGTATTTCTTCTGATTTTAAATCTAACTACAGTCAACTTAGGCCTTTAAATATTTCCCGGAGTCAGTTTAACCCTTTAGCGTTTAAACTGGCCATATTCAGTCAGAGTTCTCTCACTTCATTCTTTTCAAACCAGTTGTAACCAGCCACTCATACTGATGTTATGGTATTGTTCTCAAATTAAATACCATCAAAGCCTTTACTGTGAAAATACAATGGTAAATATAGAGTAATGTAAATACTAAAGGGTTAAATATCTCCTGGAGTCAGTTTAATAGACTTACCCCATACCAAATTACATTACTCTATATATATTGTATTGTAAAGGCTTTATCTCACATATGAAATCTATGAAATTTTAATGTTATTTATTTTGAGAACAATACCTTAACATCAGTATGAGTGGCCAGTTACGGCCTGTTTCAATAGAAAGAGTTGAGAGAATTCCGGCCGGATACAACTGGTTTAAATGCTAAAGGGTTAAAACCCATTGTTATTGTTGTCATTCATTGCCTGCAGACCAAAAAGCATCTTGTATTAGATATTGTGGTCGCTTCATTGTGTAAACTGCCTTTTTATTGTATGTCGGTGTTGTGTGTTTTTAAATGTGGTTTTAAAAATGTTTTTGTATATTTGAACTGATTTGAAAAAAATATTTCTCTTGAAAAACACTGCCTATGTCTTTGAAATAAATTTAAACAGTATCAAGAATTATGACTAGATTATTCTTTAGTATTTTCAAAATTATTTGAAAAATCATAGGCAGTGTTTTTCATTAGAAATATGGTCATGAAAGGGTGTCTGGGGACTCTAGCCCCTAACCCTAACAGCAATAAGTGGGCGAAGAAGATCAAGAATTAAGATGGAAGGTTTTAGTACAGGCATGAGTAACTTTTTTCGAGAAGCGAGCCGCATGAGATATGGCTCATCATCATCAGGCGGGCCGGCCGCAAGCGCTAATTTACATTCGTGCCCACTTTTTAAAAAAAGGGTGGTAACTCGGGTTGTTTTGATTTGTTTCTTCAGAATTTGTACTCGTTGTTTTCTTCGATCGTAAAAATGATAGAAAGATAAATTATGACTGAAAAGTTGGTAAAAAAATCAGAAACATTTCACTTAAGTGACTTAGGTGAGCCATTCAGAAAGCTTCGCAGGCCCCAGGTTGCCCTCGACTGTTTAAGTATAACTATGAACGCTATACAAGTGAGCAATGTTATCATAGTATCTGGTACTGTTTGAAGCGGGTTCCATTTTGAAAGGGTTAAAAGGGGTGTGATTTGAGATAGATTTGGTAACTATTTCTAGCCAGTTAATCAGCACATACATACATACACACCACACAGGTTGGTTGTGATGTGATGAACTAGAATGTCATATGACAGGGAGACACATTATATCTGGGTCACCTCATGCAAAGAATTTTGTTCTAAATATTTGCTCTCAATGTTTTCCTCCCACTCCAGGTGGCATTTATGTGTGCATATATTTATGCATATATGTGTGTATTTATTTATTTATTTATATATATATATATATATATATTATTATTAATCCTGTGTATTGTGTATCTGGTAGAATATGTTCTAACATGTTTATTCAGTCTCTGAAATATGGACTGCTATGGAATTCTACACAGATCATGGTGTAGTACTGACTGAGCTGGGCAGCTGTAAAAACAAAGCTGGACCATAATAAATATTTATGCACAACACAGCTGTATATATATAAAAAAAAAAATTCAGATAAATTTAATGTAAGTATTGCTATAGTTTTTAATCCAAAACCTTTGTTATAAATGACCAGGCTATGAACTTTTCAGCCAACCCTTCTATGTATAGAGGACACGTTTGATTTGAATATATTATGCATTCGTTTTGAGAGGTTGAAAAAGAGCGACTGTTGGCTAATCCAGCTAGAGCTTATAGTGCCCTGGGAAAATTGCTGTAGGCTACCTCAGAAAAAGATCTATGAATTACTTTAACCCTTAAGTATGGTGGATTTGCAGTATCGGAAGAGGGTCGGACGCCATGTTTTGACGGATAGTTACGGTCCTTGCCATTCTGAGTTCAAATCCCGCCGAGGTTAACTTTGCCTTTCATCCTTACGGGGTCGATAAAATAAAGTACCAGTAATGCACTGTGTAATTGCTGGCCTTGTGCCAAAAGTAGAAACAATTATTCTATATATGCTATTGTATTTTTTTGGTAAAGGCTTTTATCTCCAATAATATTGAATCTATGAGATTTTATTTTTGAGAACAATACCTTAACATTGAGTAGCCAGTTACAGTGCCCTGGGAAAATTGCTGTGAGCTACCTTAGAAAACATCTATGAATTACTTTAACCCTTTAATGTTCAAACCAGCCAGAATTCTCTACCTTTTTCTGTTGAAACTGGCTGGAACTGGTCACTCAAACTGATAAGGTATTTTTCTCAAAATAAATACTTTCAAAATCTCATAGATTCGATATTATGTGAGATAAAGCATTTACCATAAAAAATATAATAGTATATATAGAGTAATGTGAATGCTAAAGGGTTAACCCATTAGTATTTACATTACTCTGTATATAATATTGAATCTACAAGATTTTTGTTATTCATTTCGAGAACAATACTTTAATGTCAGTATGTGTGGCCAGTGACAGCTGGTTTGAACAGAAAGAGGTGAGAGAATTCCGGCCAGATATGGCCGGTTTAAATGCTAAAGCGTTAATCTTCTGTATATATATGGTAAAGTTGCATGCCCCCACTCATTTTATATACAGCATTCTCTGCTCAGTATTTGACTAACATATAATCAGATTTTGTAGGTCCAGTTGATTAGTTATCCGCCAACCCATTTTACATTCAATATTCCAGCTCAGCACTTGACTCAATGATAATGTTTCGTAGGTCCACTAGATAAGTCACATGCTTAGTTTACAGGCAATTTTCTCCTCTTAGTACTTGACTTACAAATCAGGTTTTTTTTTATCCAGTGATAAGCCCTCACCCTCATTTTACATCCAGCACACTCCCATTTTACATACAAGATTCTTGGCTCAGCACTTGAATCACATATAAGGTATTTTAGGCCCAGTAGATAAGTTGCACTCCCACTTTACATACATTCTTTGATCTGTAATTGAATCGCATATGAAGTTTTGTAGGCCCTGTGGATAAGTCACACCTTATTTTACATTCACCATTCTAGCTCAGGGTTTCCGAAACTGTTTTAAACCTTTTTTGGTTCAGAAACTTTTGGGGGATCCCCAAAGTTTAATACTGTTATATGGTTGTAATATAAATATACGACTGTCTTTTTTTACGGAATCCCAGGCAGTCCATTGCGAAACCCACTTTAGGAGCCACTGTTCTAGCTCAGTACTTGATAAGGTTTTGTAGGTCCAATTAAGTCACACTCCCATTTTACATACAACATTCTCCACACAGTAAATATGGTTGGCATTAGGAAGGGTATCCAGCCATGGAAACCAAACCAGAAACAGTTCTGTATCAGCAAGACATGGTCACCTGATCTGACTTGTCTCAAATGAGACAACTCATTTAATCCATGCTAGCGTAGAAAAATGGACATTAAAACGGTGATGATGGTGATTTTTGGCTCAGTGTTTTCACATATGAGGTTTTATAGGTTCAGTAGATAAGTCGCACCCTCATTTTGCTTAGATTCTTTGCCCAGTATTTGATTCACATATAAGGTTTTGTAGGTCCAGTAGATAAGCCCACCACCACCTTGCTGGCTCAAAACTTGATTTGTAAGGTTTTATAGGTCCAGTAAGTCAAGTCTAGTCAACATTTTACATACATTCTTTGCTCAGTACATGACTCACATAACAGGTTTTTTATATAGTAAAGTTACATATTAGGTTTCCTATGTCCAGTAGATTTATCTGTTGGTTTTTACATATTTTCGTAGAAAAAGTTGCTACTTACACAGGAATATAGTTGCTATACACACACGCACGCACACATACACACACACACACACACACACTATAGTTGCTACTTACATTCACACACTATAGTTGCTACTTACATTCACACACTATAGTTGCTACTTACATTCACACACTATAGTTGCTACTTACATTCACACACTATAGTTGCTACTTGCAGACATTCACACACTATAGTTGCTACTTGCAGACATTCACACACTATAGTTGCTACTTGCAGACATTCACACACTATAGTTGCTACTTGCAGACATTCACACACTATAGTTGCTACTTGCAGACATTCACACACTATAGTTGCTACTTGCAGACATTCACACACTATAGTTGCTACTTGCAGACATTCACACACTATAGTTGCTACTTGCAGACATTCACACACTATAGTTGCTACTTGCAGACATTCACACACTATAGTTGCTACTTGCAGACATTCACACACTATAGTTGCTACTTACATTCACACACTATAGTTGCTACTTACATTCACACACTATAGTTGCTACTTACATTCACACACTATAGTTGCTACTTACATTCACACACTATAGTTGCTACTTACATTCACACACTATAGTTGCTACTTACATTCACACACTATAGTTGCTACTTACATTCACACACTATAGTTGCTACTTACATTCACACACTATAGTTGCTACTTACATTCACACACTAGAGTTGCTACTTACAGACATTCACACACTATAGTTGCTACTTACAGACATTCACACACTATAGTTGCTACTTACACAGAAGTATATATATGAAACTTCGAAAACTTACTTTAATTATATATCATAAAAATGGAATATTGTATTCCTATGTATAAGATAATAATTTTTATCTTGTTTCTATAATTTTTATTTATATATATTTTTATATAGGCACATGGCTGAGTGGTTAAAGAATTGGATTCATAATTGTGAGGTTGTGAGTTCGATTCCCAGACCAGGCGATAAGTTATGTTCTTGGGCAAGACACTTTATTTCACTTTGTTCCTTCTACTTGGAGTTGTGACCGATAGAGAGTATTAGCAATTGGAAAGACGAATGGAAATATTGTTTCTGCGGTCTGATTTGACGAAAGTCAATAAACTATCAATATTTTTATATTGATTCTTTTCATAATTTTTTATTTCTGTTTTAAGTCTGATTATCAGAATTGGTAGAACACTGAAATGAAATGCTCTGCAGAGTTTATTTCTGTTATTCTGTAACTTAACCCTTTAGCATTCAAACCAGTCATATCTGGCCAGAATTCTCTCACCTCTTTCAGTTCAAACCAGCTGTAAATGGCTACTCATACTAATGTTAAGGTATTGTTCTCAAAATAAATATCAAAATCTCATAGATTCGATATTATGTGAGGTAAACTTCAACTGTGAAAATATAATAGTATATATATATATATATATAGAGTAATGTAAAAGCTAAAGTGTTAAACTCAAATGGTTTCTAATCTTCCGTTTGTTGACATTCGAGAGAGTATCGGACACCATGCTTCACGGCAGAGCTTTATTGCCTTTTACATTCCGAGTTCAAATCCCACCGAGGCTAGCTTTGCCTTTCATCTTTACGGGGGTCGATAAAATAAAGTACCAGTAACGAACTGGGATTGATTTAATTGACTTTTCTCTCCTCTGCCGAAATTGCTAGCCGTGTGCCTGTGGGAACCCCTACATGAACACGCTAGAAGAGGGAGACCGAGGCTGTCGGTGCCCTAAGGACAGACACGGGTCTCTTGGAGATGCAGGGCATGGCAGCGATGATGAGGGACAGACTGCTGGAGAGAACTTGTCCA
>OZ024765.1:12482559-12537559 GCA_964016885.1 Eledone cirrhosa | reverse complement strand
ATAGACATGTGGTTAGAATGTCCCAGGAAAGAATTGCTGGAGATATTTGTTGCTAAGAGATCAGTCACTCCAGGTAGAGCTGCTGCTTCTCCGAATTAAGAGATCACAGCTCCGATACTATGGACATGTGGTTAGAATGTCCCAGGAAAGAATTGCTGGAGATATTTGTTGCTAAGAGATGAGAGTCACTCCAGGTAGAGCTGCTGCTTCTCCAAATTGAGAGATCACAGCTCCGATACTATGGACATGTGGTTAGAATGTCCCAGGAAAGAATTGCTGGAGATATTTGTAGCTGAGAGATCAGTCACACTTGTGAACCCTATCAAATGGAGCAATATATGAACCCTGATGAACTGCATAAATGAAAGCTGAAATAACAGCATAATAGAAGTGGGGCCTCTATTATTAAAACAGCCAAAAAACCCGAGATGCAACATTGCCAGAGGCCAGCTAAACCTATTTAGATGTGAACTATAAATTTAATTTTTTTTTTTATTATTATTTCTTCTGCTAAAACAGATAAATGCTTTTGTCCACCATCTGTTGTTTTCCAATTTGCATAACATGTTTAGTTGCAATCTTTTTTGCTCACATTACATACCTTGCTAAATGCTCTTGCAGTCTCTTGCCCAGCCAGTTTATTAACACTTAAGCTCTTATCATAATATCACACTTACCCATTCTTTGTCTTCTTCTGTAAACCAAGCCATTTGCAATGTCACAGGACATGTTTCTGATTAAATTTAAATAATTAAATAATTGCTTGCAATGTTGTTGTCATTGTCTCACCTTGCAAATATGTTAAATTTACTGTAATCCTAGCACCACTACTGTCATAGAAATATGTAAAACTTGACAAATAGCTCTCCCACCAAACAAAAAAAAAGTCACCAACACACCAGCAACAACAAAACACTTTTGATCCCTGCAGGCAATATGTAGTTGGTGTGGGTTATTTGATGAATTGTTTTGGAATAGATTGTCCAGTGTACAGAGGAAATTGTGTGTGTGTGTGTACACACATGCATATGTCATCATTTAAAGTCTATTTTCCTTGTTTGTGTGTGTTAGATGAGTTGTCACATACTGAGGCTATGCTAGTCAGGTGACTTTGATTTGGTTGGTCACTCTGTTTTTTGGCTTGGTTTCTACAGCTGGATGCCTTTTCTAATGCCAACCACTTAACATCCTTACTGGGGACCATTTTATCGTGACTCCAGCACTATTACCTTACAAAGTGGACCGGGGTGCTTTTTGTTAAGGTACCAGCATTACCATCTTACAGGCTGGATCGCGTGGTTTTTGTCAATGAATATCATTACCATCTTACAGGGTGGACCAGGTGCTTTTTGTTGAGGCACCAGCATGACCACCTTACAAGGTTGACTGGGTGCATTTGTGGTGGCACCAGCATGACCATTTTACAGAGTAGACTGGGTTTTATTTTCTCCGAAGTTGGCTACTTCCTCTGTGATAACTGAGCTTTAGTGTCCATGTTTTACCTGTTCACCCACATCTCATCTCCAATTATCACAGTATTCAGGAACAGGATTCTTCTTAGGGCAGTAAGGGGTGAAAAGGATATACAATGGGGAAGTAGTGCAGCCTTCACACAAACTGGCTGCCTGACTGTGACTGGTGCATCCTGTGAGCTCGCCAAGAACCACATATTTTCTTCCTAACGTCATTACTTCCCACAATGATGGTTGGGAGGGGAATGGTGAGATATATTTTTGACTGACCTCATATTTCCTTAATCCCCATTGTCTAGGAAGCTAAACAGGAAGAACATCCTTATATAGTGTGAGAGATAGCTATTTACAGTTCTGGGAAGTATAAGCCTTTGGACTGGCAGATCTCCTGGTTAATGATAAAACAGTAATAGCCACGGGTATGGTTGATTGTTAGAGGGTTAACCCTTTACCATTTACAGTACTCTATATTTACTATTATATTTTCATGGTAAGGGCATTATCTCACATAATATCGAATCTGAGATTTTGAGAATACCTCAACATCAGTATGAGTGGCCGGTTATGATTAGCTTGAACAGAAAGAGGTGAGAATTCTGGCCAGATATAGCTGGTTTAAATGCTAAAGGGTTAACTTTATGGGTTAAGAAGTTTGTTTCACAACCATGTGACCTCAGGTTTGGTGTCACTACATAGTCCTTTGGCCAAGTTCCTCCGTTACACCCTTGCATTCGCTTAATGTTTAGTGAATGAAATTTGCAAGGTTGTAACTCTGCTGAGGTCTGGCTTGTGTATGAGGGCTTCCCCAGCCCTGTCATGTTGCTACAGCTTACTCCTATGTAGGTTTAGCTGACACCAGATAAGGTTGTATATTATAGAAGGCTTCTTGGGTATTTTAATCCTCTTGGTGCTGTGGGCGACAGAAGTCATCAATAGTCTTCTTCTTGTGACGCTAAACTCCGCCAGTTGCAAACTGTGTATCATGGGATATTTTTCTCCACAAAGTTCGGTCACCAGCAACAGAGAGCAAAGATCAAGTCCGGTCCGTAAGTTGACATTATCAAGCCATCGTTTTGACGGCCAGCCTCTGTTTCTCATATCAGCCAACCTTCTTTCCAGGAATAACCTACTCGCACCACGAGTTGATCTTTTTATATATCGATAATCTCCCCTTAATATATCATTCAGTATCAAGGGAAGCAATTCATAAAAAAATTCAGCCTCCAGAAGGTTAATGATAGGGGATCCTGTCCAATCATGTTGTTACAGCTCACACCTATGTAGATTTAGCTGACCTCCTATGAGGTTATATTTCATAGAACTCTCCTTGTGTATTTTAATTATAGGGGCCCCAGTCCTATCATGTTGTTACATCTCATATATATGTAGGTTTAGCTAGTCTGCCATCAGGCTGCATCTCATAGGTTTCTTGGGTATTATAACAATAGGGGCCCCAGTCTTGGCATGTTGTTAGAGCTCATAGCTCGCTTCCCACGTGTTTACATCTCAGGGGGAGTTTCAATGATAGGGGTTCCAGTCCTACAACAAAAAGCAAATGAAACCTCGCATTTTAAGAACACAGCATGCTGCGCCATCCAGGGATTGAATCTACGACCTTATACTAGTGAGCCCCATTACTCTAACCACTAGGCCACAACCTTCACAAATGACTGAATGACCTACAATAAGTTTACGGAGTAGGTAGACCCAGAAAAACCTGGGATGACGTGATAAAATCCGACCTTGCATACTTACACCTCTCTAAGATGTCACTGGATCGCGATCTTTGGCGCGACGCAGTGATGCAGAAGACCCGCCTTCCCTACGTACAAAGTTAACCTACAGTCAGAAGGCACCTCTTAACCAAATATACACCCCAACCCACTCCATCCTTCCACTCCCACCAACACCACCCTTTCTCTCTAAAGTTATGTTGGTACCACAACATCCAGTCCAGACTCAAGAGGTCATGTAGGTGTCGCAACAAAAAAAAAACAACAGTCCACACTGTAAAGTTGTTGTGTAGGAGACACGGTAAAAAGGCTCTCAGTCCACACTGTAAATGTGGTTGGTGTTAGGAAGGGTATCCGGCTGTAAGAAAACCTGCCAGATACAGTCCTCTACAAGTAAGACACAGTCACCTGATCAATCTTGCCTCAAGTGGGACAATTTCTATCTAACCCATGCTAGCGTGGAAGATAGATGTTAAACGATGATGATGTTTACTCTATATTTACTAATGTATTTTCATGGTAAACACTTTATCTCACATAATATCAAATCTACAAGTTTTTGATATTATTTATTTTGAGAACAGTACCTTAACATCAGTATGAGCAGTTGGTTCCGGCTGGTTTGAGAAGATGGAGGTGAGAGAATTCTGGCCATATATTGCCGGTTTAAATGCTGAAGGGTTAAAAAGTAAAAGTAAAAGACTGTACTTACTGCCCAGCTGATACAAACCAGCGTTTGTCCCTCAGTCCTGTACACCCTCCTAACTCCTGGACACCAAACCATCTGTTCCCTTTACATGAAAGTCCATTACAGTGTAGTGATGGTAGAGAGATAACGGCAGTAATATAATGGTTGGTACTGTTGATGTGTTGCAAGGACAGAGCAAATATGACCCACTACTACCACCACCACTACCTCCACCACTACTACCACCACTACCAGCACCACCACCACTACCACCACCACCACTACTATCACCACTACCACCACCACCACCACCACTACTATCACCACTACCACCACCACCACCACCACCACTACCACCACCACTACCACTACCACCACCAACACTGAAAACATTTCAATTAAGGAATTAGTTTAAGGTTTCTTTCCTTTTCTTTCTATGCTCTTTGCCTCTCTTTCTGTCACTCTCTCTCTCTCTCTCACTCTGTCTCTCTCTCTCTCACTCTGTCTCTCTCTCTCTCACTCTGTCTCTCTGTCTCTCTCTCTGTCTCTCTCTCTCACTCTGTCTCTCACTCTGTCTCTCTCTCTCTCACTCTGTCTCTCTCTCTCACTCTGTCTCTCTCTCTCTCACTCTGTCTCTCTCTCTCTCACTCTGTCTCTCTCTCTCTCACTCTGTCTCTCTCTCTCTCACTCTGTCTCTCTCTCTGTCTCTCTGTCTCTCTCTCTGTCTCTCTCTCTCACTCTGTCTCTCTCTCTCACTCTGTCTCTCTCTCTCTCACTCTGTCTCTCTCTCTCTCACTCTGTCTCTCTCTCTCTCTCTCACTCTGTCTCTCTCTCTCTCACTCTGTCTCTCTCGGTGCACACTGTATATGTGTGCGTCTGCGTGCTTGTGGGTAGTCAGAATTTATATATCTACTGCTCCTTCTGGTTTGCTCAAATGCCAAACTGCACTTCTGCCGTACCAATAAACACTATACTACCTAAAGTGTTAACCCAGAAAGCTTGTGAGGCCGGTGTTTATCCTCGTTTCTGTGGCCTGAAGCAACAGAGTACAAGACTCAACCCTGGACAGGTCGCCAGTCCATTGCAGGGTTAAATCCCCCCACCTATTGCTAGTACTCATTTTCAGCTCTCAGTACCAGCAATACTGGAGCAACGTGAAATGTTTTGCTCAAGAACACAACACACAACCCAGCTTAGGAATCAAACACGACATTATAATCATAACTCCAACCACCATACTAATAAACTCTAGACTACTACTGCTATATATATATATACATATATATATATTCCTGTCTTCCTTCGGTTGCAACGTTTTTTGAAATATTTACTGCTGCGTTCACAGATTGACTTTTTTAGTTTCAGAAGATCCCGTTTTTTTTTTGTTTTTTTTTTGCTTAAACTTTAATCTGTTATTTTAATAAATATATATATACATATGTGTATATATGTCTATATGTAAAAGATGTGTAATATATATATGTGTGTTTGTGTGTGTGTATGTGTAAAGGATGTGTAATATATATGTGTGCATGTGTACATATGTATGTATGTATATATATGTAAAGGATGTGTAGTATATATATATATGTGTGAGGTGTTTTGGTAGTTATGGCTTGTAAATGACTTTGTGTAAGTTCCTGAACACACACTCACACTCACACACACATACACTGTATGAAAGGTCTGTGGGCTGTGTGGTATGAAGCTCTTCCCTGTAAAAACTTAAAGAACAGCCAGACCACGTCATATCACATCACATCCTCTGTAATGGAGTGTTTCAGGATGCTGTGTAAAACTAAGATAAGGGCAGTGATGCTGGTGGTAGTGGTGGTGTTAAAACAATACTGCTACTGCTGTTACTACTACTACTGCTGCTAGTAGTAGTATGTGGCCAACTAAACTTGTATAGCTTTGAGGTATAACAAAACACTATGTATGTGTGTGTGTGTGTGTGTGTGTATGTGTATGTATTTATGTATTTATGTATGTATATTTATGTATGTATATTTATGTATGTATGTATGTATATTTATGTATGTATATTTATGTATGTATATTTATGTATGTATATTTATGTATGTATATTTATGTATGTATATATATGTATGTATGTATGTATATGTATGTATGTATGTATGTGTATGTATGTATGTATATATATTTATTTATGTATATATATTTATGTATGTATATATATTTATGTATGTATATATATTTATGTATGTATATTTCATTTCATCATTTTTATGTATATATATATTTATGTATATTTATGTATATATATATTTATGTATATTTATGTATATATATATTTATGTATATTTATGTATATATATATTTATGTATATTTATGTATATATATATTTATGTATATTTATGTATATATATATTTATGTATATTTATGTATATATATATTTATGTATATTTATGTATATATATATTTATGTATATTTATGTATATATATTTATGTATATATATTTATGTATATTTATGTATATATATTTATGTATATATATTTATGTATGTTTATATATAGATATATATATGAAGACACATACACACAATAGGACTGGTACTCCTAGCAAAAGACCCAAGAAATCTGATAACCCTTCTCATGAGGCTAGCTATATTCACATAGGTATGAGGTGTAACAACAGTTATATATAACAACAAAGAGGGTGTGATAAGAAACCGGGTGGACCATACCATAACGCACCAGAGTACTCGATACTTTGGGTGGTAGAGTGGGTAATATGAAAAGTTTCAGGACCCCCAACGGCTGAGCTCCGACCAATTCGACAGCTAGATCCGAACTTCGGGATCTAGCTCTCGAAACTGCCGGAGCTCAGTCATCGGGGTCCTGAATCTTTTCCCATATATATATATATATATATATATATAAATATATGCCTGTATATATGTATACACAGCCAAACACATTAGGACCGATAACCCTTATTAAAACCCCCATGAAACCTATGAAATCTGTGTGATACGACCTCACATGAGGTTAGCTAAACACACACACACACACACACACACACACGAACACGAACACGAACGCACACGAACACACACGAACACACACGAACACGAACACACACGAACACACACGAACACACACGAACACACACGAACACGAACACACGAACACGAACACGAACACACGAACACGAACACACGAACACGAACACACGAACACGAACACACACGAACACGAACACACACGAACACACACGAACACGAACACACACGAACACGAACACACACGAACACACACGAACACACACGAACACACACGAACACGAACACACACGAACAAACACGAACACACACGAACACGAACACACACGAACACGAACACACACGAACACGAACACACACGAACACGAACACACACGAACACGAACACACACGAACACGAACACACACACACGAACACGAACACACACACACGAACACGAACACACACACACGAACGAACACGAACACACACGAACACGAACACACACGAACACGAACAAACACGAACACACACGAACACGAACACACACGAACACACACGAACACACACGAACACACACGAACACACACGAACACACACGAACACACACGAACACACACGAACACACACGAACACACACGAACACACACGAACACACACGAACACACACGAACACACACGAACACACACGAACACACACGAACACACACGAACACGAACACACACGAACACACACGAACACACACGAACACACACGAACACGAACACGAACACACACGAACACACACGAACACGAACACACACGAACACACACGAACACACACGAACACGAACACACACGAACACGAACACACACGAACACGAACACACACGAACACACACGAACACACACGAACACACACGAACACACACGAACACACACGAACACACACGAACACACACGAACACACACGAACACACACGAACACGAACACACACGAACACACACGAACACACACGAACACACACGAACACACACGAACACACACGAACAAACACGAACACACACGAACACGAACACACACGAACACGAACACACACGAACACGAACACACACGAACACGAACACACACGAACACGAACACACACGAACACGAACACACACGAACACGAACACACACGAACACGAACACACACACACGAACACACACGAACACACACGAACACGAACAAACACGAACACGAACACACACGAACACGAACACACACGAACACACACGAACACGAACACACACGAACACACACGAACACACACGAACACGAACACGAACACACACGAACACGAACACACACGAACACGAACACACACGAACACGAACACACACGAACACGAACACGAACACACACGAACACGAACACGAACACACACGAACACGAACACACACGAACACGAACACACACACACGAACACACACACGAACGAACACGAACACACACGAACACGAACACACACGAACACGAACACACACACGAACACGAACACACACGAACACGAACACACACGAACACGAACACACACACACGAACACACACGAACACGAACACACACGAACACGAACACACACACACGAACACACACGAACACGAACACACACGAACACGAACACACACGAACACGAACACACACGAACACGAACACGAACACACACGAACACACACGAACACACACGAACACACACGAACACACACGAACACACACGAACACACACGAACACGAACACACACGAACACACACGAACACACACGAACACACACGAACACACACGAACACGAACACACACGAACACACACGAACACACACGAACACGAACACACACGAACACACACGAACACACACGAACACGAACACACACGAACACACACGAACACGAACACACACGAACACACACGAACACGAACACACACGAACACACACGAACACACACGAACACACACGAACACACACGAACACACACGAACACACACGAACACACACGAACACACACGAACACGAACACGAACACACACGAACACACACGAACACGAACACGAACACGAACACGAACACACACGAACACACACGAACACGAACAAACACGAACACGAACAAACACGAACACGAACAAACACGAACACACACGAACACGAACACACACGAACACACACGAACACACACGAACACACACGAACACACACGAACACACACGAACACGAACACACACGAACACGAACACGAACACACGAACACGAACACACACGAACACGAACACACACGAACACACACGAACACGAACACGAACACACACGAACACACACGAACAAACACGAACACACACGAACACACACGAACACACACGAACACGAACACACACGAACACGAACACACACGAACACACACGAACACACACGAACACACACGAACAAACACGAACACACACGAACAAACACGAACACACACGAACACACACGAACACACACGAACACGAACACGAACACACACGAACACGAACACGAACACACACGAACACGAACGAACACGAACACGAACACGCACGAACACGAACGAACACGAACACGAACACACACGAACACACACGAACACGACTGGTGCGCCTATCATTGGAACAGCCAAGAAACCTCCTATGAAATAACCTCTTTGGAAGACCAGCTAAACCTCCATGTTGTTTTACTGCATTCTATTCAACTCTTCCTCACAAAGATATATTATGTCTGTTGCCGACTTACACACAAAAGGAGTCAATCAGCCTGCAGTAACGAAGTGACAAGATCCCAGACCTCATTTGCTTACTGAATGGGGTAGAACTCTCAAGCCGGACAAAGAAAACAGTTACATTGGTCATATCATTGCTGATACTGTCTACCAGTTGTTACGTCCCTTTATATTCTGAGTTCAAATCCCGCCGAGGTCAACACTGCTTTTCATCCATCTGGAGTTAATAAAATAAAATAAAATAAAATAAAATAAAATAAAATAAAAATAAAGTCTTAAGCCCAGAGGTTCATCAGGCCAGAACTTATCCAAATTTCTGTGACCTGAAATGGCGGAGAGTACAAGACTCACCCATGGACAAGATGGCAGTCCATCGCAGAGTTAAACCCCCAGTTATTGCTGGTACTCATTTTCAGCTGAAGCAACATGACATAGTTTTGCTCAAGAACACCACACAACCCAGCCCAGGAATCACACACGACATTATGATCATAACTCCACCATACTAATAAACTCTAGACGAGTACTGCCGTACTAATAAACACTAGACTACTACTGCCGTACTAATAAACACAAGACTACTACTGCCGTAACAATCAACTCTAGATGACTACTGCCGTAACAATAAACTCTAGACTACTACCACCACCATACCAATAAACACTAGACTACTACTACCACCGCCATACCAATAAACACTAGACTACTACTACCACCGCCATACCAATAAACACTAGACTACTACTGCCGTAACAATCAACTCTAGATGACTACTGCCGTAACAATAAACTCTAGACTACTACCACCACCATACCAATAAACTATAGACGACTACTACCACCGCCATACCAATAAACACTAGACTACTACTACCACCGCCATACCAATAAACACTAGACTACTACTACCACTGCCATACCAATAAACACTAGACTACTACTACCACCGCCATACCAATAAACTCTAGACTACTAAACCCCCAGTTATTGCTGGTACTCATTTTAAGCTGAAGCAACGTGACATAGTTTTGCTCAAGAACACAACACACAACCCAGTCCAGGAATTGAACCCATGACATTGATAGTAAACCCAACAACACCCCTACAATTAGGCCACATACTTCCACTGGTCATCGACTGGATTTGATTTAATCATTCTTCTTCAAAACATGACCCATCCAACCATTTAAGAAAAAATATTTCCATCATCTAAACTGTATTTTTATTATTTTTCTCTAATTTTAGGTCGTGAAAACAATTGGACTTCGGGAAATCTGGTTTTTTGGCCTTCAATACAAGGACAGCAAAGGCTTTTGCACCTGGCTGAAACTGAACAAAAAGGTAAGATATATATATATTTGTTTAGTGGTTTTACTTCCAGGTCAGCAACTCGATTTAAAAAAAAAAAAAAATTTTTCAGAAGCCCTACCTTACATCACACTAATAAAAAAGAAAAAAGGTTGTGGATGCTGCACTTCCTCCTGACTTAGGTGTGTGTGTATATACACAGTTGGAGACATGCTGTGCTGGAAAGAACCCGTCCAACCCATGCAAGCATGGAAAAACAGTCGTAAAACAGGGATGATTATATATATATATATATATTTATGACACAAAAAAAGTGCCCAGTCCACACTGTAATGTGGTCATGTAGGTGACATGACAAAAAGCACCCAGCACACACTGTAAATGTGGTTGGCATTAGGAAGGGCATCCAGCTATAGAAACCAAGCCAAAATCAGCCTCGGGTGAGCAATAAAATAATTATCCAGTTACCAAACTAACTTAACCTTTTAGCATTTAAACCAGCCATATCCAGCCAGAATTCTCTCACCTCTTTCTTTTCAAACCAGCTATAACTGGCCACTCATCCTTATGTTAAGGTATTGTTCTCAAAATAAGTAATATGAAAATCTTATAGATTCAATATTATGAGAGATAATTATGAGATAAATACTTTACCATGAAAATATGATAGTAAATATAGAGTAATGTAAATGCTAAAGGGTTAAGAAATAATTAGTTACTTAACCTTTTAATGTTCAAACCGGCCATAATTCTCTACCTCTTCCTGTTGAAACTGGCTGTAACTGGTCGCTCAAACTGATGTTAAGGTATTGTTCTCAAAATAAATAGTTTCAAAATTTCATAGATTCGATATTGTGTGAGGTAAAGCCTTTACTGTGTAAATACAATAGTATATATAGAGTAATGTGAATGTTATGTGAGACATTATGTGAGGTAAAGCCTTTACCATGAAAATACAATAGTATATATAGAGTAATGTAAATGCTATGCGAGATATTATGTGAGGTAAAGCCTTTACCATGAAAATACAATAGTATATATAGAGTAATGTAAATGTTATGTGAGATATTATGTGAGGTAAAGCCTTTACCATGAAAATATAATAGTATATATAGAGTAATGTAAATGTTATGTGAGATATTATGTGAGGTAAAGCCTTTACCATGAAAATACAATAGTATATATAGAGTAATGTAAATGCTATGTGAGATATTATGTGAGGTAAAGCCTTTACTGTGAAAATATAATAGTATATATAGAGTAATGTGAATGTTATGTGAGACATTATGTGAGGTAAAGCCTTTACTGTGAAAATATAATAGTATATATAGAGTAATGTGAATGTTATGTGAGATATTATGTGAAGTAAAGCCTTTACTGTGAAAATATAATAGTATATATATAGAGTAATGTGAATGCTAAAGGGTTAAGTGATAATAGTTTCATTTATTGGCCACAAGGGCCGAGTTACTTAAGTAATAATAAAACTAAAGTGAAAGATGCATGTTTTATTGGTAATATGATGACCCTTCCAAATTATATCTGTTTCAACTCAGGTTTTCACACTGAGAAACAAATAGAAAAAAAATTGTGTTGAGACCTGGAAAGGAAATAGGTACCTCTACCTCTCCACCATGGAAGGATGGGCACACATACAGACATATATACACCACATACATATATATACATACACCACATACATGCACACTTATACACCACAGGCATATACATACATATTTATACATTTTTTTTTTTTTATCGAAAGGGTTAAATTCTGACTGTTGTGAGGACATACATTCATACACACACACACATTCATTCATACACACATTCATTCATACACACACACATTCATACACACACACACATTCATACACACACACACATTCATTCATACACACACACATTCAAACACACACATTCATACACACACACACACATTCATACACACACACACACACATTCATACACACACATTCATACACACACACACATTCATACACACACACACATTCATACACACACACACATTCATACACACACACACATTCATTCATACACACACACATTCAAACACACACATTCAAACACACACATTCAAACACACACATTCAAACACACACATTCAAACACACACATTCAAACACACACATTCATACACACACACACATTCATACACACACACACATTCATACACACACACATTCATACACACACACACATTCATACACACACACATTCATACACACACACACATTCATACACACACACACATTCAAACACACACGCATTCAAACACACACGCATTCAAACACACACGCATTCAAACACACACGCATTCAAACACACACACACACACATTCAAACACACACACACACATTCAAACACACACACATTCAAACACACACGCATTCAAACACACACGCATTCAAACACACACGCATTCAAACACACACGCATTCAAACACACACACGCATTCAAACACACACACATTCAAACACACACGCATTCAAACACACACGCATTCAAACACACACGCATTCAAACACACACACGCATTCAAACACACACACGCATTCAAACACACACGCATTCAAACACACACGCATTCAAACACACACGCATTCAAACACACACGCATTCAAACACACACACATTCAAACACACACACATTCAAACACACACACATTCAAACACACACACATTCAAACACACACACATTCAAACACACACACATTCATACATTTATACATTCATTCACACACACATACATTCATTCACACACACATACATTCATTCACACACACACACATTCATTCACACACGCACACATTCATTCACACACGCACACATTCATTCACACACGCACACATTCATTCACACACGCACACATTCATTCATACACGCACACATTCATTCATACACGCACACATTCATTCATACACGCACACATTCATTCATACACGCACACATTCATACACGCACACATTCATACACGCACACATTCATACACGCACACATTCATACACGCACACATTCATACACGCACACATTCATACACGCACACATTCATACTTACACACATTCATACTTACACACATTCATACTTACACACATTCATACTTACACACATTCATTCTTACACACATTCATTCTTACACGCATACACACATACACACACATTCATACACACACATTCATACACACACATTCATACACACACACATTCATACACACACACATTCATACACACACACATTCATACACACACACATTCATACACACATACATACACCCCCATACCACCACCAGACCTGAAGAATTTTATCAAAATAATCTCTGATTACATGATACTAAGTGGCTGCCATCCAAATACCATTCCCTAAGTCATATGGGACTTCAGGGGCTATTTATAGACATGTTTCTGCCTTTTGGATAACCATTTTTCTTTTATCCAGTCAGTAGAACATCCAGCTTTTAACTCTTTCATTAACCCATTAACATTTACATTACTCTATATATACTATTGTATTTTCACAGTAAAGGCTTTATCACATAATATTGAATCTGAGATTTTGAAATTTATTTTGAGAACAATACCTTAACACTTTAGCATTTAAACCGGCCATATCCAGCCAGAATTCTCTCACCCCTTTCTATTCAAACTGGTCATATCCAGCCACTCGTACTGATATTAAGGTATTGTTCTCAAAATAAACAATATCAAAATCTCATAGATTTAATATTATGTGAAGTAAAGTGTTTACCATGAAAATACAATAGTATATATAATGTAAATGCTGAAGGCTTAACATCAGTATCAGTGGCCAATTACAGCCAGTTTGAACAGAAAGAGGCGAGAGAATTCTAGCTGGATAAGGCCAGTTTAAATGCTAAAGGGTTAGCAATGACATAATGGAAAAGAATTTTGAAAATAATAAAATATTTGGAAAGATTTACCAATAAAACTTTATCATTATTGTAGTTGGTTTTGGGAACATAACTTAAGAGGTGCTTACATGAAATTATGCTGGGAGGTTTTTAGATACACACTTTAACACTTTTGTTATTATGTGTGTGCTAAGGCAGTGGACTGGCAGTATCGGGAGAGGGTCGGATGCCATGCTTTGCAGCAAAGAGTTACGGCCCTTTATGGTCTGAGTTCAAATCCCGCCGAGGTTAACTTTGCCTTTCATCCTTACGGGGTCGATAAAATAAAGTACCAGTAATGCACTGGGTAATTGCTGGCCTTGTGCCAAAAGTAGAAACAGTTATTGTGTGTGTGTAAAATCAGTTATAGCAGTGATATATGCAGGGATTGAAGTTTTGTTGGGTTGTTTCCCCTACTTATATTGTACATAACTCGTCTTACAGACCGAGTGCTCTAAACCCTTGGATATTTATAGCAAGTTTGTACTACTATATATATATATAGTTGTTTCTACTCTTGGCACAAGGCCAACAATTACCCAGTACATTTCTGGTACGGTATTTTATCGACCCCGTAAGGATGAAAGGCAAAGTTAACCTCGGCGGGATTTGAACTCAGAATGGCAAGGGCCGTAACTCTATGCATCAAAGCATGGCGTCCGACCCTCTATATGCCAATTCACCGCCCTCTATATATATATAGTAATAAAAAATGTGAAGACTAAAATCAGAAGAGGGCTCGATAAGGATTATATATAAATAAAATATATATCAAATTAAAAAACTGAGTTAATATATAAAAGCCCGTAGAGCAAATATTTATTATAAGTACATATTAAAGTTTATTAAATATTTATTATAAGTACAGATTAACCCTTTAATGTTCAAGTCGGCCAAAACCGGCCAGAATTCTCTACCTCTATCTGTTGAAACTGGCTGTAACTGGTTGCTCAAACTGATAGGGTATTGTTCTCAAAATAAATACTTTCGAAATCTCATAGATTCGATATTATGAGATAATTGTGAGGTAAAGCCCTTTACCATGAAAATATAATAGTATATATAGAGTAATGTAAATGCTAAAGGGTTAAATACATATATATATATATATATATATAGTTGTAAATCAATGATATTGTTATTTCTTTATATATTTTAAAGACAATATTTGCTTGTAGTTTTCCAAAATTTATCTGTATCCATGGTTTGTGTCTGGAACTTGCTGTTGAAACCGCAAGAGCTCAGCTGATGGATCCCAACTATCTATAATATAACCAAACTCTACTACCCCAAGTATTGAGTACTCTGTTGAGTAATGGTCTAACCAGTTTCAAACTGATTCCATCCTGGTTTATATTTGTGTATATGAGAAGAGAATTTCCAAACAATAAATGAATTAAGAAGGAACATATGGAAATAAATTAATTAGAAAATATTGACCTTTACAACAATAGCCATGACAGCTACTACTGCTACTATGAACACTGTCATTTTTGACAGGTACTATGTTATATTGCTTTATTTATATATGTTGCTGTTATTTCTGTCACTTCTGTTAAAATCATGACATTATGGCATGTCTTGCATCTTGGTAATACTGATGGTGACATCACTTGATGTGGTATGGTCACATACACACATACACAGATATGTTTGTGTCGGTGTGTAAGTATGCATGTATTTCACTCTTCTTTCTCTCATATATTTTTAATCTGTATAGACATACATAGATCATATGTACATACATGACATGTGACAGTAATATGTCTCTTGCACACATCTTTATGGCTAATTGCAGTGCCAACTGGGTACGTTGTATGCAGAACGTGCTCTGGAAACACAGCCATAAATATCCTAGTCTCCATAAACATAATATAAATGCCAATTGCACTAAGATCTGGTGTTTACTAAAATATTAACTCTGAAATAACTGTTGCTGGGTTTTTATAATTTTTTTTTTATACTAAACTCTTTTGTTGCCATCTTTCTAATGAAAGACGTTGCTTATGGTTTACAAATCATTTTCAAACATAATCCAAAAGTTGGAAGTTACCAATATAACTTTCTCATTAAGCTAGTGTGTGGGACAAAACTTAATAAAGGTTTTGACTTAAAATTATGATGGATGTTTTATGTTATGGTATTGTTCTCAAAATAAAATATCAAAATCTCATAGATTCGATATTTTGTGAGATAATTATAAGAGATAAAGTGTTTACCATGAAAATACAATAGTACATATAGAGTAATGTAAATAGTAAAGGGTTAAAGCACTTAGCTGATAGCTGGGAGTATGGGGTTCGATTTGTCATAGTGACCAGTGGCAATTTCTTTTTCCATCTTTAAAGGGTTTTCACCCTATTTTATAACCCATCTCTGTGCTTGAACACACTTATCTTATAACCAGTCCCTGCACTTGAGCACCTATATTATAACCAGTCTCTGTGCACACCATTCTTTATATAAAATATATTAAACAAATTAAAATATCTTTTCACAGGTGACCAGCCAAGATGTCAAGAAAGAAACCCCCCTTGATTTTCAATTCAGAGCTAAATTTTTCCCTGAAGATGTGGCTGAGGAGTTGATACAAGAAGTCACTCTGGTAAGTTGTGTCAGTGTTCTCAGACTTCTATCATTGTAGGACTTATTTCTTCTTCTTCTTCTTTGTCCACTTATCCCTGGGAAGTTCATGGGGGGCACAGTCCTCTAACACACCTTCCAGCTGGTCCTGTCAGCAGCAACCATCTCCAACTGATCTGGCTGGATCCCCAAGTGAGAAAAATTGAGCTCATGGATGTTATGCAATCATCTTGCTTGGGGGTAACCCCTGGGTCTCTTTCCAGTTGGTTTTGCTTGTAAAATCTGTCCAGTGAATCTTTCCTGAGGCATTCTAACCACATATCCATAGTATCAGAGCCTACGAATCCATCTGAATCAATTGGAGACTGACAAAGCCGGGCATGGTGTTTTTTGGAAGACCAGCTGTTGCCCATGTATACCAGTCTCCTTGCCACCGATGCCGTCCATGGGAAAGGCAAAGCCTGATACAGCTTGGCACCAGTGATGACGCCAAACATTTCTACAGCTAAGTAAACTGGAGCAATATGAAATAAAGTTCTTGCTCAAGGACATAATGCATCACCCGAGCCAAACTCACAACCTCAAGGTTGTGAATCCAATGCTCTATTAACCCTTTAGTATTTAAACTGGCTATAACCGGCCTGAATTCTCACACTTCTTTCTGTTCAAACTGGCCATAACCGGCTGCTCACACTGACATTAAGGTATTGTTCTCGAAATATCAAAAGCTCATTGATTCGATAGAGATATTATGCGAGATAAAGCCTGTACTGCGAAAATAGAATAGTACATATAGTTATATAAATGCTAAAGGGTTAAGCGCCACACTTTCACTAATGATGATAGGTGTGGGTGACTTGACAAGAGTTTTGTATCATAGAACTAAGGGGCAGTTCTGTATCAAAAGGATCAACCACACATGGTTTTATATCTTTATTTTATCTCCTACTGAAATAGGCCAGTAGGTGGAAATAGGGTGTCTTTTTGTTGTTGTTTTTTTGTTTTATTTGTTTGCTATTTTGTGACTGTTTACAATGAGATGGTATTTGATTTACAGGCGGGTAATTATAGATGTTCTTATCTCATTAATTATCTCGCTGCTTGTAAACATAGGCAGGGTTTTTCCTCTTGAAGACAATTGGTAGTTACAGATTGTGTGTGCTACGGTATGTATTTATCCTCTAGTGAATCTGTGCCGTCAATAATGACGGCATTTGTATTGCATGTATTTAATTTTGGGAGTCCGGGATCAGTATGCCATATATATATATATGTATTGGGTCGTCAAGTATGAAATTTGTAGAAAGTTGTAGAAAAAAAAACATTTCTACAAATTTCATACTTGATGACCCAATATATGGGTGACGTATTGGTGTAATGGTTAGCGCAGTGGTCATGATAGCCAAATATGTGGGTTTGTGTCCGCATGTATGTCAATGCTCATCCTTTTTCCAATCTGAAGGTTTTTATAACTCCAATTATTAGGCTAATTTACTTAGTCAAAAATACAGCAGAAGCTATTTCACTATCTAATTTTCAAACTCTCCGCTGTTTGTAAACGAAGCTAATTTTCAAAACAACACTAAGCTCTGTTTCTTATATACATATAAATAAATAAATAAATATATATATATATGCAAAAGTTTTATTTAAAATTGTTGGGTTACAACGAGTAAATATTTTATAACTGATATAAAGCACTCAACAAGTTTTGGAGTAGATATACGATATTAAACAAATGGAAACTATATTTATAAAACCATATTTATTTCATTATACATATTTCAGGGATACCATATTAAAAATATGGCATGCTTTCTTCAGATAAAATACAATATAAACAGTCTTATAAATAAATTTGACGTAGCCTAAGATATTGAACCACTTCCATTTAAAAAAGTTGGTTTGGTAGTGAACTATACTTTTTTAAATGGAAGTGGTTCAATATTTTATGGTACGTCAAATTTATTTATAAAACTGCTTATATATTGTATTTTATCTGAAGGCATGCCATATTTTTAATATGGTATCCCTGAAATATGTATAATGAAATAAATATGGTTTTATAAATATAGTTTCCATTTGTTTAATATCGTGTATATATATATATATATATATATATATATATATGTATATATATATATATATATTCAAAATATTAATAAATGAAAAATATTCTCATAATCATAATATATATTTTATTATACATATTTCAAAGGTACAATGATGTTTAAGTACGTTTTCATCAGACAAAATATAAGATTTGATATGTGACATACCGCTACGGTTTTGATTATTCAAATTTTAATTCAAATTTAATTCAAATTTAATGTTTAATCTTTTCCAGAGAATGTTCTTCCTTCAAGTGAAACGCAATATTCTTTCTGATGAAATATATTGTCCACCAGAAACCTCAGTACTTATCAGTTCCTTTGCTCTCCAAGCTAAGTATGGCGATTATGATGCCGAAAGGCACACACCTGGATTTTTCATTAACGAAACTCAGGAGAAACTTTTGCCACAAAGGTAAGCTATTATCTCTTTCCAACTGTCATTTTGTTTTGATTTAAAAATAAATGTTTAGCCCAGAAAACTGCCAGTCCCTCTTTGCAGAAGTTTGTATAAATTATTCACAAATTCAGATCCTAAGCATCTTCTTCATCATCATTACCTTCTGTATGAGACAGCAACCATATAACATCCTCCAGGCTCTGCAACCAGCTCACAGTAGTGGGGCAAGGTCCACACTCTCAGGTGGGCGGAAATCCAGGCACTCACTTAGTGTGTGTTCTGCAGCCCTCTCTGGTGAGCCACACTGGCAAGCTGCTGATGGATGCAGCCCTCACCAATGGTGCATGACTGCATTGAATCGGCTAACATTTCTTCCGAGAAAGCTAAGCGCCTGGGATGAGGAATGTGTTGGAGTTGACATTCAGTTGGACTGGTCAAGATGCCTGTTGCTAGTTAGATCATCATCATCATTTAACATGTCTTCTCTGCTAGCAAGGGTTTGATGGGTTTGTAGAGCTACTGTAAAGCTACTGACCTCTCAGATGGGCTGGGTGGGAGGTGGGTATCTTGCTTACAGACTTTCCTGTGCTCTACTGAATGTAGTATATCGTGGCAACAGCAACTAGCAGACCTTTTGTTTGACAAGTTTTCTATGGCAGGATGACCTTCTTATCAACCAATCACATAGGTGTGTACTGGGTGATCGTTTATCATGTAGATTATTAACATAAGGTCAGTTATGAACTAATGAAATTGTTGTGTAGTGCTCAGGTGCACTACAACTCATCATAGGTGCATGTATAGTACATAGAGTAATGTACAAATGTCAGGAAAGAGAATAGTGCATGAGTTATGGCGCACGTGCACTCTCTCTCTCTTCCATCTCCCTCTCTTCCATCTCTCTCTCTTCCATCTTTCATGCTATCCTGGGTTAGACGGGTTCCATTTAGAGGCAAGTTGGGTCGGGTGACCGTGTCTTGTTCATTTAGGGGTGTTTCTGGCTGTTTTTATATATAAAATATATCGACAGCTAACAACTGATGCAAGTAGTTTGTTTATGATACAGCTGAAGCATCCTTCCAACCCTTTTTTTTTTTGGCAGGTTTTCTATGACTGGACGTCCATTGTGTTACCAACCACTTTACAGGGTGTGTTTATCTTGTAGATCACTAAATCACTAACAGCAGGGAAGTTATATTTATGACAAGTCCTTCTGACCCATTCTCAACAGGTTTTCTACGGCTGGGTAACCATCCTATCACCAACCACTTTACAGAGTGAACTGGGTGGTCGTTTATCATGTAGACCACCAACTCTGGGGGGAAAGATTAGAAAGCTCTGATGTATCTTATCCAAGTGATTAGGCAGAAGAGAAAAATCCAATCCTTCAGATAAAACTAAGTAAACTGAAAGTTTACTATCATCACCATTTTCAATGTCCACTTTCAAATGCTGGCGTGGGTGGAATGTTTTGTTGCAGCTTCAGTTAGTTGTTGTTCGTAATTACTTCCCCGTCTGAACAAGTAGGAGGACGGTGTCTATCAGTTATGTTCCATTGTTGGCATTATGTCTACAGCTGAGCTTGGCTGTAGATATTACTTTACATAACTAAAGTCTTCTCTAACTTACCTTATCTCTATTCTAACCCTAACCACATAAGTGTGTCTAGTTGTCATATCTTTGATACAACTGAACAGTCCTTTGAACCCTGTTGACATGGTTTCTTCAGTGGAGCACCTTTCCTATTATCAACCACCTTAATGATTGATAGTAAGAAAACAACTAGCCTGTTGGCACTTTGATACCAAACTGCCTAAAATCACAGTTTTGTGATACAAAACTGTTTGTTTTAAAGTTCATCATCATCATTGTTTAATGTCCATTTTTCATGTTAGTATGGGTAGGACGGGCTGTCTCATTGTGAGAGATGAGGTCAGAGGACGTGTTTTGCTCACACTGAACTGATTTTGGCATGGTTTCTACGATTGGATGCCCATCCTAATGCCAACTCGTTTTTATTTATGTAAAATCCTTCACCCATAATTCTCTGTAAGAATTTTCATGTTCCCAACACCAGCTTAACAATGAGAAAGTTATATTGTGAAATTTCTCCAAATAAATGTCTAATTTTCAAAATTATTTGACTATCATTGGCAGTGTCTTTATTAGAAGTATGATAATGAAAGGATTAAAGTGTTGATATATATCTAAAACATTTCCATCATAATTTGAGGAAAGAGTCTTTGTTTTAAGCATCAGCTTAATGGTGAAAGTTAGTTACATTGCTAATCCTATCCAAATGTTTTTCAAAATTATTTGACTAAATATGGTAATGAAAGGGTTAAAACAGGGGTGTGCAACAGGCGGCCTGTGGGCCACAATCCAGCCCGCCAGACCAGTCAGAGTGGCCCGTGATGACCATTTTTAATTTTTACCTTGTAGGCTTATTTAAAAATTTTTTCTGAACCGTAATACGGTTTTCTGTTAGTTGACCTATACTAAAGGGCTTCACTGATAGGGTTTTGTGTGTTATAATTTCTCAGTTCCATGTTATGGAAAGAAGTTGTGGTGAATCTTTGGAATAGTGCTTAATAAATATCAATGGCCCTAATAGTCGTTCCAATGTTCAAAAATGGAATATGTTGCACATCCCTGGGTTAAAGTGTTTATATTTATCTAGAAAATTTCCATCATAATTTGGTATAAGAACCTTAGCTTAACAATGAGAAAGTTAGTTTTATTACTAAACCTTTCCAAATGTCTAATTTTCCAAATTATCTGAATATCAAAGGCAGTGTCTTTTCTTAGGAATATGGTAATGAAAGTGTTAAGGTTATTCCTGCTGCTGAATCAGGAGTTGGCTTTGCACGGGGCCTCATGGCAAGCTTCTTACTCATCATGGGATTCTTCTTCAAGGCAATGGTTTATGGCGAAATGCTCTTCTGATGATAACTCTTTTAGTCACTCGCCTCTTGTGACCTTCAGTGATACAGTGCACCCTTAACTATTATAAACCGGATACATACAAGAATTGACCGATAGAAAGCTTTTTTAATTATAGGGTCTACTTGATCAGGGCTGACCTGTGCTTAAGCTACAAATAACGATTTACTTTGGTGATGTGAAGCAATAGTTGTTAGTAATAAATATCGACACTGCTTCCATAATTATCACTGCTATATCCCTTCATTTCCAGATCACCATGTAACACTGTTTAACTGCAAGGAAAACCCTAACCAACCATAATGATACAGCAGTGTGTGTTTATGTATGTGTATATGGCTCTCTCTCTCACTCTCTCTCTTTATACACACACACACACACACACACACACACACACACAAGTACATCATTCCCTCTCTCTCTATGTGTATAAGTGTATGTATATAGATATATGGGTATATCTGCACATACACATCTCTCTATGTATATGTGTGTATGTGAGTGTATATATATATATATATATATATATATATATATATAGTACCACCACAACTACTATACTACCACCACAACTACTATACTACCACTACAACTACTATACTACCACTACAACTACTATACTACCACTACAACTATACCGCCACTACAACTTCTATACTACCACAACTATACCACCACTACCACCACTACAACTACTATACTACTACCACCACAACTACTATTGCTACCATTACCACTACTACTACCACCATTACAACTACTATTGCTACTACTACTATCACCACTACCACCACTGCTGTTATTCCTACTGACCTAATAAATAAAAACTAGTTTCAAGCTATGTGACTCAACCAACTCTGTAAGTTTAAGACATTTAACTGGAAAATACTGGAACCTTCACACATCAGCTCTCTCTATCTCTCTATCTCTCTCTCTATCTCTCTCTCTATCTCTCTATCTCTCTATCTCTTTCTCTATCTCTTTCGCTATCTCTATCTCTTTCGCTATCTCTCTCTCTCTCTATCTCTTTCTCTCTCTCTATCTCTTTCTCTCTCTCTATCTCTTTCTCTCTCTCTATCTCTCTTTCTCTCTCTCTCTTTCTCTCTATCTCTCTCTATCTCTCTCTTTCTCTCTCTATCTCTCTCTTTCTCTCTCTATCTCTCTCTATATCTCTCTCTATATATATCTCTCACACACTGTCTGTCTTTCTATCTCTCTCCTTGCCTTATTTTCAATCACCTTCTCTCTCTCTCTGTCTCTCTATCTCCTTGACTTTCTCTCTGTCTGTATGTCTCTTTCTCTCTCTATATCCCTCCAGCTCTTTGTCCCCCCCCCCCCCCCCCCAATCATTTTCTCTAATGTGGGAAAAGCAACAAAAAATACTTGAAAGTTAAGAAATATAAGTCTGAATCCATTAAAAAAACAAATCTCTTTTGTTTTGTCCTCCTCATTCTCCCCCACCCCTCCCCCCACACACTACCATCTTTTTGTTGGTGTTGAAATATCTCTGACCAGACTAGCTGTCTCCAATTCGCAGGTCAATCAAATATTTATCACCCCACTGTCTCCAAATTCAGAGGTCAATCAAATATTTATCACCCTACACCCCACCACCGAACCTGGAGGTGTTTTTTTTTTTTTTTTTTTTTTTTTTAAAATGCATGTATCTTGCTGTTGGTGGTAGTTACAGTGGGGATGGATAGGTTGTCAGCCCTTGGGCCTATAAGTTCTCTAGGTTGCCAGGCCAGCTAGCCACCCACCCACCCAATATATGCTTCAGATTCGTCCTGTACCCATGGGATGTCAGGCCTTCTGTATTACTGCTATATCTTGATCCTGTGTCATTGCCTTTGAGGGGTCCTAGTTTGTCACAACACCCACCCAATAGTTTTATTTTTTACGGGTCCTAGGTTGTTGGGTTAGCTAGCTACCCACGCAATAGTTCTTATTTAGGGGTCCTTGGTATCAGGCCAGCTACCCATGCAATAGTTCTATTTTTGAGGAGATCCTAGTTTGCCAGACCAGCTAAACTACCCACCCAATAGTTCTATTTTTTTTGGAGGTCCTAGGTTGTCAGCCCAGGCAGCTAGTCCAGTTCAGTCTAGTCTTGTTCAGTCCAGTCACAGCAAACTGGTCAGTCCATTCGTGAACTAGTACTGCAGGAAGTTTGAGCTAAATGGGAGGTGGTGGTGGTGGTGTGTGTGAGGGTGTCTTGTTTGAGTAGGCTTATGGACACACACACACACTTTTAGCAAATAAAACTGACTTCCTTTTCTTTTTACCACCAACCACCCAAATCTGTCTTAATTAGGAGTGGTTAGTGACTCACTGCAGTATTAGTGAGGGCCTTGCCTTGAGCAATTAACATTGCTGTATGTACTGTGTGGGCTGTAGGTGGGCGTATACGAGGGTGATGGTAGTGGGTCAGCTAAAAGGGATTATTTTAGGTGTAATTTATTTGTCTTTTCCTAAATGATTGTCTAGAAAAAATGTTTAGTATTCTGGGGTGTTGCTAATGTATTTAATTAAAACTCTTTCATTACCATATTTCTAACGAAAGACAGACATTATGCATGATTTTCAAATAATTTTGAAAATAATCAAGGATTTTATGTCAACTACACAGGGTGTCCCCCAAAAATGTATACATATTTAAACAGCATTCTAATAAAAGTGTATATATTTTTGGGGGACACTGTATTTTACAAACAAGTTATACAAAGATGGAAATGTTATAAAAAATATATATAAAATCAAAATTAAGCAGTGGTAATATGAGGGAAGCCCTCTGGTAGTGTCCATTGTCCAAAAAATGACTTAACCAGAGATTCTCACAAGATTCAGGAATTCTCCATCTTGCAGTACTGGGGACAGCCATGTTACGTTGTACATATGGAGAGGAAGTGTGAATAGTGTTCTGACCAACTAAGTCAAATAAGAATGATGAATGAAAGACATACCTTCACATTCACACACACATTCACACACGCACACATGTATACTCACATACACACACATGTATACTCACATACACACACATGTATACTCACATACACACACACACAATGTATACTCGCATGCACACACACACATTTACACATGTAAACTCACATACACTTGCATACTCACATACACTTGCATATTCACACACATTCAAACATTCACACATGTATACTCACATTCACACATGTACACATACATGCTCACATACTCAGACACGCACACACATACACACACAGACGATATACAAGCACACACACATACACACACAGACGATATACAAGCACACACATACACACACAGACGATATACAAGCACACACATACACACACAGACGATATACAAGCACACACATACACACACAGACGATATACAAGCACACACACATACACAGACGATATACAAGCACACACATACACAGATGATATACAAGCACACATACACAGATGATATACAAGCACACACATACACACACAGACGATATACAAGCACACACATATACACACAGACGATATACAAGCACACACATACACACACATACACACAGACGATATACAAGCACACGCATATACACACAGACGATATACAAGCACACACATACACACACAGACGATATACAAGCACACGCATACACACAGACGATATACAAGCACACACATACACACACAGACGATATACAAGCACACACATACACACACAGACGATATACAAGCACACACATACACACACAGACGATATACAAGCACACACATACACACACAGATGATATACAAGCACACACATACACACAGACGATATACAAGCACACACATACACACACAGACGATATACAAGCACACACATATACACACAGACGATATACAAGCACACACATACACACACATACACACACAGACGATATACAAGCACACGCATACACACACAGACGATATACAAGCACACACATACACACACAGACGATATACAAGCACACACATACACACACAGACGATATACAAGCACACACATACACACACAGACGATATGCACACACACACATGGACATAGTCACCTGTACATAAGCCACTCACACACACTGCCAAGAGCCTTCTAAATATAGATCTACCTTGATATATAGAACAATGAAGTAATTAGCACCTGTATTACACTACAAAGTTTGTTTTTTTTTTTTTTTTTTTTTCCTTCTATTGAAAATTAATAGGTATAAGGTGGTCTACTTGTTAATTTTTCATGATACTGCTAAGTGGTCTGGTTATTGTTGTTGTTGTTAGGGTGGGTGAGGCGCATGGCTTAGTGGTTAGAGCATTGGGTTTGCAATCAGAAGGTTGTGAGTTAGATTTACATCTCAGTGAACTCCCCTGCATAGAATTATTATATATCATTATTAATATATGATGTGGTGGATTGGCAGTATCAGTAGAGGGTCGGACACCATGCTTTCCAGCATAGTTACGGCCCTTGCCATTCTGAGTTCAAATCCAGCTGAGGTTAACTTTGCCTTTCATCCTTATGGGGTTGATAAAATAAAGTACCAGTAATGCACTGGGTAATTGCTGGCCTTGTGCCAAAAGTAGAAACAATTAATAATATCTATGCTTTAGCTTATTTATCACTGTTTCTCATGGAACCCTAGGGTTCTGAGAAACATTGGGTTAGAGAATTTGATTAACAGTCATGGGGTTGTAAGTTTAATTCCCAAATCGGGCGGTGTTGAGTCCTTGAGCAGGACACTTTACTTCAGTTTATTCAGCTGCAGAAATGAGTTGTGACGTCACTGGTGTGAAGCTGTATCACCCATTGCCTTTCTCTTGGACAACACCATATATAGTAGAGTGTATATATTGAGTGTAGAGTGTATATATTGAGTGTAGAGTGTATATATTGAGTGTAGAGTGTATATATTGAGTGTAGTGTATGTATAGTGTATGTGTAGAGTATAGTGTATATATAGTTGTGACATCACTGGTGCCAAGCTATATCGGCCATTGCCTTTCCCTTGTATAACATCGGTGCCATGGAAAGAGGAGGCTGGTATGCATGGACGACTGCTGGTCTTCCTCAAACAACCTTGCCCAGACTTGTGCCAGCCAGAATGGAACACGTTAGATGGCCAGAATTCTCTCGTCTTTTTTTCTGTTCAAGCCAGCCATAACTGGCTGCTCATACTTATGTTAATGTTATTCTCAAAATAAATGGTATCAAAATCTCGTAGATTAGATATTATGTGAGATAAAGTGTTTACTGTGAAAATACAATAGAAAGTATAGCGTGATGCAAATGCTAAAGGGTTAAAAAATAGAGATTGATAAAATACCAGGTTTGAAAAAGTAAGTACAAAGGCAAGATTCAAGTATGTCTTTATTTCGTTATATCAAACTGTTCTGCCATTTCATAATTTTAATTTTTCTTTTCCTTCTTTTTTCAACAGAGTATTTGACCAACACAAGTTGAGTTCAGCTCAGTGGGAAGAGAGAATCGTCACTTGGTATCAAGAACATAAGAGGATGTTGAGGTAGGTTTTTGAAATGACTCTCTCTCTCTTCCACATGTCTATTATGCTTTGGGTCTGCGGGCCGGATAGCCATGCAGCGGACTCTCCGCGGGCTGGATGTGCAATTAATACTACTTATATACAAATAAGTAATCATTTATTTATCCCTTATGTTAGATTTGAAACAAAATTCAATATTGATACTTAGAGCTGTCCCAAGCAGAAAAATACATTTAAACATTGTTTTATTCGGCAATATCGATAGACTGGGTGCAAATTTATTGCAATCTGTACCCTTGCTAGAACCCTCGCAGGCAGAATAAAGGCCTTCGTGGGCCGGGGGTTGGGGACACCTGCTTTATGGCATAGTTACGGCCCTTTACGATCTGAGTTCAAATTCTGCCGAAGCTAACTTTGCCTTTCATCCTTACGGAGTCGATAAAATACAGTACCAGTAATGCATTGGGGTTGATTTAATCGACTTTTCCCTTCCTCAAAATCGTTAGCCTTCTGCCTAAATCAGAAACCGGCATTATTATCATTTTGCCAGGAGTTGCTACCTGTTGATAGATTAGCAATGGAAACATTGTTTCCTGGGTCCGATTTGACAAGTTCCATGCCATTTAGTGAGTGAGGTCTGGTGTCTTGTCGATTGATTTAATCAATTATTATTATTATAAGGGTGGTGGATTGACAGTATCGGTAGAACATCAGACACCATGTTTTTGCTGCATATAGTTACGTCCCTTTACATTCTGAGTTCAAATCCCACCGAGGTTAGCTTTACTTTTCATCCTTACAGGGTCGATAAAATAAAGTACCAGTAATTGGCTTTCCCATCCCCTAAATTGTTGGGTTTGTGCTTGAATCAGAAACCATTATTTTTACTAATATATGATATATAATTTCTCCGTTTTTAGAGAGGATGCCATGATGGAATACCTGAAGATTATCCAAGATCTTGAAATGTATGGTGTGAACTATTTTGAAATAAAGAACAAACGTGGCACAGATTTGTGGTTGGGTGTTGATGCTCTTGGACTTAATGTCTATGAGAAGGACGATAGGTGAGTTAACATATTTTTCTCCCTACCAATATGGGGCCGATTCTTCCTCTATATCTCTCACTTTCTCTCTAACTCTCTCTAGAAAAAAAGCTCCTTTTTTTTTTCAAAAAAATCAGGGAACCTATATCTATATTACAATCTCATTTCCCTCCCACCACCATAATTTTAATAAGGTATTAAATGAAACAATGTTTTGGAAAGTTAAAAGTGTACGCACGCACACACGCACAGAGAGAGAGAGAGATAGTATGGCATATTCTTGAATTATTGGTAGTTCCAGTAATAATTCTTCCCCATATGAAACTATGGTAGGGAGATCTATATATAAGCAAAGTTAGATAGAAAAATTTTGTTTATACTCCCAGAATTAGTTTTTTTTCTCATTTAATTTTAATATGTATATATATATATATAAATATATATATAAGAAAAATGAGGTTTCATTTATATGCATTTATGTTTATATTGTGTATTGATCTGTTACATGTGTTTCACAGATGATTGGCGCAAGGTCACTCATGGCAGTTGGGATCCCGATTCCAGCATTGATCTACTGATCAGACTGGTGATTCAACAAAATATAAAGGTCGATACACAATAAAAACAAATACATGTAAATGAAACAAGAGTAATTATGTCGTTATGTGTAGCAAGAACAACAATTTCTTGCAAAGACAAGAACACGTTATTTAGGAAGTTGTATTTGCAAATGGGGCTGATCAGCCTATGTACATAGGCTTCTAAACTATATGTTTACACCCGTATTATGTTCCAGCAGCGACCGGGGTAAGGAGCGCTAGCTTGATAATGACCAGTCAGAAATATAATTATAGCTAGTTACCTGCCCTTAGCTTCTGCTGGAACACACTAAATGGCACTGTACCATCAGTATCAGTTTCCAAATTCATAGCTAAAGAAAGGCTTTCGAAGAGTACTAAATACCGAAGTAGTGTTTAAATATTCATTTTATTTAGGCTAAATAGTGAGTCTTGTAATTTTGGAGTTTCACTTATTCTTTATTTTGTGTTGACCTGAACAGATATAGGGTCTGTCAGACTTAGCCCAATTACATAAATTGTCAAGTTAACAGTACTCAAACTATACGGTCATACAAAAAGATCAACTTGTGGTGTGAGTAGGTTATGTCCGGAAGGAAGGTTGGCTGGTTGGAGAAGCAGAGGCCGGCAGCCAAAACGATGGCTTGATAATGTCAACTGGACTTGATCTTTTCTCTTGAAACTCTGCTGCTGGTGATCAAAAGGTATTATATATTCCTGGAAGGAAGGAAGGTTGGCTGGTAAGAGAAGCAGAGGCCGGCAGCCAAACTGGACTTGATCTTTGCTATTTAAACTCTGCTGTTAGTGATCGAACTTTGTGGAGAAAAATATCTCGTGTTGATGCGCAGTCTGCAACTGGCGGAGTTTCGCGTAGAAGAGAGATATTTAAAATGCCTAAGACATGCGATATGTCATGACTTGATCCCTACAACTCCTTCAGGAGTTAGTTACAGGTCTATATATAATATACATACAGATAACTTCAATGTTTGATGACTCTTTCCAATTAAACCATGAAATATTTTTACAATGTCAGCTGCTTTCTTGATAAAAATAACATGGACCTTTTTTTTTTCCTTTTTCTCTTAATTAGGTTGACTCCTAAAATTGGGTTCCCCTGGAGTGAAATCAGAAACATCTCATTCAATGACAAGAAGTTTATCATTAAACCCATCGACAAAAAAGCACCTGTAAGTACTTTGTCTGTGTGTCACTATCGGTAACCCCATTGCAGTAGTTCCCAAACAGTTTTTATGGATCACTTATGGGATTTTTCCGCAAATTAGGGAACTCTTATTTAGATATTATATGCTCAGTTCCTAGTACCATAGAGCATATAAGCCCTTAGAATGGAAAAAAATTGGCATTAGCTAATGCCCCCCTCCCTTTTTTTTTTTTTTTTAAATTTTTTTTTTTACATTCTAGAGGCTAATACGCGCTGTTAATATTAATTCAATGTTTGTGTGTGTGTGTGTATATATATAATGTATGTATGCATGCATGTATGTATAGATATAATATATATATATATATATATATATATAACATTATCACCGTTTAACGTCCACTTTTCCTGTTAGTCTACATAGACCAAGTCAGTATTGAAGTGAGGCTAATTTGTCTTTCCAGACAGGCCAAGGGGTCTGTGTCCTGCTTGTGTACGACAATTGAGTGCAGAGAAATTATGTCGTTTGACACACTTTGTTTGCCAAGCCTTCTACAGCTTTAACGACACCATCCACTTTACAGTGTGTACTGGGTGCGTTTATTGTGTAAATCACCAGCACTAGAGAGGCTGTCATGTCCGCCATACAACTAAAGCGTCCTCGCAATCCTTTGTTTGGCAAGCTTTCTATGGCTGGATGCCCTTTCTATAACTAAACACTTTACAGTTTACTAGGTGCGTTTGTGTAGATCACTGGCACTAGGGAAGCTGTCATATATGTTTCTTTCTTTTACAGGATTTTATCTTCTATGCACCCCGGTTACGGATTAATAAACGTATTCTTACTCTGTGTATGGGAAATCATGAGCTGTATATGCGCCGCCGAAAACCAGATACTATTGAAGTACAACAGATGAAAGCTCAGGCAAAAGAAGAAAAGATGGCCAAACAACAGGATCGGTAGGACCCTTTGTCTGCTTTTTAGTATTGTTTTGCTACGATGAGAGCAATAGAGCTAGTGATGGCTGTTGTGGAGAGAGAAACAGGATATGAGATGGCTGGGTCGTGTGTTGAGGAAATATGAGTAACTGGGAGTGATGGGAATAGAGCTAGTGACAAATGTGAAGTGAAGAGAGATGAGATGGTTAGGTCATGTGTTGAGGAAAGATGAGAGGAGTAATAGAGATGTATGGGGGGAAAAAATAAAGTAAGATGACCAAGAAATATAAGGCTGAAGATGGAAGAAGAAATACAAGTTGGTGAATGTGGTGCAGAAGATAGGAGGGGAAAATGAAGAAGTTTGATATATGAATTTTTTCACTACTAGAATTTTTTTCAAAATGCTGATGCATATGTGTATATGTGTGTATATGCATTTGCATACATTTATATGTATGAGTATATAAATATAAACGTGCAAACACACATGAATTTACACATATTCACACTCTGCGAAGCAAATGGAACTGTTTTGCTACAGTTCAAGAGATCGGCCACGTTTACATGATAATGTTTCTATTTTTTCAGTGAAAAGATTGAGCAGGAACGTAAAAAACGAGAAGAGGCCGAGAAAAGGTTACAATCATATGAAGCCAAACTGGAAGAATTGTTACGAGAAGCTGAGAACCGCCAGAAAGGTATTTCATCATCATCATCATCATCATTTTACATCCGCTTTTCCCTGCTTGCAAGGGTGGGATGGAACTGATTCTGGCTTGATTTCTACAGCTGGATGCCCTTCCTAACACCAACCTCATTTACAGTGAGTGCTGGGTGCTGTTTTGCCATGGCACCTCCACGACCACTTTGCAGTGGAATGATAGGAACCCCAGTCCCTATCATCTCATTTCTACAGCTGAGTAAACTGGAGCAATGTGAAATAAAGTGTCTTGCTCAAGGAAACACATTACCCGGTCTGAGAATTGAACTCAAAACCTTTCAATTGCAAGGCAAATGCTCTAACCAGTAAGCTATGTGTTTAATATTTCTCATTGGTTAAGTCCACACTGTAAGGTGGCTGTGTAGGAGACACGGTGAAAAAGATTCCAGTCCACACTGTAAATGTGGTTGGTGTTATGAAGTGCATCCAGCTGTAGAAAACCTGCCAGATAGTCCTATACGAGCGAGACGCGGTCACTCGACCAATCAAGTGGAACAACTCCCGTCTAACCCATGCTAGCATGGAAGATAGATGTTAAACGATGATGATGATGATGATTACTCTATATATGTTATTATATTTTCACAGTGAAGACTTTTATCTCACATAATATTGAATCTGAAATTTTGATATTTATTTTGAGAACAATAAGTTACGGCGGGTTTGAACAGAAAGAGGTTAGAGAATTCTGGCCAGATACGGCTAGTTTAAATGCTAAAGGTTAAATTGAGACTCCAGTGTGTTACTGGTACTTTATTTGATCAACTCCATAAGGGTGAAAGGCACAGCTAACCCCAGTGGGATTTGAAAGCTTAGAAAATTAGGTAAAATTTCACTTCTCAAACACAGGACATATCTGTGAACTCAGTTGATTGTTATAGATAGCAGCTAAGAATATCAGGTAAAATTTCCTCTCTCAAACACAGGTAATAACTGTGAACACAGTTGACTGCTATAAATCTTAGAAAATTGGGTAAAATACTCGCCTCAAACAGGAAATATCTAACAGTTTTTTCCTGCATTTTCAATTCATTCGAAGCTCCACTGTTTTCCTTATATCATTACATATTCTTTTGCTAATTTTTTTCTCTTTCGTCTGGCAGATTTGGATGTATCTGAGAAGAAAAAGATGGAATTGGAAGATAGTTTGCATAAATTTAGCAAGGAAAGAGAAGACCTATTAAGTGAGAGGGCTGTGGCAGAAGAGTTGAAACAAGAAGCCCTGAAAAATGTAGACCTCGAAAAAGAAGTAAGAAGTCAAAAAGTGAGTAGATTTGGGGAAATTTTACCCTTTTTATTTCACTAGAATGCTTTTTTCAACACACTGACACGTATTTAGTACACACACACGCACACATACTCTCTCACACACGCACACATACTCTCTCACAGACACGCACACATACTCTCTCACAGACACGCACACATACTCTCTCACAGACACGCACACATACTCTCTCACAGACACGCACACATACTCTCTCACAGACACGCACACATACTCTCTCACAGACACGCACACATACTCTCTCACAGACACGCACACATACTCTCTCACAGACACGCACACATACTCTCACAGACACGCACACATACTCTCTCACAGACACGCACATACAGAAACACATACATACTCAGACACAGCGTAGAAAATGGAACACCAGCTTCCTCCCACTGAGCTTTCTTGGCACTTCAACACCCACCAATCCTCATCCATGCACATCACATGCCCATTCCCTCCCTGATACTGTTACTGGACTGGTTCCAACCACCAGACGATCAGTCAACAGGCTGTGGCCATGGTGGAGCACTACCATCGTCAGATGCTTTTTCTTTCATCATCATCATTTTACGTCTGCTTTTCCCTGCCTGCAAGGGTGGGACGGGTCCTATTCAGCACAGCATCTCTCCATTCGTCATGATCTTTCTTAAATTTTCTTATATCTTTTCATAGGAAAAAGAAGTGTTGGAGGCACAAGAAGTTGCCATAAAACGTGCTGAGGAGATATCCGAAAAGGAGACCCAGATGCGTCAACTACAAGAGCAGTTAGAAGCCATTAGGAGGGAGACCGAGGAGAAAGATGCAGCATACAATGCTCTGATAGTGCAACATGCGGAGGAAACCAAAATCAACGAAGATCATGTGAAGGAGCACGACTACGAAGAAAATACAGGAAATGGAGATACTACATATGGTAGGTGTTTGTTGTTTGGCTCCTGATGATCTCTTGGTGGTACCTTGGTGATCTGATGTCTTGGTGATCCCTTGGTAATCTGATGAGATTTTATTGAAATCTTCATAATCAGAACACCCCATGGTGATTGGACTATCAGTGATTCGATTACTCCTTGGTGATCTCGGTGATATATTCTGTAATTTTCATATTTGTGGCATACCAATCATCACTTACTCTCTACTCTCTCTGTCTCTCAGGTGCTGAGTTACAAATCTATGAAAATCAAGATCTTCCGAGACCTGAAGAAGACAGACTGACTTTGGCTGAGAAGAACCATCGCCTTAAAGAGCAGTTGAAGGTGGGTGTTTTTAATTTATTTTTATTTATGGAGGCACATGGCTTAGTGGTTAGAGCATTGGCCTTGCAATCGAAAGGTTGTGAGTTCAATTCTCAGACCAGGTGATGTGTTGTTTCCTTGAGCAAGACCCTTTATTTCACATTGCTCCAGTTTACTCAGCTGTAGAAATGTGATGATAGGGACTGGGGTCCATATCATTCCACTGCAAAGTGGTCGTGGAGGTGCCATGGCAAAAAAAAAAAGCACCCAGCCCACACTGTAAAGTGGTCGTAGAGGTGCCACGGAAAAAAAAAAAGTACCCAGCACTCCCTGTTAATGAGGTTGGTGTTAGGAGGGGCATCTAGCTGTAGAAATCAAGCCAGAATCAGTTTCCGTCCCACCCTTGCAAGGGAAAAGCGGACATAAAATGATGATTATGGGAAGAAAGTGTGTGTGTGTGTCTTGTCAGCTAGTGTATATAACTTTATGTATAAATAACATGTTTATGCACGTGTGTGCATGTGTATACAGATGTATGCGTGTGTATATCGTGTACAGAGCTATTTAATTAGATAATAAACAACACAGTATAATTATTTCATTACCGAAGGTTTCAACAAACTAGATGATTCTTGCAGATAATTGTTTTGTCAGACAAACGAGGTAGATGTTTCTGCAAGAATCATCTAGTTTCTTGAAACCTTTGGCAATGAAATAATTGTGTTGTTTATTATGTAATTAAATAGTTCTGGACAATACATACACCACTCTTCTTTCCTTTACGTTTTCTACGGAAATACTTAACACACACACACAAACACACACACAAACACACATCTATATATATATATATATATATAGATGTGTGTTTGTGTGTGTTAAGTATTTCCGTAGAAAACGTAAATATATATATATATATATATATATATAGAGAGAGAGATTAATCACCTCATTTACACAGGCGAGCAAACCAAATATTCTCGCCTGTTTTCAAGTCCAGCAGTCGCAGGTGTGGGAGGGATCGTCCTGATGAGAACCAGTTACGTTCGAAATGCATTGACGATTGTCCCCCTTGCTTCTGCTGGACACCACCAGAGGGAGATAGCCCTGGTGTTTTGCATAGTTACGGCTTTCTAAATATTTATCCATAAACATACCGTATTTCTATATATATATATATATGGTGGCTGCCAACTCGTTTTCGAGTACAGCCACTACTTTATATCCATGTAGGAGAACTCCTACCGATGCGCTGAACGAGTGTGACTTTTTAGTCCAGCCAGCGACTTGAAAACTCTGGTACAAACACTACACTTGTGACAATTATTGACACATAGTGCTGGGCCCATGGTACCATGTGACGACAAGTGCAGAGAGATCTCCAGATATAAAGCAATGCCTGTGCCATGAAGCTTTTATAGTGAGCAAAGGCACTGCACAACGCCAGTCCCACTCTCTTAACCAAGATGATAGTTACCAAAAAGAAGAACAAGTCAACATCATTGGATACCATCAGAGTTGCAGGTGTTATATCAGTGTTTTCCTTCTCCTAGAATTCTGCCTTGACAAAGGCTAAGGGGTCATCTCTCCCGCTGATTTTGGATGGCCATTGACTCTTAAGAGCTCCATTGCCCTTTGACAGGTTTTGTTTTTAGTCCTGCAGGATGTCTAAAGTCACCCTCCTCACCAAGAAACCTTGGTGGGGTTGCCAGTTTAGTCGCCAACGACCCGACCATGGGACAGGTTGTACTGGGATACATGTTACCAGTAGCACCAACTGGTGACCTGACATAAATATATATATATATATATATATATATATATATATATATATACATATATACTTGGCGTGGCAATCAGGTCTTTACAATAGTAGGCTGTGTGCTGTATATAGGAGTAAATGTAGTTAATATTAGTTGGAATTTGAACTTTGTTGTACACGTGATATTCTGTATGAATGTTGTATTTTGTCACAGACCCATGTCTAATTATTTTGCTGTCATTCTTGAGTTTATAATACACACATCGAACTGCTCAATCCACAAGATTTTTCCCATATATATATCACACATATTTATCTTTTCAAGGCACTTGGAGATCAATTAGTTATTTCAAAAGATAGCTCGAAAGAGTGCATCAATGACATAATCCATGCAGACAACGTGAGGAAGGGCATGGATAAATATAAGACTTTGAAGTATATTCGATCTGGAAACACCAAGAAACGAGTGGATGAATTTGAGGCATTGTAAGTATATTTTTGGTGTTGTAAGTCTTCTTGGTTGTTGTTGTTGTGTTGGTGGTTGTGACCTTGGTTGGTGGGTGGTGTTGGTGTTGTTGGTTGATGTTGAAGGTGGCTTTGTGTTGGTGTTGTTGGTTGATGTTGACGGTGGCTTGTTGTTAGGGCTCTCACCCATGTTGTTTTAGTCACCCTCTTAACATGTTACATTTCATAGGAGGTTCCTTGACTGTTTGAATGATAGCAGCCCCAGTTTTATCATGGCCCTGTTTACCAGTGAATATGGTACTTTGTGGCTGCCCACCAGTCCTTGATGTGTGTTTGCTGTTCTGTATTTGTTTGTTACTAACATCAATTAGGAGGGGCTCCAGACTGGCCCCATATCATTATATATATATAAAATGAAAAAGATGTATGTATATATATAGAGAGAGAAAGAAAGAAAGAACCATATATTGTTGAAGAAACACAGTACATTGTATATATATATACTAAATACACATTCTTCTATGGAATATGTATTTAGTATCTATGCAATATACTTTGTTTCCTCTATGATAAATGGTTCATTCCCTCCATATATATGTATGTGTGTGTGTGTGTGTGTGTGTGTTCAATGATATTAAATAAATGGAAACTATATTTATAAAACCATATTTATTTTATTATATATATTTCAAGGGCAACCAAGACACCATTGGTACGCTTTCATCAGATAAAATACAAAGTTTGTTTCATAAATAGTGACGTACCCATGAAAATCATACCTTATCGGTTGGAAATTCATTGGATAGTCTCTCAAACCAAAGATAGGAAAATAAACAAGCAACATGGTTATCCGGTCAGCATAAGCTGGGTGGATTTCATGAGCGAGAGAGGTACAGACTGTCCGACGTGAGTGAGATGTGAGCAAGGAGAGAACCCACTACAAGCCAAACGGAAGGAAGTGAGAAGGGGAGAAACAGTGAGTGAGTGGAAGTGCGAGGAAGAGGTCAGTCGAGAGAAAGTGTAACTGACAGGGGGGGGTGAAAGAAGGTGAGAGAAACAGAGCGGGGAAGCAGTAAGAGAGAAACAGACAAACGCAGCTGAGGTAAATATATATAAAAAACATGAAGAAAGAAGAATACTGCGTGGTTGCACATGGGTAACATATAAAAATAGTCCTACTGTTCAGATGTAACTTTAATACGCTCGTCATATATATATATATATATGACTTTGTAGTAAAGTTGGTTCTCTGTGAACCTGGTTCTTGGAATGCTCTTTGATGCTAGCATAGCATAGAATGGTGATGGTAAATCTATCATGCTACTCTCTGGGTGATTATATGTTAATTGTAAATGTTACATCCCTTGTTTCCCTAATTAGATACAAGGCCTAATTAGTTGTGTCGAGTAAATTGAATTTCCAGCATATGTTATTGCTGTGGTTGTTTTTATCAAGCATAGACATAACGGTATGTTAAGTAAATTAAAGCTGAATTTAGTTGTTAGAATGCTGGGCTCTCAATCATAATATCAAGGTTTCAATCCAAGTACCGGGAATTTGGGTGGAACAGTGTGTCCTTGAGCAACACTTGTTATTTTTCATGTTTCCTATTTGTGTTTTTTGGAAAGTACTATGTATGTATGTATGTATGTATGTGTGTGTATGTCTCTGTCTGTGTGTCTCTCACTTCAGCCAGCATTTTTTTATCTGCTTCTGTTTTTGCTTACTAACAACAATTTGATGGTGCTTCCCCCCACCACGTTCCCACTTTCACCACCTTCCTCACTCCCTCACCCCCAGCATGCTGCAGTTAGTCATTAACCATCAACCATCAACCATTTCTTGGTCCAGTTATTTTTGCATGTCCTATCGTGTCTTGTATCTTGCCTGATACCTCCTCTCTCTGTCTCTCTCTGTCTCTATCTCTCTCTATCTCTCTCTATCTCTCTCTCTCTGTCTCTCTGTCTCTCTGTCTCTCTGTCTCTCCGTCTCTGTCTCTCTCTATCTCTCTCTCTCTATCACTCTCTCTCTCTTTTTTGCAGCTCATGTTTTCTTGGATCTTCTTCCAGGTGTCACTGCTGATACACATGCAGTGGGATTATGTTTAACTTTAAACCCTTTCCTTTCCAGCTGTTACACATACATACACACACACAATCTTGAAATTCACATAAAAGTATCATAGAACTTTCTAGAAGAATTATAAAATGCTAAAGCTAACTCCTCCTCCCCTTAAAAAAAAAAATACATACAACAGCAAGTGTTTTAAGGCCATTTGCCTTGCTTAAGATAGGGTGTTGGCCTTGTAGACCCCATTGTTTTGCTAAAGCAGGGTTGATGGCCTTGCTAAAGCAGGGTCGATGGCTTTGTCAACCCCCATGGCCTTACTAAAGCAGGGTCGATGGCTGTGTAGACCTATTGCCTTGTTAAATCAGGAGAGTTGGGCCTTGTGGAACTCATGGCAGTCTTTTAAACTTGTGTGGAAGACTCAACTACTTATACATTAATTTGTATGTCAGATATCAAGTTGATGAAATGACTCGAATCTTATTGTCAAAATTTACTTATCTCTATCTTGACAGTCTTCTAAACTTACTTATCTCTATCTTGAGAGTCTTCTAAACTCATGTGTCTGTGGAATATTTACTGTCAAAATTGACAGAGGACCTGTCCTGAATGTGTTGTAAATTCGTGTGTCTGGTTTACTTATTGTCAAAATTGATGGAGGACTTGTCCTGAAAATGTAAACTCCTCGCATGCCTGTAGAATATTTAACAATTTACTTGTTAATTCGTATGTCAAACATTCAGTTGATGGAGCAAGTGAATGTTCATTGTCAAAAACTGAGATGACTTGTCATCATTGAGTGCTGATACAAAAGAATGGAGGAGCATTTAAAGGTAGTGCCTGGGCATGGCTGTTGTCTCATGACTGAAACCTAGTCATGATTCTAAGCAACAACAAGCAGTTTAGGGCCAATTTCCCTGCTAAAGCAGGCTCAGTCGTGTGGAGCCCTCATAACAGGTGTAATACTTATCATGCAGTTATTTTTAGGTATATGTCATCAGAAATATTTTAATGAAAGGGTTAATGAGAAAGTCAAAACTCTTGATTATTTTCAAAACTATTTGGGTAATGTTTTTCATAAGAAATATGATGAGAAACTCAGTTATATTACTAAATGCATCCAAATTCTTGGTTATTTGAAAATTATGGGCAATGTTTTTCATAAGACATATGATGTGAAACAGTTATATTAATATATCCATCTAAATTCTTTGTTATTTTCAAAATTATTTGAAAGTTATGGACAATGTTTTTTCATTAAAAAAGTGAAACCATTATACAGAATTTACTTCTGATATTGGTATAAATAAACCTTAGTTAATTAAAATAATTGTGCTGCCTCTTGCTATTATAACTGGTTTTTCTATTAATGAATTAATTAAATATTTGGACTCACAATTATGATTAATTACTATTACTAGCAGCTATTATTAACTTTAATTGGGTATGGATTCAAATTATGTTTAATAAACTCGACTAATCAATTAAGGATTATATTAGTTGACCTTGAACTGTCATCTCCAACATTGGATCAGGCTTTTAGGAACCCAAAGGAATCACTAAAATATTTTAGGGGGTTTGTGGGGAAAAGAAAGGGTTCCTACAGTTTATTAATCAATTTATGACACTTCATGACATTCTACAAGATAATCAAAAGATTCTCTTTTAACCTTTTAGCATTTAAACTTGCCGTAACTGGCCACTCATACTGATGTTAAGGAATTGTTCTCAAAATATCAAAATCTCATAGATTCGATATTATGTGAGGTAAAGCCTTTACCGTGAAAATATAATAGAGTAATGTAAATGGTAAACGGTTAATAAGGTTTTCTTTAATGGAATTGTATACTTTTATATATACTTTTATAGAGGAGAAAAAATGTATATACATACATATTCTTTTTATTATAAAGTCTAAGGATTCTTTATAAGTCTTGCTAATATTTGGGTTTTATGCCATTAAATATAAAGTCTGAATTCTTTATAAGTCCCTCAGGAATAATTGGGGTTTTGTATCATGAAGTATCAAGTTAAAGGTTTTTTGGGGTTTTTTTTTTATAAGTTGCTTTTGAAGGCACATGGCTTAGTGGTTGGAGCAGCATCTCGACTTTTTTACCGTTTTGGAACTCTTGAAATAGTTTTCATATCTCGGGGGAACCCCCTGCGTAAAATTATTATATATCATTATTAATATCTATGCATTAGCTTATTTATCACTGTTTCTCATAGAACCCTTTGACTAAGGGAGTTAACTCTAATAGCCCCCACCTCTACCACCTTCTCTCTCTAGTCCTGCCTGTATGATATTCCATTAACCCTTTAGCATTTACATTACTTTATATTTACTACATATTTTCACGGTAAAGGCTTTACCTCACATAATATCGAAGCTACGAGATTTTGATATTATTTATTTTGAGAACAATACTTTGACATAAGTTTGAGTGGCCAGTTATGACCAGTTTAAATGCCGAAGGGTTAAAACAAAAACAAACATTTCTTACACCTATCTTTGTATTTTGTTTCTAAACATGTAATATTTTATCTATTTTCAGCTAATTATCTTTTCACATCTGTGGCTCGGATGATTGATTGCAGTCAGCTTAAATGGAGAAACTTTTGACCAAAGTGGCCTTTTTTTTTTGTTTTTCTATTTTTTTCTCAACATTTATTAATTTTTTTTTTTTTTTTTTTTTTACGGGCTGTTGAAGGACTCATATTAAAAACAAAAATATAATTACAAGAAAAAAAAATAAACAAAAAAAAAATAAAAGCAAGAAAGCAACAAGACTATTATTACAACAAAGACAAACCCAAGGACTGACTGTATATTACCATTGTCACCATAAAAAATGTTTTGGTTTTTTTTTTTTCCTTCCTGGCAATTTTGGTGTGCCAAGCCAATTATTATATTTTCATTAAAAAAGTTTTTTTTTTTCCAGTTTATATAATCAACTAAAAACAAAGCCAACAAAAACACACAAAAATAACCCATCTTGCATTATTATTATTATTTTTATTATTTTTATTTTTCCTTGGAGTCTGTCATTGATGTTATTTAACTGGAAAGTTTGTTCAAATGAACATCAAGCCGCTACCTGCAGCCTCAAATATTCAGGACGTATCGGAGGGTTCTTGCTATTCCCAGCAAGCATACCTTTCAGGAGTGTTCCGCAAAAAAAAAGGGGCGCTGGACTAATGTTCTTTAACCATCCTTGAAAACTCTTCGAGATAGTACCTAGTGCTCCTAATTATTATTATTATTATTATTATCATAATCATTATTATTGATAGTTATAAAGGGCAGTGGATTGGCAGAAACGTTGGAGCGTTGGACAAAATACCTTGCAGTATTTGTTCTGACTCTTTACGTTCTGTGTTCAAATTCTGCCAAGGTAAACTTACTTTATTTATCCCCCCCCCCCCCCTCTCAGTGGAGGGGTTGGTAAACTGAAATACCAGTTAAATATTGGGCTCGATATAATCAACTACCACCCTCTTTTGCCCCAAATTCCTGGCCCGATATTAGAATTGTTATTATTATATCAATCCCGTAAGGATGAAAGGCAAAGTCATAACCTGCCATGGTTAGCTTTGCCTTTCATCCTTACGGGGTTGATAAAATAAAGTACCAGTAATGCACTGGGGTTTTTGCTGGCCTTGTGCCAATAGTAGAAACAATTAGGTCTTATGACCTTTCATCCTTACAATGTTGATAAAATAAAGTACCAGTAATGCACTGGGGGTTGATTTAATTGACTTTCCCTTCCACAAATAAAATATTCGGCCTTGAAACTTGGCCTCGGAAACTTATTATTATAAGTGCGGTGGCTTGGCAGAATCGGTAGAGCATCGGACAAAAAAATAAAAAGATGCTTTGCTGTTCTTAGTTAAGACCTCTTTACATTCTGCATTCAAATCCTGCCATGGTCAACTTAGCCTTTCATCCTTCCGAGATTGATCAAATACTGGGGTCAGTATAATTGACTAACCCCTGTTCCCAAATTGCTGGCCTTGTGCTTATGTTAGAAAGAATTATTATTATTATTAGCAGTAGCATTAGAGCATCAGATAAACTGCTTTGCAATATTGGTATTCCAATAAAATAAATATATCTATTGCTGTTATTATTATTATTACTATGGCGGTGGATTGTCAGTATCAGTAGAGGGTCAGACGCCATGCTTTGCCACATAGAGTTACGGCCCTTTATGATCTGAGTTCAACCCCCCCCCCCCCCCCCCCCCCCCCGAGGTTAACTTTGCCTTTCATCCTTACTGGGGTAATTGCTGGCCTTGTGGCAAAAGTAGAAACAATTATTAGTTAGGAATAAATAAATGAATAAATAATATTACAAGCCTCTGAAAACAAGAGTGGGGTTAGTTGTCAGAAACATTTAAGGGGCGATGTGGGTAAATGCTGTCCCATCCATTCACTACTGCCACCACCATCACACTTTTACGGTTCTGAGTTTAGAAGAAAGAAAATATATTTTCTACAATTTAAAAAAAACTATCTCTTCAGCATTTGGTAGATGGATGGGTCATTATTACCAGCTATATATTAAGGAAGGCTTGCTTGAAGTGACTATTGTCTTAATCCCTCTTTCTTTACATATATATATATATATATATATATATACACATACGAATGTTTGTGTGTATATATATTTTTATGTATAAGGTGGTAAAACACCGAGGGTTCTATCTGTAGTTAGTAGAGCACTCAGCTCATAGGAAGAGTTCGGTATAAAGTTGAGATGGTTTGCCAATTTGTGGTGGAACTGACTTTATATGTATGTTTGTGTGTATATATATATGTGTGTGTGTGTGTGTATATATGCATAAATATATATACATATATATCTGTGTGTGTGTATGCATAAATATATATCTGTGTGTGTGTGTATGCATAAATATATATACATATATCTATGTGTGTGTGTGTGTGTGTGTGTGTATGCATAAATATATATTGGGAGAGGCTAGTTTTATTAAAATACCAGTGATATACTGAGATTCCATCTTAGTTTCTGGTCAGTACACTTTACTATTAAATACTAACTACTACTTCCAACACTGCTACTGTTGTTACTTCAGTAGTTGTTACATAGTTCATGTGTAATATAGTCTATTTTCTAGAGATGCTAGACATACCTTGTGGTACTTGATTACAACCCTTTGTTCTGAGTTCAAATCCCACCAAGGGCAGGCAACTTTGCCTTACATCCTTCCATAAATGTCCATAGAATCTTGTGCCAAGTCAAAAAGTAAGACTTTTTTTATTTTTTTTATTTTTGTAAAGTTGAGACTGGAAGAATGGTGAGGTAGGTGGAGATGGTGAGTGGTGGTAGTTGGGTAAATAATTAATCCAGTTCTCACTTAATTGTTAATTGATTCTTAATTTTATAATTAGGGCATTACTTTTTCTCCTCTCCCTTATTATAATTAGTCTTGTTTTCAATGCATGTTGTTACTGCATTAGTGAGCACAGCTCTGTGCCTTGGGTACATGCAGTGTGGTTTTTGGTATTATTTTTATAAGGGCAATGAGTTGGCAGAGTGTCAGACATGCTTTATGGTATAGGGTTACGCTACTTTTCATTCTGAGTTCAAATCCCGCCATGGTTAACTTTGCCTTTTATCCTTACAGGGTTGATAAAATAAAGTACCAGTAATGTACTGGGGTTGATTTAATTGACTTTTCTCTTTCCAAAAAATTGTTGGCCTTGTGCCAAAATCAGAAACCATTATTATTATTATCGCACATGCTTTGCAGCATAAAGTTACATCCCTTTACGTTCTAAATTCAAATTGTGCCAAGGTTAACTTTGTCTTTCATCTTCACGGGGGTCAGCAAAATAAAGTACCAGTAATAAACTGGGATCGATTTATCCATCCCTTTTCATACATAGTTACCGGCCTTGTGCCAAAAGTAGAAACTACTACTATTATTATTATTATTGTTATTATTATTATTATTATTAAGGCTGTGTATTGGCAGTATCGGTAGAGGGTCGGACGCCATGCTTTGCAGCATAGTTACGTCCCTTTATGGACCGAGTTCAAATCCCGCCGAGATTAACTTTGCCTTTCATCCTTACGGGGTCGATAAAATAAAGTACCAGTGATGCACTGGGTAATTGCTGGCCTTGTGCCAAAAGTAGAAACGATTATTATTATTATTATTAAGGATGGTGGATTGGAAGAAGCGTTAGTGTTGAACAAAAACATGCTCTGTGGTATTTGTTCTGGAGTCTGATGATCTGAGTTCAAATCCTGGCGAGATGTCATCACAAAACTGTGTATTGAACAAATTCATATTTTCTGTTGAAAATATATCTGAAAGCAAAACCATGCACATGTTCACACTCATAGGAACCCATATATATATATATATATATATATATATATATATATATATATATATATATATATGTGTATAAAATGAAAAGTTTCAGGACTCTGGCTGTTTCAGCAGCTAGATTCCACTCTACAACCCTCAGTATCAAATACTCTGGTGTGTTATGGTCCACCTAGTATCTTACCACACCTTGTTTGTTTTATTAATATATATATATATATATATATATAGAGAGAGAGAATTTAGTATATCTATTAACATGTGTGTACAGACGTACGCTAATGCCAGCAAATACACAGGGTATGTCATAGTGCCTAGGTGGTTCAATGCAGGAGGATGCAGAACAATAATATAAAAGACGTAAAATAAGAAAATTTAAAAAAAAATTAACTTACTAAAATTTTCACTCCAACTAGTGAAAATTTTAGTAAGTTAATTTTTTTAAATATTTTTTTAAATTTTCTTATTTTACGTCTTATATATATATAATGTCTGGCCACTGACTGGTTAGTGTTCAGTTAAGAATTATGAGGTCATGAGTTTGGTACTCAGACCTAGTAGTGTGTGTGTGTATACATATATACACATGCACGCATGATGTTCCTATGAATGCACAGGTAAAACTCCAGAATAACCAGACTCACGACTTATACATAATAAATATATGTATATATATATATATATATATATATATATATGCATACATACATATACCTGAGTTAGCGATACAAAGAAAGTAGGCAGGGTCACATTTCCCCCAAATAATTAGTCTGGAATCTATTAACCTTATAACCCTACCCACATATGCTTTTTGCAATGTTCATCTGTTCTTCCAATTTATAAGAAAGGGGTGGGCCTCTTAGCACAAAGAGCACAGCTTTTATTAGCTCCTTCTCTTTAGTTGCCTCACCTCAGCAATTTGCTAGAAAGAACTTTTTGTATGGCTACTTCCAATCTCCACCACACCAGACATGACACCCCTACCTCTGATATATTTATATATATTTACATACATACACACATAAATGCACATATACACACACACATGTATATGTGTGTGTGTGTGTGTTTATATTTTATATAAGATCCTGCTTTAGGGCGAAAGCATAAATTGTTTGCTTAAACTTTTAATTCATGCTAATAATAAATATTTGCTCTAAGGGTTGTCTGTCTGTTTGTCTGTATATATATATACATACACATACACAACCCTTATTGAGTCCTCTCTGGATTTTGGTCTTTGTATTTATTAATTACAACTGATATATAGATATCTATATATATACACAAATATATATATATATATACATATGTATATATATATATATATATATAGATATGTATATATATATATTTGTGTATATATATAGATATATTTATGTGTGTATATATATATTTGTGTATATATATTTATGTGTATATGTGTGTGTATGTATGTATGTATGTATGTATGTATGTGTATGTATGTATGTATGTATATATGTATATATATTTGTGTATATATGTATATATTGTGTATATATTTTTGTGTATATATGTATATATATATACACAGGGTGTCCCCAAAAATGTATACACACTTGGTTAGAATGCTGTTAAAGTGTATATACAATTCTTTTTTTTTTGGGGGGGGGGTATGTATATATATTTGTGTATTGTATGTATGTATGTATGTATGTATGTATACATATGTGTGTTTGATCAGTTGTGCCACCTTTACTATTGTCCTGCCAGGAGTTAAACCAGGAGATAGTATCATCAATGGAAGGTCCAGTGGAAACATTGTTTCCTTGGTCCAATTTGACAAGTTTCGCTCAACTTGGTAAGGGAATGAGGTCTGAGGTCTTGTTGATCGAACTCTCTGCTATTCCATTATTAATATTAAAGGTGGTAGGGCTGTGGATATTATACTTTGTGGCATATAGTTACATCCCTTTATGTTCTGAGTTCAAATCCTGCCAAAGTTAGCTTTGCCTTTCATCTTTACAAGGTCGATAAAATAAAGTAACAGTAATGCACTGGGGGTTGATTTATTCGACTTTCCTCTCCCCCAAAAGTGTTGGCCTTGTGCCTGAATTAGAAACATCTATTTAGAAATTGTACAGTGGATTGGCAGTATCGGTAGAGGGTCGGACGCCATGTTAGGGCGGTGGATTGGCAGTATCGGTAGAGGGTCAGACGCCTTGTTAGGGCGGTGGATTGGCAGTATCGGTAGAGGGTCTGACGCCTTGTTAGGGCGGTGGATTGGCAGTATCGGTAGAGGGTCTGACGCCTTGTTAGGGCGGTGGATTGGCAGTATCGGTAGAGGGTCTGACGCCATGTTAGGGCGGTGGATTGGCAGTATCGGAAGAGGGTCTGACGCCATGTTAGGGCGGTGGATTGGCAGTATCGGAAGAGGGTCGGACGCCTTGTTAGGGCGGTGGATTGGCAGTATCGGTAGAGGGTCCGACGCCATGTTAGGGCGGTGGATTGGCAGTATCGGTAGAGGGTCGGACGCCTTGTTAGGGCGGTGGATTGGCAGTATCGGTAGAGGGTCGGACGCCATGCTTTGCAGCATAGTTACGGTCTGAGTTAAAATCCCACCAAGGTTAACTTTGCCTTTCATCCTTACGGGGGTCGATAAAATAAAGTACCAGTAATGCACTGGGATAATTGCTGGTCTTGTGCCTGAAGTAGAAACAATTATTTAGAAATTCTAGGGTGATGGATTGGTAGAGCGTCGAATAAAATGTCATTTCAGTATTTGTTTCAGCTCTTTACATTCTGAGTTCAAATCCTGTCTTTCATTCTTCTGGAGTCAAAATAAAGTACCAGTTATGTAGTGGGTTTGATATAATAGACTTTCCCCCACTTGCTCCGAATTTAAGGCCTTGTGCTCATGTTAAAAAGAATTATTTAGAAATTACAGATTTTTGGTATAAATTTTCAGTATTTTAGTTAAATCTCTCTCTACATTATTTGATTTTTTTTTTTTTTTTTTTTTTCTTTTTTTTTAAAGTTCAAAGCTTGCTGGAATTGATAAATGCTTTATATATAATATATAGTAGTCGGGGCCCGACAGCTGAGCTCTTGCCGTTTCAACAGCAATTTAAAACTCGTATATATATATATATTTTTCCATCCCTGATGGGTTGGATTAAGTAAGTTTCTAGATATTTGTCCTGGGGGTGATATGGTTGTCACTTCTGCAAGGAGGGGGGGGGGGGGATGCTGGCTTTTCTGCCAAAATAAACCCCTCGTAAGTTTCCATTTCTTTCAGGCATTTTTTTTTTTTCTTTTTGTTTCCGAAAGGGGGTTTAAAAGAAGAAAAAAGTATAAAATTAAAATTTTGAAAAGAAAATTTTTTATATTTCTCTAGAAAATTATATAATGATGATGATGATGATGATTATAAAATATTGACAATAAATATAATTATTAAAAAAAAAAAAAAAAGTATTTTTTCATCGTTTCCTGCCCCCTCCCCCCCCTCCCCCCCTTAATTCATATCATCAAAAAAAAAAAAATGAAGTCAAATTTTTTTTCCTGTTAATTTGTTTTTAAAATAAATTTAAAAAATTTTAAATTTGCCAAAAAAAAAAAAAACCCAGAAAAAACAATTGCAAAAATCAGTAATACAAAATGAATAAAATAAAATAAATAGAAGTGAATAATAAAACCTCTGCTTTTTTTTTTTTTTTTTGTATTTGTAAAGATGAAGAAATAAAAATAATAGACGCCAATAAAAATTCTATTTGTGAATTAACGGTTAATTATTATTTTTCTAATCACATATTGGTAACTCTGGCAGAGTCGTTAGAACACTTATGGTATTCGTTCCAGCTCTCTGAGCTCGCCAAGGTCAATAAAAAAAAAAGTACCAGTCTAGTACTGGGCTCGATTCTTCCTCTCTCTCTCTTTCTCTCCTTCTCTGGAAGAAATCTACTGTACTCAGACCTGGAGAGGGATGGGCTCCACCAGGTTTTAAATGCCCAATAAACTCTGTCAATACAGCTCTATCAGGAATTACATATTTGTAACTAATAGCAGTGCCCCAGCATGGCCTCACCCTGTCAGCTGGAACACGATAGTCATACCATACCATGCTGTATTTTTTTTCATGTGTTGGTGTGTGGCCTGATGGTAAGGGTGTTGGACTTACAATTACCATGTCATGGGTTTGATACCTAGGCTGTGTTGTGTTCTTGAGCAAAACACTTCATTTCATGCTACTCCAGTATACTCAACTGAAAATGACTACCAGTAACATCTGGGGGGTTAACCTTGCAATGGATAGGTGGGATAAGCACTAGCACTAACTGGGATAAGCACTAGCCTAACAAGCCTTCTGGCTTATGACAGACTTTAGATGCCATGCTGTACTTTACTGTACAATTGGGCCCTTAACTTTCTTAGGTGGGTGTACATCCAGGCTTGTGTATTTAAACCTTGGTAAAACTGATCCCCTCCTCCCAAATAAAATTCTATATATATTTGTGAATTGATAGTTTCTTTTGTAATTACATTAGTAATCAATGGTGGTGCCCCAGCATAACCTCAGTCTGTCGTCTGGAGCACATAATAGAATAATACCATGACATGCCATACTGTGGGACCTTAACTTCCCGAGGGATTTCAGTGACGGAGGCACATACTGGCTTGTGTATTTAAACCCTGGTGAAACCGATCCCTTCCTCCCAAATAAAATTCAATGAAATATATATTTGCTGTAAATGTGGTTTGTGTTAGGAATGGCATTCAGCTGTAAAAACCTTGGCCAAATTTATAGTCCTGTCTGGCCCAGGCAAGCATGGAAAACTAGACATAAAACGGTCATATATGTGTGAATTAATGAGTAGTTTTTTTTTGTAATTACATTGGTAACCGATGGTGATGCCTCAGCTTATCGGGTGGAGCACGTAGTAGAGGAATACCATGCCGTGCTGTACTGTACAATTGGGCCCTTAACTTCCAATGGGGGGCACCTACTGGCTTGTGTATTTAACCCTTTAGCATTTACATTATATATACTATTATATTTTCACAGTAAACTCTTTATTTCACTTAATTATCTCACATAATATCAAATCTATGAGATTTCGATATTATTTATTTTGATAACAATACGTTGACAGAAGCATGAGCAGCCAGTTACAACCAGTTTAAACAGAAAGAGGTGAGAAAATTCTGGCCGGATACGGCTGGTTTAAATGCTAAAAGGTTAATCTATATTTACTACTATATTTTCACAGTAAAGGCTTTACCTCACATAATATTGAATCTCAGATTTCTATATTTATTTTGAGAACAATACCTTAACAGTATAAGCAGCCAGTTTGAACAAAAAGTGAGAGAATTCTGGCCTGATATGGCCGGTTTAAATGTTAAAGAGTTAAACCCAAGTGGAACCAACCTCTCCTCCCGAATAAAATACAAATTCAACTAGTTTGGTTATTTGGAAGCCCAACAATGTTTGTGAGCTAAGTGACATGGTAAGAATTGTTTGTATCTCATAGTCTACAATGCTTCAAGCAAACTACAACACTTTATTTTCTATGAAATTTGTGAATTGATGGTTAGATTTCTTTTGTAATTACAGTTGATCAGAGAGTTACTCCAGGTAGAGCCGCTACTTTTCCGAATTGAGAGATCACAGCTCCGATATTATGGGCATGTGCTTAGAATGTTTCAGGAAAGAATTGCTAGACAGATCTGTAGCTTGGAGATCAGAAAGTCACTCCAGATAGAGCCGCTACTTCTCTGAATTGAGAGATCACAGCTCTGATATTATGAACATGTGGTTAGAATGTCTCAGGAAAGAATCGCTGGACAGATTTTATGGGCAAAACCAGTCGGCAAGAGACCCAGGGGTAAACCCCGAGCAAGATGGTTGGCTAACATTCATGAGGACTCATGACCCTCAAAGAAGACTGGTATGCTAGATGTATGTATATCATCTCTCACACTCGCTACTCCCTCTCTTATTATTATTTCTCGGCCCTTGCCATTCTGAGTTCAAATCTCGCGGTTAACTTTGCCTTTCATCCTTACAGGGTTGATAAAATAAAGTACCAGTAATGTACTGGTTAATTTGCTGGCCTTGTGCCAATAGTAGAAACAATTATTTCTCTATTGCCCTCTTTGTGTATATATATATGTACATCTCTTACACTCGCTTCTCCCTCTCTTAGTATTATCATTTCACTCTCTTCCCCCTCTCTTTATATATGTTTACTCTCACACTCGCTTCCTCCTCTCTCTTAGTATTACTCTTTCTTTCTCACTTAGATTTATTTTTGGTCAAAGGGAAATAATTGACAGAAACAGCGGCCCGACTGATTTATCTCCTTAATGCTAGAAATAGCAGTCAAATAAAAATACTTTAAATCATTAAGAAAAGACCCTGGGAATTTTTAATAAATGTTGTCAGAAGAACATCTTAAACAACTAACCCACTAGCAATTGTAAGGGGATTTGTGAATAGATATGTTTAAATATACGTATTTATATATGTATAAGCATAACACATTTCTTTCTTTCACAGTATATATATAAATATATAGGAGTTTCAGAAGACTCCGTTTAGGGTGAAGCAGAAATTCTTTGCTTAACCTTTAATCTGTACTAATAATAAATATCGCTCTAGGTGTCTGTATACACATGTATATATATATGGAGGAAGTTATAGTTCACTTGAAGCATTGTGTAATGAGGTATAAACGTTTGTATATGTATCATAAAGCCAAAACAATGCAGGTGTAGACATAGAATAAAGAATGCAAATGCAAAAGATATTGTTGACAATTAGTCTTTTACCTTAGATTTATTTAAATGTCCTTAATTTTCGAGATAATATCTCTTCTTCGGAGGGAAGTAAAGCTTTACTTCCCTCCGAAGAAGAGATATTATCTCGAAAATTAAGGACATTTAAATAAATTTAAGGTAAAAACAATCTTTTGCATTTGCATTCTTTATTCTACGTCCATACCTGCATTGTTTTGGCTTTATTATACATATACAAACGTTTATATATATATATATATATATATATATATATATATATATATATATATATATAAACAAACCTTATCGAGCCCTCTTCGGATTTTGGTCTTTGTTTATTACTATATATATATATAAATTTATAAATTTACAAATCTACAAACTTATAAATTTCTGGTTGGTTGGTTGTTTCCACAACCAGATAGTTGTTTATATATAGTCATAGTCCTTTCGTCACACACACATAATAAATTGAAGTGAAAGCAACTGGTGCGTGTGTTTCTTATTGGCAAATAAGTATAACAATATCGGTTTCAACACACGATTTCAGATAAAAAATCTTGCTAAACAAATTCAGAAACGAAATATATATATATATATATATACATATATACTATATCATTTATTTATGTATATATAAGCATGTATAGATAAATATACACACTTCTTCCTATCACCAGAACAACGGATTTACTGCGGAACTCCTAATATTATTAGAATTTTTACATATTGGATACCGAAACGATAAAACATCTTTTCATAATTAAGTAATAATTAAAGATTAATATATTAAAATATTTTTAAACAAATAATTAATATTTGTAGCAACTTTCTTCACTTCTTTAAAAACAAAACTTAGTGTTGCTACCACGGTTATTTTGATATCTCCCACCATTCCTCTCACTTTATCGTTGGCCGCAGACGATCAATAAAATATATTGCAATATTGCAAATAAAGTGTATAAAAATCCTTACATTTGGCCATATTTTATCTAACTTTGTCTTGTCTATATAAATATCGTCTGTATATACCTATGTATAAAGTTTTATTAACTTTCCTCACTGTAAACATCGATGGTATTACCCCTCTCTCTTATTGACATATAATTAATCTCCCCCTCTCTCTCTCTCTATATATATATATGTTTACACACATATATATATGTGTGTGTATCTCTCACACGCTGCTCCCTCTCTTAATAATAATACTTTACTCTCTCTATATATATGTACATCTCTCACACACGCTACACCCCTCTCTTAGTATATCATTTCACTCTCACTCCTCTCTCTCTATATATGTAAATCTCTCACACTCGCTACTCCCTCTCTTAGTATTATTCTTTCACTTTTCACCCCTCTCTCTATATATATATTTACATCTCTCTCACACTCTCTCTCTGCGAGTATTATTCTTTCCCCTCTCTCTATATATATATGTACATCTCTCTACTCTCTCTCTCTCTGTGAGTATTATTCTTTCCCTCTCTCTCTCTCCCCTCTCTCTATATATATGTACATCTCTCACACTCCTTACTCCCTCATTACCCTCCCATGATGCAACGGGGCAGGTAAATGATTTGGCGATTTAGCGACATCAGTTCCTTAAATTTCTCCGAGTCGAAATCTCAAGAACGATAACTCCGTCTTTACTTAATCGCAAAAATGGGTGCAAAAAAAAGTTTCAGATGTATGAACTTTTTTTGCACCCATTTTTGCGATTAAGTAAAGACGGAGTTATCGTAGTGTGCGAGATGTACATATATATAGAGAGAGTAAAGTATCATTATTAAGAGAGGAGGCAGCGTGTGATAGAGACGACACACGCACGCACGCGTGTGTGTGTGTAAACATATAATTATTCTCTCTCTCTCTATATATATATATGTCAATAAGAGAGAGGGGTAACACCATCGATGTTTACGGTGAGGAAAGTTAATAAAACTTTATACATATATATATATATAGTATATAATATATATATATATAGTATATAATATACATATATATAGTATATATAATATACATATATATAGTATATATAATATACATATATATAGTATATATAATATACATATATATAGTATATATATATATATAATATATATATATATATATAGTATATATATATAGTATGTATATATATATAGTATGTATATATATATAGTATGTATATATAGTATATAGTATATGTATATATA
>OZ024765.1:12462559-12477559 GCA_964016885.1 Eledone cirrhosa | reverse complement strand
TCCTTTTACACTGAAACTTTTTTTGCACCCATTTTTGCGATTAAGTAAAGACGGAGTTACCGTTCTTGAGATTTCGGCTCGGAGAAATTTAAGGAACTGATGTCGCTAAATCGTCAAATCATTTACCTGCCCCGTTGCATCATGGGAGGGTAATGAGGGAGTAGCGAGTGTGAGAGATGTACATATATATAGAGAGAGGGGTGAAAGTGAAAGAATAATACTAAGAGAGGGAGTAGCGAGTGTGAGATGTACATATATATAGAGAGTAAAGTATCATTATTAAGAGAGGGAGCAGCGTGTGAGAGAGATACACAGACGCGCACACACATATATATATGTGTGTAAACATATATATATATATATATAGAGAGAGAGAGGGGGAGATTAATTATATGTCAATAAGAGAGAGGGGTAATACCATCGATGTTTACAGTGAGGAAAGTTAATAAAACTTTATACATAGGTGTATACAGACGATATTTATATAGACAAGACAAAGTTAGATAAAATATGGCCAAATGTAAGGATTTTTATACATTTTATTTGCAATATTGCAATATATTTTATTGATCGTCTGCAGCCAACGATAAAGTGAGAGGAATGGTGGGAGATATCTAAAATAACCGTGGTAGCAACACTAAGTTTTGTTTTTAAAGAAGTGAAGAAAGTTGCTACAAATATTAATTATTTGTATAAAAATATTTTAATATATTAATCTTTAATTATTACTTAATTATGAAAAGATGTTTTATCGTTTCGGTATCCAATATGTAAAAATTCTAATAATATTAGGAGTTCCGCATTAAATCTGTTGTTCTGGTGATAGGGAGAAGTGTGTATATTTATCTATACATACATGCTTATATATGTGTGTGTGTGAACATAAATAAATGATATAGTATATATGTATATATATATATATATATATATATAGTAATAAACAAAGACAAAAATCCGGAGAGGGCTCGATAAGGTTTATATATATATATATATAAGTATCTGTATATACTTTATATATATATATATATATATATATAAAGTATATACAGACACCTAGAGCGATATTTATTATTAGTACAGATTAAAGGTTAAGCAAAGAATTTCTGCTTCACCCGAAACGGAGTCTTCTGAAACTCCTATATATTTATATATATACTGAGAAAGAAAGAAATGTGTTATGCTTATACATATATAAATACGTATATTTAAACATATCTATTCACAAATCCTCCTACAATTTCTAGTGGGTTAGTTTAAGATATTCTTCAGACAATATTTATTAAAAATTCCCAGGGTCTTTCTTTTCTTAATGATTTAAAGTATTTTTAATTGACTGCTATTTCTAGCATTAGGTAGATAAATCGTTCGGGCCGCTGTTTCTGTCCATTATCTCCCTTTGATCACAAATAAATTTGAGTGAGAAAGAAAGAGTAATACTAAGAGAGAGGAGCAAGCGAGTGTGAGAGATGTACATATATATATAGAGAGTGAGAAAGAGAGAGAGGGAAAGAATAATACTCACAGAGAGAGTGTGAGAGATGTACATATATATAAAGAGAGGGTTGCAAGTGAAATAATAATACTAAGAGAGGGAGAAGCGAGCGTGAGAGATGTACATATATATAGAGAGAGGGGTGAGAGTGAAATGATAATACTAAGAGAGGGTGTAGCGTGTGTGAGAGATGTACATATATATAGAGAGAGGGGTGAGAGAGAGAGGGAAAGAATAATACTCACAGAGAGAGAGTAGAGAGAGTGTGAGAGATGTACATATATATAAAGAGAGGGTTGAGAGTGAAATAATAATACTAAGAGAGGGAGAAGCGAGTGTGAGAGATGTACATATATATAGAGAGAGGGGTGAGAGAGAGGGAAAGAATAATAGTAAGGGAGAGAGAGAGTAGAAAGAGAGTGTGAGAGATGTACATATATAGAAAGAGGAGGAGAGAGTGAAATAATAATACAAAGAGAGGGAGTGTCTCTCTCTCTCTCTCTCTCTATATATATATATGTACATATGTATGTATATATGTGTGTATGTATATATATATATATATATATGTATATACATATATTTATATGTTTATATATGTATATACATATATATGTATATTCATACATATATATATATAAACATTTACATATATATATATATATATATATATACATATGTATATACATACATATATATATATATGATGGCTGCCCCCTCGTTATCGAGTATGGAATGTTCGTTCATACATCTGAAACTTTTTTTGCACCCATTTTTGCGATTAAGTAAAGACGGAGTTATCGTTCTTGAGATTTCGACTCGGAGAAATTTAAGGAACTGATGTCGCTAAATCGCCAAATCATTTACCTGCCCCGTTGCATCATGGGAGGGTAATGAGGGAGTAAGGAGTGTGAGAGATGTACATATATATATAGAGAGAGGGATGAGAGAGAGAGGGAAAGAATAATACTCGCAGAGAGAGAGAGTAGATAGTATGAGAGATGTAAATATATATATAGAGAGGGGTGAAAGTGAAAGAATAATACTAAGAGAGGGGGTAGCGAGTGTGAGAGATTTACATATATATAGAGAGAGGAGTGAGAGTGAAATGATATACTAAGAGAGGGTGTAGCGTGTGTGAGAGATGTACATATATATAGAGAGAGTAAAGTATTATTATTAAGAGAGGGAGCAGTGTGTGAGAGATACACACACGCACACACACATATATATATGTGTGTAAACATAGATATATATATAGAGAGAGAGAGGGGAGATTAATTATATGTCAATAAGAGAGAGGGGTAATACCATCGATGTTTACAGTGAGGAAAGTTAATAAAACTTTATACATAGGTATATACAGACGATATTTATATAGACAAGACAAAGTTAGATAAAATATGGCCAAATGTAAGGATTTTTATACAATTTATTTGCAATATTTCAATATATTTTATTGATCGTCTGCGGCCAACGATAAAGTGAGAGGAATGGTGGGAGATATATATATATTCATATGTATATACATATATATATATATACGTATATACATATATATATACATGTGTATATATATATATATATGTAATAATAATAAATTTGAATATATATATATTTGATATATATATATATGTATAAAGTTTTATTAACTTTCCTCACCGTAAACATCGATGGTGTCACCCCTCTCTCTTATTGACATATAATTAATCTCCCCGTCTCTCTTTCTTTCTCTCACACACGCTACGCCCTCTCTTAGTGTTATTGTTTTACTCTCACCCCTCTCTCTATATATGTACAACTCTCACACTCGCTACTCCCTCTCTTAGTATTATCATTTCACTCTCACCCCTCTCTATATATATATGTACATCTCTCACACTCGCTGCTCCCTCTTTTAGTATTATTCTTTCCACTCTCACCCCTCTCTTTATATATATGTACATCTCTCTCACTCTCTACTCTCTCTCCTTGAGTATTATTCTTTCCCTCTCTCTCCCCTCTCTTTATATATATATACATCTCTCACACTCGCTACTCCCTCTCTCAGTATTATCATTTCACTCTCACCCCTCTCTATAAATATATATAAATCTCTCAGAATCGCTACCTCCTCTCTTAGTATTATTATTTCACTCCCCCCCCCCTCTCTATATATATGTACATCTCTCACACTCGCTTCTCACTCTCTTTGTATTATTATTTCACTCTCTCCCCCTCGCTTTATATATATGTATATCCATCACACTCGCTACTCCCTCTCTTAGTATTATTACTTCACTCTCACCCCTCTGTATATATATATATACATCTCTCACTCTCACTACTCCCTCTCTTAACATTATCACTTCACTCTCTCCCTCTCTCTATATTTGTGTATATCTCTCAGACTCGCTGCGTTCTCTTTCTCTGTATTAATCTTTCTTCCTCACTTTCTCGTGGCGGAAGACGATCAATAAAAATATTTAAATAATGTAAATAAATTGTATATTAATCCTTACATTTGTCCTTATTTATATCTAACTTTGTCTTGTCTATATAAACACGGTCTTTTAAAACCTATGTATAAGGTTTTATTAATTTTTCTCACCGTAAATACCGATGGTATTCTCCATTGAATAAATAGTACAAGCCGGACCATTATAGAATATTAAATACAGCGAACGCCATTTGCAGTTGTGTGTAAGTTTATTCACTGTATTTAATTTTATAATAATAATTGTTTCTGCGTTAGGCACAAGGCCAGCAAATATCGAGTACATTACTGGTACTTTATTTTATCGACTGCGTAAGGATGAAAGGCAAAGTTAACCTCGGCGGGATTTGAACTCAGAAAATTATTGTGAATAGTGCTGAGGTGCACTACAACTCACGAAAAGTGAATGTACATATATATATATAATTTGTTTTGATTTGATATATATTTGGCTGTTATTTCTAGCATAAAGTAGATGCTTTGGCTGGGCGGCCGGTGGTTAAAGATTCATTCTTTAGATTATCTCCCTTTCACCACAAAAGTTTCCTCTACCAGGTAAAGTGAGAAAGAAAGATTAATACTCTTAGAGAGAAGGCATCGAGTGTGAGAGATATACGTATATATATAATGAGGGGGAGAGAGTAAGGTAACAATACTAAGAGAGGGAGCAGCAAGTGTGAGAGATGTACATATGTAAAGAAAGAGGAGGTAAAAGAGCGAAGTATTAATAAGAGAGAGAGAGCTGTAAGTGTGAGAGATATACATTTGTATATAGAGAGGAAGCGAGAGTAAGATATTAATACTGAGAGAGAGGCAGCGAGTGTGAGGGACGTACGTATATTTAGAGAGAGGGTGAGAGAGTAAGATATAAATACTGAGAGAGGGAGCGGCGAGTGTGAGAGACGTATATATATAGAGAGAGGGTGAGAGAGTACGATATAAATACTGAGAGAGGGGTAGCGAGTGTGAGAGACGTACTTATATAAAGAGAGAGGGTGAGAGAGTAAGATATAAATACTGAGAGAGGGGTAGCGAGTGTGAGAGACGTACTTATATAAAGAGAGAGGGTGAGAGAGTAAGATATAAATACTGAGAGAGGGGTAGCGAGTGTGAGAGAGGTACTTATATAAAGAGAGAGGGTGAGAGAGTAAGATATAAATACTGAGAGAGGGGGCGGCGAGTGTGAGAGATGTACATATATATATAAAGAGAGGGTGAGAGTAAGATATGAATACAGAGAGAGAGGGGTAGCGAGTGTGAGAGACGTACTTATATAAAGAGAGAGGGTGAGAGAATAAGATATACTGAGAGAGGGGTAGCGAGCACAGAGAAAGAGTAAGGGTCGGTTACGTTGTTGATTTGCTGCGGATTTCCAAATATTATCGGAGATTTTACATATTGATAACCAATAACAATTTTTTCATTATTTAATAATTAAATATTAGAATATTAAACTAGTTTTTAGCAAATATTTTATATTTGTTGCTTGTCTTTTCACATCTTTAAGGAGAAAACTTAGTGTTGTTACCACCATTGTTTTGACCATCTCCCACCATTCCTCTCAGCGAGTGTGGAGATCTATAGAGAGTTCGAGAGAGTAACTTATTAATACTGAGAGAGGGAGCAGAGAGTGTGTGAGATATACATATATATACAGAGAGAGAGAGGGGGCAAATGTTTGATAAAGATAAAGAAAGAAGTCAGAGAGAGAAATATTAATACCTAGAAAGGGAGTAGCAAGTGTGAGAGTAATAGATATAATAGGGGATAGGAAAAAAGTGAGATATTAATACTGAAAGAGGGAGAAGTGAAAATGATATATATATATATATATATATATATATATAATTGTTTCTACTTTAGGCACAAGGCCAGCAATTACCCAGTGCATTACTGGTACTTTATTTTATCGACCCCGTAAGTTTCATATCATTACAGGGTCGATAAAATAAAGTACCAGTAATGCACTGGGTAATTGCTGGCCTTGTGCCAAAAGTAGAAACAATTATATATATATATATATAATGATATGAAACGAAAGGAGCTGTGTGGTTACTAAAAACAAGGTTTAGGATGGTGGTTAGGACCCCCACCCCCACCCACCCAAAATGGAGCCCCACCAAATAAAAAGCGGACCCCCCCCCAATAAAAAACGGGTGCCCTGCCCCCCCCCAATAAAAAACGGATCTATCCCCCGAATAATTAATGGACCCCCACCCTCAAATACAAAACGGATTATTATGGGTAAATGGTCGGTAAAATGATTATTGTGGGTAAAGTGGTGGGTAAATGATCAGGTTTTATTCATTTATTTATTTCGTTAAAGGTATTTTGAGCTGGTAGAACGACCAACTAGAGACTTGGAGCCGTTGTATTGGAACTTTTAGTATTAGCAAAGGGAGTGTAATCATGTATTCTTAAATAAGATAGAATTTCTATGACTTACTTCCCTTTGACTACTTTGTAGATTTTAAACTGAAATATTATTTGCTTTGCAATTCTGTCTACTGACACCATGGAAGAACGAACGAAAGTAGGTGGATTTGAGCCGCTATTGTTTGTCACCACACACACACACATATATATTTATATATATTTATATACATATAGCAGACCTGTCAACTTTCCCCATCTGACAGGGCGATCCCTCACCACACTTTGGTGTAGGTGAGAGATGTCTTCTCTTGTGAAAATGGTTATAACTTTCCTTATGTAAAATCTCCCCATTTTGCTTCATTTCTCCCCTTTTTGGATCACTTTTTTTCATGGTACTCGCCGTTTGGGTTTTTAGAGGTTGGCAGGTCTTATATAGAGCATCATATACAAAATCACTGGGGTGTGGGGAGGGTTTAAATTACTGTAGAAGAATCTCTTTTCATTGAGATATGTATATTCTGACAAATTTACTTACGTATATACTTACAAACACACACACACACATATATATATATATATCATCATCAACATTATCATCATTTTACGCCCGCTTTTCCCTGCTTGCAAGGGTGGGACGGATCTTATTCAGCACAGCATCTCTCCACTTGTCATGGTCCTTTGTCATATATATATATAAACAAATTAACTTGAAAATAGAGTTCTGTGACGCGAGTGTATAAGGATTCTTAGGGAAATGGGAAAACTCGGTGTATGGAAGCTGTTAGAACAGCAAAATGCCACCGAGGCGGCGTTGGGGTAAAATATTACCTTGAGGGACAGAGATCACCGGCTAGATGTGAGTTGACTCGACTCGAAGGAAGGAAGAGAGAGTTTTCCCATTTCCCTGAGAATATATATATAATATATATATATATATACAAAGTGTTCAAACGATCAAATTTTAGCTTAGAACATTTATTTACTGACAATCATTTCTTCCAGAGGGAAGTCTGGAATCATCGGAGAATAGGGAATGTCGAAACATGTGACTAAAATCTTAGTCATTCAAAACATTTAGGGTACATAATTGTTTTTAGTGTCACAGGTATGATGTGGGGAGTCAGGGGTTAAAAAGGTGTTATGCTTGAGAGAACACAATTGCAGGCAGCACTGGTTGAAAGTGTAAGAGGTAAAAGCAAAAAGTACAGGCAAAAAAGTTACAAGCAAGGAAAAGTGGTGTACAATTCAGGAGTGAATACATATATATATATATATATATATTGTTATACTTGGGGAGGGTCATATTTGTGTAATATTGCCAGAATTAATAACAGAACACACTCACTGTGAGTGTGTTCTGTTATTAATTCTGGCAATATTACACAAATATGACCCTCCCCAAGTATAACAATATTTGTTTCGACACACGATTTCATATAAAAAACCTCGCAAAACTAATATATATATATAACGGAGGAAATGTGGTAAGGAACCAGGTGGACCATAACGCACCAAAGTACTCAATACTTAGGGTAGTAGAGTGGGTAATAGGAACGAGTAGGACCCCGACGGCTCAAGCCGTTTTGACGGCTAATTCTGGACTTAGCCGTCGAAACGGCTTGAGCTCAGCCGTCGGGGTCCTACTTGTTCCTATATATATACATATATATATATATACATATATATATATATATATATACGTTCCATCATCCACTTTTCTGAAAAAAAATATACACAAAACGCCAACATCAACAGTTTCCTGGAGATGGCAACATGAATGGACCTGATATTTTTCTCTAAAAACATTTTTTCCAATTCTACTCCACCCGTCTCTTCAATCTATCTTATTTCTCATTCTTTCTTCTGATGAAGGATAAGTGACCAAAACTTTAAGACCCTCTTCCTGTTATTTCAAGCATTAAACTAATATATTCCTTCCATATACTGTACCGATTGTGTTGTTATTTCTGTTTACCTTTTACACATATATATATATATATATATATATATAATCAGAAATATATGGAGTAGAAAGCAAGACATTTAAAAACAAAATTTAATTCTTACACAGTGTTTCCTCTTCAAGTACATTTACAATACAGTAGGTAGACATACATGTATATATGCACTTATAAGAGTCATCAGAAAAAGATTTTTGACCTTAAAGATGTCATATATAAATATATATATATATATATATTATAAATCATGTCCTTAGAATTATTAGATAAAATATATACTATTTCCTCTTCTAATTAGCATAATTAACCATATAAAAAATCAATTAGACCAAGCTATAATAAGAAAGGCTCTTATTAAGAAATCTCCGACAAATAATCGAAAGTGGCCTCTTCGTGGTGGCCCCAGTAGATTATTTATCCAACATTTCGACAGCATGTAGAAACTGACTAAATATATCATCAACCATACACAATTAGGTGTAAAATTAAACTTAGAAGAAATGTGTACATACCGTAATTATATATATATATGTATGTAAAAGGTAAACAGAAATAACAACACAATCGGTACAGTATATGGAAGTAATATATTAGGTTAACACTTGAAATAGAAGGAAGAGGGTCTTTGCATATGCACAGGATGAAACAAACATGTAGAGGACACACCTGCACCAATCGTCCCCCTACACTTACACCATCCCTATTCATCCTTCCCAGTTTTAAGACCCTGCCCTCACTAACTGAATATCACACTCACATCATCTATGTCCAACTTGTACACTCTCTTCATTCCCCAGCTTTCACGCTCCTGAAATAACTCTCCTGTCATGCTCAACTCATACATATAAGCATGGAAAGCTGAACATGCTCCAAATCTGCACTTCCCTGCTCACATCATCATCATCATCATCATCTGATGGCCTCAGCCAAAATGGACTCAACAATTGATCACCAGGTGGCTCTGTCGTTCATTGACGTTACCAAGTCCTGGATTTCAATACCAGAATCTCTGGAGATGACATCGGGATAGGAGAGCTTGTGGCCCCTGTTATTAGTGACTGTTTGTGGAGTGTATGTATATATGTATATAACTATTTATACATGTGTATGTATGTATATATGTATGTGTGTGTACGTATATGTATGTATATATGTATATAACTATTTATACATGTGTATGTATGTATATATGTATGTGTGTGTATGTATATATGTATGTATATAACTATTTATACATATGTATGTATGTATATATATATGTATGTGTGTACGTATATGTATGTATATATGTATATAACTATTTATACATATGTATGTATGTATATATGTATGTGTGTGTATGTATATATGTATGTATATATGTATGTGTGTGTATGTATATATGTATGTATATAACTATTTATACATATGTATGTATGTATATATATATGTATGTGTGTGTACGTATATGTATGTATATATGTATATAACTATTTATACATATGTATGTATGTATATATGTATATAACTATTTATATATATGTATGTATATATGTATGTGTGTGTACGTATATGTATGTATATATGTATATAACTATTTATACATATGTATGTATGTATATATGTATGTGTGTGTACGTATATGTATGTATATATGTATATAACTATTTATACATATGTATGTATATATGTATGTGTGTGTATGTATATGTATATAACTATTTATACATATGTATGTATGTATATATGTATGTGTGTGTACGTATATGTATGTATATATGTATATAACTATTTATACATATGTATGTATATATGTATGTGTGTGTATGTATATGTATATAACTATTTATACATATGTATGTATGTATATATGTATGTGTGTGTACGTATATGTATGTATATATGTATATAACTATTTATACGTACGTATGTATGTATGTATATATGTATACGTATATGTATGTATATATGTATATAACTATTTATACATATGTATGTATGTATGTGTGTGTACGTATATGTATGTATATATGTATATAACCATTTATATATATGTATGTATGTATATATGTATATTATAAAGATATAGGCGTGCTAGATATACATACCTAGAGGAAATATCAATGAAATCTGTGCAAAATCAATCCATTAAATGTTCATGTTTAATAGCAAGGAGTTCCAGCTGTTGAAACATTCAGATTTATGTTCAATAAACCATGTTAATATAATGGATTACTAATAAATATCATATAAATTTGCTATTTTAATGCTAAACTGCCTGAAACCACCTCTGACTCAATGAGAGACAATCTTCCATCATAATTTTATGCCAAAACCTTGGTTAAGTTCTGTTCTTAACACTGACTCAATGATACACAGTTATTTGTTTTAAAGTGTTCATCATCATCATCATCATCATCTTCGTTTAACGTCCACTTTCCACGCTAGCATGGGTTATAATACTAAAACTCTGTGATTGATTGCTTGCTTGTCTGTAATGTAATACAGCCAAAAAGGTGCATGATGGGAAAATACTTTGAAAGGAAGTTGACTCTGAAATGGAGATACGAATGGAATAAAACAAGATTTGCGTAAATTGGAGCACAAGTCCGTGAGATATGGGGTTTTCTGGGTACCTTCATAAATAGAGAGAGAAAGAGAGAAAGATAGAGAGAGAGAGATAGTGGTTGTGAGAGAGTAGATTGAAATAGAGACATAGAGAGGGGGAGAGGAGACAGAAAAGGAGAATGGTAGAGAGAGAGCTGGTGGTGTTGTTGTGTGTATATATATATATATATATATATATATATATATATATATATATATATATGTGTGTGTGTGTGTGTGTATATATATATATATATATATATATATATATATATATATATATATGTGTGTGTGTGTGTCTATGACCAGCGTATATAGATCACAGACACCCACATATATATATATACACTCACACACATATATATATATATATATATATATATACACACACACATGTATATATATAAATGTATACAAATGCACACATTTATATATATATATATATATATATATATATATACATACACACATATATATATGGGCCTTCCAGTTTCATTTCACATTATATACATGTCTGTGCACATTTTGATTATCTAAAAATTAATTTTAAGTGAAGATGATTTAAAAAAAAATATTTTGAAGTCACGGGTGGTCTCGTATTTATTTAAAACTTTCCAATCAGAAAGAGGAGTGAATTCTGGACAGATACGGCCACTTTAAATGCTGAAGGCTTAAGTGACAATCTTTCAAGTGACCAACAGCTTCATCAAAACCAGAGTAGATGAGAATCCCTAGTCACCCTGGAGACAACCCTTCAAGTAGTTAACATCTTCATCGAAACTGGGGTAGATGGGATGTGTTAGTTACCCTGGTGACAACCCTTCAAGTAGTTAACATCTTCATCGAAACTGGGGTAGATGGGATGTGTTAGTTACCCTAGAGACAACCCTTCAAGTAGCTAACTTCTTCATCAAAACTGGGGTAGATGGGATGTGTTAGTTACCCTGGAGACAACCCTTCAAGTAGTTAACATCTTCATCGAAACTGGGGTAGATGGGATGTGTTAGTCACCCTGGTGACAACCCTTCAAGTAGTTAACATCTTCATCGAAACTGGGGTAGATGGGATGTGTTAGTCACCCTGGAGACAACCCTTCAAGTAGTTAACATCTTCATCGAAACTGGGGTAGATGGGATGTGTTAGTCACCCTGGAGACAACCCTTCAAGTAGTTAACATCTTCATCGAAACTGGGGTAGATGGGATGTGTTAGTCACCCTGGTGACAACCCTTCAAGTAGCTAACATCTTCATCGAAACTGGGGTAGATGGGATGTGTTAGTCACCCTGGTGACAACCCTTCAAGTAGTTAACATCTTCATCGAAACTGGGGTAGATGGGATGTGTTAGTCACCCTGGTGACAACCCTTCAAGTAGTTAACATCTTCATCGAAACTGGGGTAGATGGGATGTGTTAGTCACCCTGGTGACAACCCTTCAAGTAGTTAACATCTTCATCGAAACTGGGGTAGATGGGATGTGTTAGTCACCCTGGTGACAACCCTTCAAGTAGCTAACATCTTCATCGAAACTGGGGTAGATGGGATGTGTTAGTCACCCTGGAGACAACCCTTCAAGTAGTTAACATCTTCATCGAAACTGGGGTAGATGGGATGTGTTAGTCACCCTGGTGACAACCCTTCAAGTAGCTAACATCTTCATCGAAACTGGGGTAGATGGGATGTGTTAGTCACCCTGGTGACAACCCTTCAAGTAGTTAACATCTTCATCGAAACTGGGGTAGATGGGATGTGTTAGTCACCCTGGTGACAACCCTTCAAGTAGTTAACATCTTCATCGAAACTGGGGTAGATGGGATGTGTTAGTCACCCTGGTGACAACCCTTCAAGTAGTTAACATCTTCATCGAAACTGGGGTAGATGGGATGTGTTAGTCACCCTGGTGACAACCCTTCAAGTAGTTAACATCTTCATCGAAACTGGGGTAGATGGGATGTGTTAGTCACCCTGGTGACAACCCTTCAAGTAGTTAACATCTTCATCGAAACTGGGGTAGATGGGATGTGTTAGTTACCCTAGAGACAACCCTTCAAGTAGCTAACATCTTCATCAAAACTGGGGTAGATGGGATGTGTTAGTCACCCTGGAGACAACCCTTCAAGTAGTTAACATCTTCATCGAAACTGGGGTAGATGGGATGTGTTAGTCACCCTGGAGACAACCCTTCAAGTAGTTAACATCTTCATCGAAACTGGGGTAGATGGGATGTGTTAGTTACCCTAGAGACAACCCTTCAAGTAGCTAACATCTTCATCAAAACTGGGGTAGATGGGATGTGTTAGTCAACCTTTCAAGTGGCCAATGTCTTCATCTTTGTGATGAAAGTGTATGAACTGTGTCTTGGTAGACAGCTTCCAAGTAATGGTAGGATGAGGATTTAGGACCCACTGATATGACTTTTTTTCTTCTCAATGAGAAGCATGTGTGTCCATATAGAAGGGCATTGATGCAATTGTCCATGGTCCCTGGCCCTCAGCAACGAGGAAGGGATTAGACCAAACCATAATCTTTAATCCTGCCCCATCGGTCCTTCAAATACAGAAGCTAGAAACATTGAAATTCTTCTTCTTTACTCACTTATTCCTGAGAGGGTCGTGGGGACAGAGTCCTCAAACACTCTCTCCCGTGGGTCCTGTCAGAAGCAACCATCTCCAACTGATTCAGCCAGATCCCCAAGTGTGACCAGCTAAGCTTATGAATGCTTATCCAACCATCTTACTTTGGGTTTACACCTGGGTCTCCTGCTGGTTGGTTTTTGCCTGTAAAATCTGTCCAGCGTGGCTTGGAGATCAGAGAGTCATTCCAGGTAGAGCTGCTAATTCTCCGAATTGAGAGATCACAGCTCCGATACTATGGTCATGTGGTTAGAATGTCTCAGGAAAGAAGAAACATTGAAATTAAATATAATATACAAACAAGAAGGAAGCCTACAAAGCTTGGTTTGGAAATAATTCCTCTTTGTTGCACTTGTGGTACAAACAGGTGTGAAAAGTCACAGCAAAGACAGTAAAGATGTCCAAAGTTAAGACATGGGAGGACTTTGGAGTTAACCTTTTAGCATTTAAACCAGCTGTATCCGGCTAAAATTCTCTCACCTCTCTCCTTTCAAACGGCTTGTAAATTTGATATTATGCGAGATAATTATGTAAGATAAAGCCTTCATTATGAAAATATAATAGTAAATATATTTAATCTAATCTGGTGGAGTTTACACTCACAAATAAGAAGAACCAGGGCCACCCCTAGGAGCATTGGATTTGGTGTACTCTATATTTGTTTCAGTTGCAGAATACAATCAGGGGTCGCTGCTTCTCCTGGAGGTCAATAGTTCTCTTCTAACTCGAGCAGGAGTGCCTTTCCATTGTCAATTTGCATTGATCATCTGCAAAGCCTCATTGTTCTCAGAACCACTACACCAGTCTTTCTATGCGTGCAGCTGGAACTACTGCTACCCATTGATTTGACAGGATTTATTTTTTTTAATTATTTTTTTAGATGGCCGTTGACTCTTATGAGTTCTTCCGCCCTTTGTTAGGTTTTGTATTTTGTCCTGCAGGGTGTCAAAAATCACCATCCTCACCAAGTAAACTTGGTGGGGCTGTTAGTTTAATCGCCGACGACCCGGCCATGCGACATGTTGTATTAGGTTACATGTTACCAAGAGCACTGAAAAGTGACCTGACATAACTAGTAGATAGTAAATATAGAGTTATGTAAATGCTAAAGGGTTAAACTGGAATCTGACGTCAGATCAGCAAATAAAGTGTTTAGGCAGACTATCCACAGACTTCAAGAAAAAGAACAAGATGTCGCCACAGTATTTGATTAGTAGATGAACTAATTTATCTAATTACCACTTACAGAAAAAGGAATGTACTTGAAAAGGTTAATTTAGATTAAGAGAGAAAAAAAAAAAAACGAGATGAAAAAATTGAAAAGAAAAAAATGTCTAAATCTCATCAAGTTGCTCCTGATTTGGATGAGGAGCTGAGAACTCTAGAAAGGTCAACAGACTTGTTATTTATCAATGAGTCAACTGATATAAGAATCATCATCATCCTCATCATCATCATCATCATCATCATCATCATC
>OZ024765.1:12442559-12445059 GCA_964016885.1 Eledone cirrhosa | reverse complement strand
ACCTGGAAAAACTCTAATAAGAGAATGTTTCGCCATAAAAAGTGAGGATACCATACAGCTTTGGGCTTATCAACAGATGAAAAACAGTATGGTCCACACTTGCAAAATTACATCAGATAACTAAAATAACGCACATGGTCAAAAGAGATGAAAATTCTTGTTACTCACTTCCCAAGTTTCACCAAACTCAGCTCAAATCCTAGCCAACCCTCTAAAATATTCATTACCCTCTCCCTAGTCTCACCAAACTACTCAAATTCTCGCCAACTTAAATTCTTGTTACCCTACCCCCTAGTCTCACCAAACTCTGCTCAAATTCTAGCCAACAACCACTTAAATTCTTGTTACCCCACTCCCAAGTTTCACCAAACTCTGCACAAATTTCCACCAACACCACTTAAAGTTTCATTACCCCATTCCCAAATCTGACAAACTCTGCTCAAATTCTCTTCAATGCTGTTTAATTCCCATTACTCCACTTCCAAGCTTCACCAAATGCAGCTCAAATCCTGGCCAACCCTCTAAAATATTCATTACCCCCCTCCCTAGTCTCACCAAACTCGGCTCAAATTCTCGCCAGCACCACTTAAATTCTTGTTACCCTACTCCCAAGTTTCACCAAACTCTGCTCAAATTCTCTCGAATGACGCTTAATTCCCATTACTCCACTTCCAAGTTTCACTAAACTCTGCTCAAATTCTAGCCAACACCATTTAAATTCTTGCTACCCTACCCCCTTAGTCTCACCAAACTCTGTTCAAATTCTCGCCAACACCATTTAAATTCTTGCTACCCTACTTCCAAGTTTCACAAAACTGTGCTCAAATTTTCACCAACACCACTTAAATTCTTGTTACCCCCTTTCCAGGTTTCAGCAAACTCTGCTCAAATTCTAGCCAACACTTAAATTCTTGCTACCTCACCCCAAGTCTCACCAACACTGCTCAAATTCTAGCCAACAACACTTAAATTCTTGCTACCCCAACCCCAAGTCTCACCAACCCTGCTCAAATTCTAGCCAACACCACTTAAATTCTTGCTACTCCACCACCAAGTCTTACTAACCCTGCTCAAATTCTAGCCAACACCACTTAAATTCTTGCTACCCCACCACCAAGTCTTACCAACCCTGCTCAAATTCTAGCCAACACCACTTAAATTCTTGCTACCTCACCCCAAGTCTTACCAACCCTGCTCAAATTCTAGCCAACACTCTTAAAATTACTGTTAAGCCACCTTCAAATCCTTGTAATTATATTTATCAATGTAGAAAAACTGCCATTTTCACTTACTTGGCTCAACAATTGAATATACTTTGTGGTGTGGTGTGTGTGTGTGCATTTGTACTTATGGTGTGAGTTTGTTTGTGTGAGTTTGTGGTGTATGTGTTAGTATTTATGGTGTGTGCATGTATATTTGTGGTGTGGTGTGTGTGTGTATTTGTGGTATGTGCGTGTGTTTGTATTTTGGTGTATGTGTTAATATTTATGGTGTGCGCATGTATATTTGTGGTGTGTGTATTTGTGCATATTTGTTCTGTGTGTGTGCATGTGTGTATATTTGTGGGGTGTGTGTTTATGTGGTGTATGTGTTTGTATGTGGTGTGTGTGGGTATATATAAGTGTGTATTTGCAGTATATATGTTTGTATTTAAGATGTGTGTGTGTGTGTGACTGTGTGTATGTAGATATGTGTATATTTATGATGTGTGTGTGTGTATTTATGTGTATATGTGTGAACAATAATGGCTAACCTTTAAAACAGACCATTAGTTGATCAAATAAAGATCTTTTATTTGAAGATTTGCTTCAGTCTAATAGCCATGTGTAGTGTGTGTGGTGTGTGTAGTGTGTGGTGTGTGGAGTATGTGGTGTGTAGGGTGTGTAGTGCGTGGTGTGTAGTGTAGTGTGGTGTATAGTGTGTAGTGTGTGTGTTTAGTGTGTGTGGTGTCTATCATATATGTGTGTGTGGTATATGATTCACATATGTGTTGTCTGAGGGCCACATGGGTCACATATGTGTTGTCTGAGGTCCACTTTGGTCACATATGTGTTGTCTGAGGGCCACTTGGGTCACATATGTGTTGTCTGAGGGCCACTTGGGTCACATATGTGTTGTCTGAGGTCCACTTTGGTCACATATGTGTTGTCTGAGGGCCACTTGGGTCACATATGTGTTGTCTGAGGGCCACTTGGGTCACATATGTGTTGTCTGAGGTCCACTTTGGTCACATATGTGTTGTCTGAGGGCCACTTGGGTCACATATGTGTTGTCTGAGGGCCACTTGGGTCACATATGTGTTGTCTGAGGTCCACTTTGGTCACATATGTGTTGTCTGAGGGCCACTTGGGTCACATATGTGTTGTCTGAGGGCCACTTGGGTCACATATGTGTTGTCTGAGGTCCACTTTGGTCACATATGTGTTGTCTGAGGGTCACATGGGTCACATATGTGTTGTCTGAGGGCCAGATGGGTCGCATATGTGTTGTCTGAGGTCCA
>OZ024765.1:12420059-12425059 GCA_964016885.1 Eledone cirrhosa | reverse complement strand
GATGAATGGAGGCACATGGCTTAGTGGTTAGAGCATTGGCCTTGCAATCGAAAGGTTGTGAATTCAATTCTCGGACCTGGTGATGTGTTGTTTCTTTGAGCAAGACACTTTATTTCACATTGCTCCAGTTTACTCAGCTGTAGAAATGAGATGATAGGGACTGGGGTCCCTATCATTCCACTGTAAAGTGGCCGTGTAGGCGCCACAGCAAAAAAGCACCCAGCACTCACTGTAAAGTGGCCGTGTAGGCGCCACGGCAATAAAGCACCCAGCACTCACTGTAAAGTGGTCGTCTAGGCGCCACGGCAATAAAGCACCCAGCACTCACTGTAAAGTGGCCGTGTAGGCGCCACAGCAAAAAAGCACCCAGCACTCACTGTAAAGTGGTCGTGGAGGTGCCACGGCAAAAAAGCACCCAGCACTCACTGTAAAGTGGCCGTGTAGGCGCCACGGCAAAAAAGCACCCAGCACTCACTGTAAATGAGGTTGGTGTTAGGAAGGGCATCCAGCTGTAGAAATCAAGCCAGAATCAGTTCCCGTCCCATCCTTGTAAGCAGAGAAAAGCGGACGTAAAATGAAATGAATGAAATGATACCGTATTTACTGGCCTATTGGACACCTCTTCACATAAGATGTTCCCTTTTTTTTTTATTGTATTTTACTTTATATTTTGATTTTTATAGGCATTTTTATGGACCATGTCCAATATTCGTAGGTTTTTTACTCCTCACGGGTGCTCTAGGAACATAACCGCTTCGAATATCAAGGGGAGACAACTGTCACTGCCACCAATGCCACTGCCAAAACCACCACTGTCCCCCCACTTCCCCAGCCACTACCACCACCACCACCACCACAATGTCCTTGCTGTCTCCTGTCTCCAATTAACTTGACAATTTCTCCTTGTTAACAAATATTGATAACAAAATCAATCGATATTAGATATATATTGATTAAGTATTGATGACAGTTAGTTAGTAGAGTCACTTCCAGGTTGATTTTTTTTTTGTTTTCTCTTCTTCCTATATACTGTAACTCCCAAGACACCACCCCACCACTCCTTCCATCACCACCCCTTCCTCTTCTCAATCCTCTTCCCCACACCTTCTACCCCCCCCCCCCTCCCCCCAGCAACAGTCTCTCCACCACCACCATCCCTTCCTCTCCCCCACCACCTGTCGCATCCTCTCCCCCACACCTTCTAGTTCCCCCCACCCCCCAGCAACAATCTCTTCACCGCTACCACTCCCGCCACTAAATGCCCTTCCTCTCCTCCACCCTTTCTTTCTCACACCTTCTACCCCCAACCCCCTCCGCCTCCCTCTAACCCCCCCCCCCCACCAGCTTCCTCCCACAAGGTTGCCCCCCCCCGCCCATAGTGTTCTTCCCCCAACATCACCTGCGGCTCCATCCCACCAGTTTCTCCACCACCACCAATACCACCACCACCACCACCACCACCACTCTAGGATCCTAGCCTTTTCTCCTTCAGTTGACTGCCCTGTTATCAAAGTGGACATATTGACTTGAGGTATGACAGGAGAATACTGCTGTACCACCACCATATTTTGGGAGGATCATACTGCAAATAAAAACACACGCACCTTGTTGGTTTTCACTTCAACTTATTGTAATTTTCAGTTGGTTGGTTGATTAGTTGGTTGGATAACCGAAAGATTGTTTATATATTGTCGAAGCTCTTTTGTCACACATTCTGTGACCTTCTCAGTGACTAGGTTTTTATTTTCTGTGCCTCTCTTTTGTTCTATCCTACACCATCTTGTTTTTTCTGACAATATATAAACAACCTTCTGGTTATCGAACCAACCAACAAACCGGAAACTTATAATAAAATTGAAGTGAAAATCAACAGGTGTGTGTGTTTTTATTGGCTACATGACCCTCCCAAAGTATAACAATATCTGTTTCAACACACGTTTTCAGATGAGAAATCTTGCAAAACAAATTCAAAAACGAATTATATATATATGGGTGTGTGCATCTGTGTGTGTGTATGTGTATATATATATATATGTATAGATGTATGTATATATGTATGTATATGTATATATGTATATATATACACACATGTATGTATGTGTGTATATATATATATATATACATGTATGTATGTGTATATATATATATATATATATATGTATATAATATATATTTATGTATGTATATATTATATATGCATATATATTTGTGTATGTATGTATATATTATATATGCATATATATATATTTCTCTCTCTATATATATGTGTATATATATATATATATATATATACACACACATGTATGTATGTGTGTATCTATATTTACGTATGTATGTATATGTATATATTATACATGCATATATATATTTCTCTCTCTATATATATATGTATATATATATATATATACATATATATATATATATATATATATATGTAATATGTGTATATATAAACACTCACACACGAAGGTATATATAAAACAAACTAAGGTGCTTTACTGTTAAGAGGAGGGGGGAGGGAGAAGGAGGTGTGTTGCTAATCAAAATCAAGATCTAACAACAACAACAACAGCAACAATCCACCACTACCGCTACCACCACCACCACCACCACCACCAACAACAACATCACCAACAACAACAACAAGAATATGTTTCTAATACAATTGAGAACAACTTTGTTGGTTATTGGAATAGTGAGATAAAGTAGCTGTATTGAATGAAGATGTCTGTGTGTGTATATATATATATATATATATGTGTGTGTGTGTATTTATATACATACATACATATATATATATGTATTTATATATATATGTATTTATATACATACATATATATATATATATGTATGTGTATTTATATACATACATATATATATGTATTAATATATATATATATGTATTCATATATATATATGTATTCATGCATGTGTATATATACACACACACACATATATATATATATATAATATATATATATATATATATATATATATATATATGTATTCATATATATATATGTATTCATGCATGTGTATATATACACACACACATATATATATATATATGTATTCATATATATATATGTATTCATGCATGTGTATATATACACACACACACACATATATATATATATATGTATTCATATATATATATATGTATTCATGCATGTGTATATACACACACACACACATATATATATATATATATATGTATTCATGTATGTGTATACATATACACACACATATATATATATAGATGTATGTGTGTCTATAAATATATATACACACAGACATACAGACATATGTGTGTGTATATACACATATATGAATACATATACATACATACACACACACACACACAGAGGAAATACCATTTTTTTTTGTTCCATTAGTTGGTTCAAATTTTCATCATCATCATCATCACCATCACCAACATCACCGTCATCATCACCATCATCATCATCATCATCATCATCATTTTTCTTGTTGATTTTGTCAAAGCCCATCATCATCATCATCATCATCATCATCAAAAACACCTAGAACATCATCAGAATATCATCACCGTTACTATAGCAACCCCAGCACTGCATTACCATCATTAGTACCATCATCATCATCATCATCATTATCATCCTTACTATCATTATCACTATCATCATCATCATCTTTATTATCACTATCACCATCATCATCATCATCATCATCATCATCTTTATTATCATTATCACCATCATCATCATCATCATCTTTATTATCATTATCATTATCACCATCATCATCATCATCTTTATTATCATTATCATTATCACCATCATCATCATCATCTTTATTATCATTATCACTATCATCATCATCATCTTTATTATCATTATCACTATCATCAACATCATCATCATCTTTATTATCAATCATCATGTAAACAAACAGCCCGAATTATTAGCTTTTTTGTTCAACACTGACAAAGGAACGATGAACTAGTTTCTAGCTTATTAGCTGTCATCAGCACCGTATACCTTCCTGTCAGTCCATATACCTTCCTTCCAGTATATATATATATATATCATTTCATCATCATTTCATTTTACGTCCACTTTTCCCTGCTTGCAAGGGTGGGACAGGAACTGATTCTGGCTTGGTTTCTACAGCTGGATGCCCTTCCTAACACCAACCTCATTTACAGTGAGTGCTGGGTGCTTTTTTGCCGTGGCACCTCCACAACCACTTAGCAGTGGAATGATAGGGACCCCAGTCCCTATCATCTCATTTCTACAGCTGAGTAAACTGGAGCAATGTGAAATAAAGTGTCTTGCTCAAGGAAACAACACATCACTCGGTCTGAGAATTGAACTCACAACCTTTCGATTGCAAGGCCAATGCTCTAACCACTAAGCCATGTGCCTCCATTCATCATTATCACCACCATGTGCCTAATATATATATATATATATATTAGAAAATAGAATAGCTTTCACCGTCTTTTTTGACTAGAGAAATTTTAGTCTGATAATGGGGTTTAGTACCCTCAGATAAATGGAAAAAGATGAGTATTGACATACATGGACACACTGGAAGAGGAAGACCAGGTTAGCGTATGTTGATGTCCTAAGGACAGACACTGGTTTGTTGGAGACGGGGGACATGGCAGCGATAATGAGGGACAGAGACCGCTGGAGAGAACTCGTCCAGGGATCTCGGGAATTTTACCCGCCCTAGATTACTGGTACTTTATTTTATCGACCCTGTAAGGATGAAAGGCAAAGCTAACCTCGGCGGGATTTGAACTCAGAACGTAAAGAGACATAACTCTATGCTGCAAAGCATGGTGTCTGATGCTCTACTGATACTGCCAAACCACTGCCCTTTTTTTTATAATAATTGTATCTACTTTTGGCACAAGGCCAGCAATTACCCAGTACATTACTGGTACTTTATTTTATCGACCCCGTAAGGATGAAAGGCAAAGTTACCCTCGGCGGGATTTGAACAATGATTTC
>OZ024765.1:12397559-12415059 GCA_964016885.1 Eledone cirrhosa | reverse complement strand
GGAAGTGTTGACATTTGAAAGATTTAAAGAAGTGAATCTTTAAATAAATAAAATATATTTAATGAACAGCCACAAAATTTAGTAGATAAATTATGTAATATTCATTCATTATTTATTTAAAGTAAGGGCGGTGGATTGGCAGTATCAGTAGAGGGTCGGACGCCATGCTTTCCAGAATAGTTACGTCCCTTTACGATCTGAGTTCAAATCCCGCCGAGGTTGACTTTGCCTTTCATCCTTACGGGGTCGATAAAATAAAGTACCAGTAATGCACTGGGTAATTGCTGGCCTTGTGCCTAAAGTAGAAACAATTATTTATTTAAAGTGGATGGAGGTGGATTGGCAGTATCAGTAGAGGGTCGGACGCCATGCTTTCCAGCATAGTTACGTCCCTTTACGATCTGAGTTCAAATCCCGCCGAGGTTGACTTTGCCTTTCATCCTTACGGGGTCGATAAAATAAAGTACCAGTAATGCACTGGGTAATTGCTGGCCTTGTGCCTAAAGTAGAAACAATTATTTATTTAAAGTGGATGGAGGTGGATTGGTAGTATCAGTAGAGGGTCGGACGCCATGCTTTCCAGCATAGTTACGTCCCTTTACGATCTGAGTTCAAATCCCGCCGAGGTTGACTTTGCCTTTCATCCTTACGGGGTCGATAAAATAAAGTACCAGTAATGAACTGGGTAATTGCTGGCCTTGTGCCTAAAGTAGAAACAATTATTTATTCAAAGTAATCCAATTTATTTTACTAATGGGATAAAAAAAAAAAAAAACGTACGCAATTCCGCAGACTTTCCTTTATTATAGTTTAGATGGTTTTTTTTTCACAATAGAAGAAACGCCTTCTCCATTCTGTCTGCCAGGGCTGTGGGGCGGTCAGCACGTGGGACTGTCCCACTATACAGAGAGATGGGGAGGGCGAGAGAGATGGGGGCGGTGACAGTGGGAGTTCAGCTCTTCTGTGTTTGGACCTGGTGTACATGAGAGAGATGGGGAGGGTGAGAGAGATGGGGGCGGTGACAGTGGGAGTTCAGCTCTTCTGTGTTCAGACCTGGTGTACATGAGAGAGATGGGGAGGGTGAGAGAGATGGAGGTGATGACAGTGGGAGTTTGGCTCCTCTGTGTCTGTACCTGGTGTACATGAGAGATTGGGGGGTGGTGGGGGTGAGAGAGATAGAGGTGATGACAGTGGGAGTTTGGCTCCTCTGTGTTCAGACCTGGTGTACATGAGAGATTGGGGGGTGGTGGGGGTGAGAGAGATGGAGGTGATGACAGTGGGAGTTTGGCTCCTCTGTGTCAGTACCTGGTGTACATGAGAGAGATGGGGAGGGTGAGAGAGATGGAGGTGATGACAGTGGGAGTTTGGCTCCTCTGTGTTCGGACCTGGTGTACATGAGAGAGATGGGGAGGGTGAGAGAGATGGAGGTGATGACAGTGGGAGTTTGGCTCCTCTGTGTTCAGACCTGGTGTACATGAGAGAGATGGGGAGGGTGAGAGAGATGGAGGTGATGACAGTGGGAGTTTGGCTCCTCTGTGTTCGGACCTGGTGTACATGAGAGAGATGGGGAGGGTGAGAGAGATGGAGGTGATGACAGTGGGAGTTTGGCTCCTCTGTGTTCAGACCTGGTGTACATGAGAGAGATGGTGGGGGTGAGAGAGATGGAGGTGATGACAGTGGGAGTTTGGCTCCTCTGTGTCTGTACCTGGTGTACATGAGAGATAGGGGGGTGGTGGGGGTGAGAGAGATGGAGGTGATGACAGTGGGAGTTTGGCTCTTCTGTGTTCGGACCTGGTGTACATGAGAGATGGGGAAGGCGAGAGAGATGGAGGTGAGGACAGAGATGAGGGGGGGAGGGGGGGGGACAGACGAGAGAGACTTCTGGTGTCCTTGGCCCGAGGGCTACCTCCCTACTCACCACCATAGGCCAGCCGCAGGTATGAGCCTCGCGACATGGAATGGCTCTTCCAACACATCTCCTTTACCATCCTTCGAGGAAATGCCTTCTGGGAGCTTTGCTCTTCCGTGTCCGGACACATTGCACCTGTCAAGGGTGTATTTTAATACCTGTGACGAATATTGTGATGACAGCAATTCGGAGATGGATTTGGTTGACAGGTGACTTAATCTGAGATTATGTTGAAAGTGTTAGCTGTGCTGTGTTTTACAATGCTGTACAGTTTCATCATCATCATTATCATCATCATCATCATCATCATTTTACGTCCGCTTTTCCCTGCTTGCAAGGGTGGGCCGGGTCTTATTCAGCAGAGCATCTCTCCACTTGTCACGGTCCTTCGTCATCTCCACCGTGAGCTTCAGCGATCTGAGGTCTGTTCTCACCACCTCCACCCATGTTTTTCGTGGTCTACCTCTACCACGTCTTCCTTCTACTGGCATTTCCTGGCACCTCTTCACCCATCGGTCATCCTCCATGCGCATCACAAGTCCAATCAAACCTTTTGATTGCAAGGCCAATGCTCTAACCACTAAGCCATGTGCCTTTATTATATACATATATATATACATTATATACATATATATATATATATATATATATAATTATATATACATATATATATGTAATTATATATATATATAATTATATATAAACATATACATATAATTATATATACATATATATATATAATTATAAATACATATATAATTGTATATATACATATATATATAAATATATATACATATATATATGTAAAAGTTCTATTTAAATTGTTGGGATACAACAAGCAAATATTTTTATAACTGATATAAAGCACTCAACAAATAATTGTTAAATTATGGTGTGCTTTCATCAGATAAAATATAATTGTTTCTACTTTAGGCACAAGGCCAGCAATTACCCAGTGCATTACTGGTACTTTATTTTATCGACCCCGTAAGGATGAAAGGCAAAGTCAACCTCGGCGGGATTTGAACTCAGATCGTAAAGGGACGTAACTATGCTGGAAAGCATGGCGTCCGACATAATACAGAGCAGTTTTATAAATAAATATTGACATACCCTTAAAGAATGCAACCCTTACTGTTGGTAGCTCCCGGAGCATTCTTTAAGGGTATGTCAATATTTATTTATAAAACTGCTCTATATTATATTTTATCTGATGAAAGCACACCATAATTTAACTTGGTGTCCTTGAAATATGTATAATGAAATAAATATGGTTTTATAAATATAGTTTCCATTTGTTAATATCGTATACATATATATAAATATATATACATATATATATATAATTGTATATACTTATATAATTATATTATTTGTGTGTATATAATTATGTGTATATAATTACATATATATGTAATTATATATATGTATATATAATTATATATATATATAATTATGTAATTATATATTCATGTAATTATATATGTATATATACATATGTATTTATATATATATAATATATATACACACACACACACATATATATATATATATATATATATATATAATCATATACACATATATATATATATAATTATATATATACATATAATTAATATACATACACATATATAGATAGTAATATGTCTAATAAATTTTATTTGTCGCACCACTGATTATTCGTTTCTTATGTGATATATATATATACACACATATATATATACATATAATTATATATATACATAAATATATATATATATAATTAAATATATATATACATAAATATATATACATATAATTATATATACACATATATATATATACATATAAGTATATATATACATAAATATATACATATAATTATATATATACATAAATATATTTATATATATAATTACATATATACATAAATATATTTATATATATAATTACATATATACATAAATATATTTATATATATAATTATATATAAACATATATATACATATATATATATATAATTATTACACACACACACATATGTAAAAGGTAAACAGAAATAACAACACAATCGGTACAGTAAAAGGAAGGAATATATTAGGTTAACGCTTGATATATATATATATATATATATAATTATACAGACACACGTATACATACACACACATATATATATATAATTACACAGACACACACGTACACACACACATATTTAAATATCCATACACAGGTGGGTTGAGAATGTCAGTATAAAATCTGTTTGTGTTTTTCTTTTATATAGCTGTACACATTTCTTCTTAGTAATCTACTATGCCTGAAAGTTCAGCAATATTCTTATTTCATTTTTCATTACAAAAACACACAGTTTTGTGTCACCTGAAAATCAATCAATAATTTCCTGCTGCCTACACTAATAAATAAATATTTATTTTCTAAATATAAAATTCTACAGTAATAATTGTTTCTACTTTTGGCACAAGGCCAGCAATTATACCAGTGCATGACTGGTACTTTATTTTATTGTCCCCGTAAGGATGAAAGGCAAAGTTAACCTCAGCGGGATTTGAACTCAGATCATAAAGGGAGGTAACTCTATGCTTCAAAGCATGGTGTCCGACTCTCTACTGATACTGCCAATGACTCTAAGAAAGGAGACATTGAATCAGAGTTAGAGAGCAAATATATGACACATAAATGTCCTTCTCCTATGTCTTCAGGGATTTTAACTCTTTTGATACCAAATTGCCTGATATTGCTCCTGGTTCTGTGATACTGAAGTGTTCCTCTATACCAAGTTTCTAAAAGTGGGTGCTAACCCCATCCCCATCCCTCAGAGGGTATTGAGAAGGTCCAGGGGTACACTGGGGCCTAAAGGGGCAATAGAGATGATATAATAGTATATTAACCTTTAGCGAATTGGTTTATTGATTTAATCTTCTCCGGAAGATACCGCTGGTAACCAACCACTAATTCAATAAGAAAGAAGATATAGAGAGCTACTCGTCAGAACGAGGCCGGCAGCGAATAAGAGAGTGAGAAACACAAGTCTCGTCTATTTATTATGCATACGGGAAGTAACTCTAATTCTCTTTTTTTGACTCTAGGGGTCGCTACAATACTCTCCTCCAGACAAGAGGTGAATAACCCCAAGGTAATTGTAATGACCCCGCAAGAAATTGGGATCAAAGCAAAGGTATGAAAAAGGTACATGAAAAAACAATAAAAAAGAAGAAACTCTATAGTTAAAGAAAACTTTCAACTGTTAAGAAACAAGTCTCATCTATTTATTATGCCTACGGGAAGTAACTCTAATTAATTCTCTTTATTTTTACTCTAGGGGTCGCTACAAAACCTTTAGCATTCACATTACTGCAATCGAAAGGTTGTGAGTTCAATTCTCAGACCGGGTGATGTGTTGTGTCCTTGAGCAAGACACTTTATTTCACATTGCTCCAGTTTACTCAGCTGTAGAAATGAGATGATAGGGACTGAGATCCCTATCATTCCACTGCAAAGTGGTCGTGGAGGTGCCACGGCTAAAAAGCACCCAGCACTCACTGTAAATGAGGTTGGTGTTAGGAAGGGCATCCAGCTGTAGAAATCAAGCCAGAATCAGTTCCCGTCCCACCCTTGCAAGCAGGGAAAAAGTGGACGTAAAATGAAATGATGATGATGATGATTACTCTATATATACTATTGTATTTTCATGGTAAAGGCTTTATCTCACATAATATCAAATCTATGAGATTTTGAAAGTATTTATTTTAACATCAGTTTGAATGACCAGTTACATCCAGTTTCAACAGGAAGTGGTAGAGAATTATGGCCGGTTTGAACATTAAAAGGTTAAGTAACTAATTATTTCTTAACCCTTTAGGGATTCCTGATGATTTCTAAAGAATGAAACAGTTCTAGTCCTGTAGAATCTCATCTATATATATATATACATTCATATATATATATACATATATAAACATATACACACACATACATACTCATATGCTTCTATGTACACACACACATATATATATATATACACACATACATATATACATATATATACGTAGTTTAGAAAGCCCCAACAATGCAGAGGGAAATCTCGAGGTAGGAAGTGAATGATAGATAGGAGAAATAGGAGAAAGTGAAAGTTGAGAGAGACAAAGATAAAAACAAAACAAAGGTAGAAGGGTTACCGTAGTGGAGATTTAATCCCAATATTTCGGGCTCACGCCCATCAACGGGGGAAAAGTTCCAAAAAGGGGGGGAACAGGCTAAGCCGGAGAAAGTTGTGATGTCATTAAAACAGGAATGCCGTTATGGGGAGAAAATTTAAATGAGGGAAAGAATGCGCGTGCGCGTGATAGGCTGTGGCAAAAGCTACTGACCAAATAGGTTAAATCAAGAGGGTGCGCTAGCGTGTGAAAGCCGTAAAATATGTGTGTGTAAATATATATGTGTGTGTAACTGTGTGTGTATATGTGTAAGTGTGTATATGTGTGAGTGTGTGTGTGTGTGTGAAAGATAGTGGGCTGTAGAAGCTGGAAAACAAACTTTAACACCCTCATACATATATATATATATATATATATATATATATATATATGCATATGTATGTATATGTATATATATGTATGTATATATATATGTATGTATACACACACACACACACACACATCTATATATATAATGGCCATTGTTTGTATGTTACCCTTTCATCACAAAAAATGAGTATCTTGGGAGTGCTAGTGTGTGTAAGTTATATCTATGGAAGATGCTAGCTTTGTAGGGTGTAATTTCACACCATATCGCGCATATAATTGTCAGCTGGAATGGCTATTTTGAACAAAGGTTTTTTATTTGATCTAACTGTTAAAATAAAACATCAAGCAGATATAACTTGATATAACCAGATATAACTTGATATAACCAGATATAACTTGATATAACCAGATATAACTAGATGTAATGAAATCTATAACATAATTGTATGTATGGACCTTGTGACTCATGATGTTGTCATTGCAGGTGTCCTTGTGACATGACATATGGCATAAAGTGGGCATTTTAAACCTAGTGGAGCACATCACATCACATCTGCTTCACCGGGTCTGAACACAGCAGACTTTTTTGCAGAGAGAGAGAGAGAGAGAGAGGGGAGAAAAAGAGAGAGAGTGTGTGAGAGAGAAGGACAATTGACCTCCACCACCACTGGGAGAGAGGGGAGAAATAGAGAGGGGAGAAAAAAAGAGTGTGTGAGAGAGAGAGAGAGAGTGAGGGAAAAGAGAGAACATCGAATTCATTTGCCCCCAAAAAGAACTGGTCTACATCATTGGATGCAAACAAAGTCACATGTTTTATATCAGAGTGACCTCCTCCTAGAGAGATGTCTTAAGGAAGACTAGGGGCCTCTCATTTCACACAAAAAAAAAGAAAAAAGAACTTCATTGGATGGTTGTTCAGTCTTTTCATGAGTTTTGTTTTGCATCCCACAGGGTGTCCAAATTCACCCTCCTCAACAAACAAGCTTGGTGGGGTTGCCGGTATAGTCGCCGATGACCCAACCATGCACAAGTTGTACTGTGTTACATGTTTTATATATATATAAGGATGAAAGGCAAAGTTAACCTTGGCGGGATTTGAACTCAGAATGGCAAGGGCCATAACTCTATATATATATACTTACACCTCTCTAAGACAATGTCGCTGGACTGAGATCTTTGGCGCCACGCAGTAATACAGAAGACTCGCCTTGCCAATGTACAAAGTGAAACCTACTGTCAGTAGACACCTCTTAACCAAATATACACCCCAATGCACTACCCCTACCCTATCCTCCCACTCCCACTAACACCACCCTCTCTCTGTAAAGTTTGTACCACAACATCCAGTCCAAATAAATGAGATAATTGTTTCTACTTTTGGCACAAGGCCAGTAATTACCCAGTGTATTACTGGTACTTTATTTTATCGACCCCCGTAAGGATGAAAGGCAAAGTTAACCATGGCAAGATTTGAACTCATAATGGCAAGGGCCGTAACTCTATGCGTCAAAGCATGGCGTCCGAACCTCTACCGATTCTGCCAATCCACCGCCCTCAAATAAATGAGATAATGAGATCGAGATCGTGTAGGTGTCACGACAAAGAACACACAGTCCACGCTGTAATGTGGCCGTGTAGGTAACTTGGTAAAAACCTCCCAGTTCCACACTGTAAATGTGGTTGGTGTTAGGAAGGGCATCCAGCCGTAGAAAACCTGCCAGACAGTCCTATACGAGCGAGACATGGTCACCCGACCAACCTTGCCTCAAGTGGGACAACTCCCGTCTAAACCCATATTAGCGTGGAAGATAGACATTAAACGATGATGATGATGTATATATTTTAGAAAGTGAACAACACTATATATAATACTCCATTACATCTGATGAGCGAACTAGACATATGTTAACATTGTCTGGGATCCTGAAACCTTTGGTAATGGAGTTGTTATATTGTGTAGACATTATCAAAGCATATATATACGCACGTGAAGGCGCAGGCTTAGTGGTTAGAGCATTGGGCTTGCAATCGAAAGGTTGTGAGTTCAATTCTTGGACCTGGTGATGTGTTGTTTCCTTGAGCAAGACACTTTATTTCATGCCTATGGTGGTGAGTAGGGAGGTAGCCCTAGGGCGGAGGACACCAGAAGTCTCCACTGCTAGGCGTAGCCATCTCAGCATCTATGGTGGTGAGTAGGGAGGTAGCCCTAGGGCGGAGGACACCAGAAGTCTCCACTGCTAGGCGTAGCCATCTCAGTGCCTATGGTGGTGAGTAGGGAGGTAGCCCTAGGGCCGAGGACACCAGAAGTCTCCACTGCTAGGCGTAGCCATCTCAGCACCTATGGTGGTGAGTAGGGAGGTAGCCCTAGGACCGAGGACACCAGAAGTCTCCACTGCTAGGCGTAGCCATCTCAGTGCCTATGGTGGTGAGTAGAGAGGTAGCCCTAGGGCCGAGGACACCAGAAGTCTCCACTGCCAAGGGTACGACCGCAAACCTGTTGGAGAGCGACCGGTATTTGGAGAGTTTGCCCTCCTCAGCCTGACGTACAGCAGAACCTGGGTTAGTCGCAGACAACGCCTGGTTGCGGCTGTAGAAATTGTTGGTGTAAGTGGCATCCCAGACGAGAGGTTTGCCACCACGGAATGGAAAAATGGTCAAACCATCTTGCCGTTTGTGTTGTTTACTTTCTAATTAAATAGTTCTGTTTTATACATAGAGCACTCTTTTATCCTTTCCTTTTTCTTCGGAAATACTTAACATATATATATATATATATGTAGAAGTTATATTTAATTTGTTGGGATTCCAACAAACTTAAAAGTTTATAACTGATATAGAGCACTCAACAGTTTACTGGAACAAATATTGGATATATTAATAAATGGAAACTATATTTATAAAACCATAATTATTTTATTATATATATTTCAAGAGCGACCAAGCCAATCTTGGTGCGCTTTCATCAGATAAATAGTGACATAACCATGGAAAACAACCTTGATGGTTGAAAATTCGTTGTATTTTGTATTTTATCTGATGAAAGAGCACCAAGATGAATTGGTCGCCCTTGAAATATATATAATAAAATAATTATGGTTTTATAAATATAGTTTCCATTTATTAAAATAGTGTATATATATATATATATATATATATATATATATATATAGGCACACATACACTCTCACATACACTCTCTCTCACACACACACACACACCAATATAATAGAAATCCAAGCATATTTATTGATTTATATTTTTATCAATACAGTGAGTGAATTTGATAAGGAAAATAGAAATTATGCTTGAAAAAGCTAATTTAGATGTTTAGATTTCGAAGGAAGGTGTGAATATCTATATGATGGTGGTGATGGCGGTGGTGGTGAAGGTGGTGGTGATGGTGGTGGTGGTGGTGGTGGTGGTGGTGGTGAAGGTGGTGGTGGTGAAGGTGAAGGTGGTGGTGATGGTGGTGGTGGTGATGGTGGTGGTGGTGGTGAAGGTGGTGGTGGTGAAGGTGGTGGTGGTGGTGGTGGTGAAGGTGGTGGTGGTGGTGAAGGTGGTGGTGGTGATGATAATAACAATGATGATAGTGATGGTGGTGATGATAATCATGATGATGATGGTGGTGATGATTACGATGATGGTGATGGCAATGATGGTGATGATAGTGATGGTGGTGGTGGTGATAGTGATGATAGTGATGGTGGTGGTGATGATAGTGATGATAGTGATGATAGTGATGGTGGTGGTGGTGATGGTGATGATAGTGATGGTGGTGATAGTGATGGTGGTGATAGTGATGGTGGTGGTGGTGATGGTGATGATGGTGATGATAGTGATGGTGGTGGTGGTGATGGTGGTGATAGTGATGGTGGTGGTGGTGGTGATGATAGTGATGATGGTGATGATGGTGATGATAGTGATGGTGGTGGTGGTGATGATAGTGATGGTGGTGGTGGTGATGGTGGTGATGGTGGTGATAGTGATGGTGGTGGTGGTGATGGTGATGATAGTGATGGTGCTGGTGGTGATGGTGGTGATGATAGTGATGGTGGTGGTGGTGATGGTGGTGATGATAATCATGATGATGATGGTGGTGATGATTATGATGATGGTGATGATGGTGATGATAGTGATGGTGGTGGTGATGATAGTGATGGTGGTGGTGGTGGTGGTGGTGATGGTGATGATAGTGATGGTGCTGGTGGTGATGGTGGTGATAGTGATGGTGGTGGTGGTGGTGATGATAATCATGATGATGATGGTGGTGATGATTACGATGATGGTGATGATAGTGATGGTGGTGATGGTGATGATGATGGTGGTGGTGGTGGTGGTGGTGATGATAGTGATGGTGGTGGTGGTGATGGTGGTGATAATAACGATTATATTGATAATAATAATAATAATAATAATAATATATTGTAACAAGATTACAGAAAGTATTTGTAGAGAATGGTAGGATCATGTCAATAGTTAGGATAATGTGGTGGTGGTGGTGGGGTGTGGTGGTGGTGGTGGTAGAGATGGTGGTGGTGGTGGTGGTGGGGTGTGGTGGTGGTGGTGGGGTCTGGTGGTAGTGTTTATGGTGATGGTAGAGATGGTGGTGGTGGTGGTGGGGTCTGGTGGTGGTGTTTATGGTGATGGTAGAGGTGGTGGTGGAAGTGGTGGTGGTGTTTATGGTGATGGTAAAGGTGGTGGTGGAGGTGGTGGTGGTGTTTATGATGAAGGTAGTGGTGGTGGTGGTGGTGTTTATGATGATGGTAGAGGTGGTGGTGGTGGTGGTGTTTATGGTGATGGTAGAGGTGGTGGTGGTGGTGTTTATGGTGATGGTAGAGGTGGTGATGGTGGTGGTGTTTATGGTGATGGTAGAGGTGGTGGTGGTGTTTATGGTGATGGTAGAGGTGGTGGTGGTGGTGTTTATGGTGATGGTAGAGGTGGTGGTGGTGGTGTTTATGGTGATGGTAGAGATGGTGATGGTGGTGGTGTTTATGGTGATGGTAGAGGTGGTGGTGGTGTTTATGGTGATGGTAGAGGTGGTGGTGGTGGTGTTTATGGTGATGGTAGAGGTGGTGGTGGTGGTGTTTATGGTGATGGTAGAGGTGGTGATGGTGGTGGTGTTTATAGTGATGGTAGAGGTGGTGGTGGTGTTTATGGTGATGGTAGAGGAGGTGGTGGTGGTGGTGTTTATGGTGATGGTAGAGGTGGTGGTGGTGGTGTTTATGGTGATGGTAGAGGTGGTGGTGGTGTTTATGGTGATGGTAGAGGTAGTGGTGTTTATGGTGATGGTAGAGGTGGTGGTGGTGGTGTATATATATATATGTGTGTATGTGTGTATATATATATGTATATATATATATGTGTATATATATAAATATATATATATATGTGTGTGTATATATATATGTGTGTGTGTATATGTATATATATATACATGTGTATATATATATATGTATATATGTGTGTATATATATATACACACACCCATATATATATAATGTGGGTGTTCTTTAGGTTAAATAGTTCCAAAAGAAATTTACTATTTTCTAATTAGAATAAGGAAATTGTAAATTTATTCTGGAAAATTCTAAAAAATATAATGAAGTCTCTTTGGGCTAAATTCTTGTGAGAATATTTAGCATAGATGCTAATACATTTATGTACATATATGCAGATTTGTGTATATATATGCATATATGCATGTCTGTATATATATATATATATTTATATATATATGTATATATGTGTGTGTGTGTAATATATATATATATCAAGTAAGAATATTTTCGAAATATATATATATATATATATATATGATTATGTGTGTGCATTATATATATATATGTATATATATATATATATGTATGTATATGTATATATATATATATATATATATATATATATATATGTATATGTATATATACATACTGAAAGGTTATATATATATATGTATATATATATACACACATACTGAAAGGTTTTATATATATATATACATACTGAAAGGTTTTATATATATATACACACATACTGAAAGGTTATTTATTTATATATATATATATACACACTTTGATTACATGTACAGGCAATATTTATTAGAATGCTTTTGAAGTGTATATATATTTTGGGGGCATACCCTGTATATATGTATGTGTACATATAGACATACACATATGTATGTATATATATATATGTATGTTGTATGTATGTGTATATATATATATATATATATATATATGTGTGTTAGTGAGTGTGTATATACGAATATAAAACTCAATATTTTATGTATGTATGTATGTATATATATATATGTATGTATATATAATCCACATTATCAGCCAGATTCTTGTAGTTATATAACTGAAAACTTTAGTGTGTAATGGCGTAAGTTGTCAGAAAAAAGGGGAGAAAGACATACAAGATTTAATTCTGTATAATAACTTAAGAAAAAGACACCCATTGCCAAGTTTAATCTATTAATAAGGAGGAAGGTATATATATATATATATATATATATATATAAATTACATGAATCAAAGTTCTGTTCAAACCATTTATTAGCTTACAATTGTTTCGTGCAAACCGAGGTTTGGAGTCTTCGGAGCAATTTTTCAATGATTGTTTACATACATGACCTCCTTTCCAACACAAGAGACATACAGAAACATATGTATATATCGATGCACAGTGGGGTGACATCCATTGTAATATTTTAGCATGGCAATTTACATTCAAAAATTAAAATCATATTAAAACAAAATTAAAACAAAATTAAAGTTAAAATACAACATCAGCAGTTTACGAAGATAATGCAAGAAGATAGTTTGAAGTAGTTAGTGTATGCAATAGTTACACGTGGGGCATGCACGTGTGTCTTATTTATATAAGATTAATGTGTGGCAAGGTGTTATATGCAATACAAGCACTTTAAGCGGGCAATCAAGAGTATTATGGGGGTTGTATTGGTAAAGTATTTTTTATGTATGATAAAGGTAGTAATAAATTACTGTCTTTCACTGTTTAGGGTTTAAAATATATATAACTATAAAAAGTTTTAGTATATACATAACCATAAATAGTATCCTTAATACTATATATATATATATATATATATATTTGTTGGAAATGGTTTTTGTAATGTATAAAACTAGAGAGGATTGGTTGTGATCACCTATATAATGAGGTGGTGGTGGTGGTGGTGTTGGTGGTGGAGAGACATATAGTGGTGGTGGTGGTGGTGGTGGGTGTGGTGAAAGAAGTAGTGGTGGTGGTGTGGTGGTTGGGATCATCTATATAATGAAGTAATGTGAACCACATTACAGAGTCCACTGGGTGTATCTTATCATGGCCGCAACACTAGAGAGGATGTCCTGTCCTTGACAAATTGAAAGAGGCTTCTCTTCCCTACATTGTTTCTGTTCAATTGTGAACCACATTACAGAGTCCACTGGGTGTATCTTATCATGGCCGCAACACTAGAGAGGATGTCCTGTCCTTGACAAATTGAAAGAGGCTTCTCTACCCTACATTGTTTCTGTTCAATTGTGAACTACATTACAGAGTCCACTGGGTGTATCTTATCATGGCTCTAACACTAGAGAGATCACTTTGTTTATATGTCATCTCCATTCTTACTTTTCCTTGCTTTGCAATTGAATCTGTCTCTATTCTATTTCTTACTATTTATATTCTTAAAAGAAATTGTTCTGAACATTACAAAGGCTTTCACCTACTTGAATATAATTCATGGAGAGAATGTTGACACATGAGAGTTATTTAATTTATCATAAGTAAATAGACTGAATGTGTTTGAAACAGAGAGAGAAGAAGGGGGGGGGGGGTAGAGAGAGCAAGAGAGAGAGACAGAGAGAAGAGAGAGAGAGGAAACAGAGAGATTGAGAGTGAGAAGCGAGAGAGGCAGAGATAGAAAGATAGAGACAGAGAAAAACAGAGAGAGAGAGAGAGGGAGAGAGAGAGAGAGAGAGAGAGAGAGAGAGAGAGAGAGAGAGAGAGAGAGAGAGAGAGACACAAAGATAAATAGTAAAAAAGAAAAAAAAACAGTAGAAAATACTAAAGGGATTCTCTCTCAGAATAACATCAAAACATTTATTTACAAAATAGGAATTTCCGCATTATACATACATATATATATATAGAGAGAGTGCTGAAGTACTGAATGAGTGTGTAAATATAAACCCATTATATGTAATATTTTAAAAGGTTCGGTAGTTAAATAGTTGTGATATTTTATCTTGTACAAATTGGTGCTGCATTTTAACTTTCAATATCCTCTTTCATATAATTATTTACTTGTATATAGACATTAATATCTATATACAAGTAAATGGTGGTGGAATGGCAGTATCGGTAGAGGGTCAGACGCCATGCTTTGACGCATAGAGTTACGGCCCTTGCCATTCTGAGTTCAAATCCCGCCGAGGTTAACTTTGCCTTTCATCCTTACGGGGGTCGATAAAATAAAGTACCAGTAATACACTGGTATAATTTCTGGCCTTGTGCCAATAGTAGAAACAATTAATATCTATATATACTCACATTAATGATATTAATTGTTTCTACTTTAGGCACAAGGCCAGCAATTACCCCAGTGCATTACTGGTACTTTATTTTATCGACCCCGTAAGGATGAAAGGCAAAGTCAACCTCGGCGAGATTTGAACTCAGATCGTAAAGGGATGTAACTATGCTGGAAAGCATGGCGTCCGACCCTTTAATGATATTAATAAATGGAAACTATATTTATAAAACCATATTTATTTTATTATATATATTTCAAGGGTACCAAAATTTTGGTACGCTCTCATCAGATAAAATACAAAATTTGTTTTATAAATGTTGACATACCCAAGAAACCAGACCTTATCGGCTCAGGTTCAGTTTGGATATTATTTATGTATATAGGTGAAATATTTATCTGCTTGGGGTGAGGAGAAACCAGAGTTCTGAGTTCAAATCCTGGCAAGGTCCGCTTTGCCTTTCATCCTTGCGTGGTTGATAAAATAAAGTACCAGTAATGCACTGGGGGTTGATTTAATCAACTTTCCCCTTCTCTTCAAATTGCTGGCCTTGTGCCTAAAGTAGAAACAATTATTTATGTACAGTAATACCTCGCTATATCACGGATTTTTCTTTGGAACATATCTAATTTCCTATTGCAGTAATCCTCGCTACATTGCGGATTTTTCATTAGAACGTACCTATTTTCTGATCACGGTATGTACGTCTGATTAAAAAGTGTTTAAACTTTAATCTTATTAAATAAGTTTAGATGTGATTGAAGTGTATATTGTAAGGAAGGGGCATCTCAAGGCTTTAACTATGAAAAAATGTTTTTATTTTTTATTCCATTACTGTTTTACTGATTGTGTTTTTCTCTAATCTACTAAAATCCCTTCATAGATTGACGGGAGATGTGCAATGTATTACCAAGTAGCTACCGTGGCTGGCAATGGTCCTCATTGGTAACTAGTGTTATGATGGTTGGTGGTAGTTTCTATACGATCGTTACTGGCTGTTTTTGGTGTTTAAATACAAAAGTGTTTTAATGAGTTTATATGTACTTAAAACATGTAGGAGAGCTATTTTAAGGCTTAAACTATGAACACGACTGTTGTCTTTATGGTCTCTCTATATCACGGATTTTCATTTATCGCGGTTGGTTCTTGAATGAACCCCTCATGATAAACGGGGGATTGCTGTATATATAATATATACACATATATTCTTATGCTTCTCTTGTCTCCTCCTCCTCCCATTTTGTAAGGTCTCAATTGACAGAAGCCGTCACTCTGTTTTGATAATTTGCTGTGTACAGAGTAAGAAATATTCCACAGTATTTGAATTCGATTTTTTCCAATAAATTATTGAGAATAGTGATTTCAAGACAAAAAAAAACTTACATATGGCAATGAAACATATGTAAATGGTAGAAATAAATCCTACTGTATTGCTTATCTATGTTAATCTTTATATATATATATATATATATATATATATATATATATATACGGAACAAAGAATCAGAATTGCATCATTTACATATTTAATTACATATTACATATGTTTCACTGTTGATCAGCTCGAGGAATGATCAAATAATGTTCTTTCCTGACTCTGGAATCAGAAGCTCCTCAGATATGTATTCTCACATGTAGACACATGTCTAATAGTAGGTATAAATTCAAGTTGTAGCCACAGTTTAGCAGATACCAATCGAATTCTTTGAGTACATATCATCATCATCATCATCATCATCAACGTTTAACGTCCGTGTTCCACGCTTGCATGGGTTTGGACGGGGGTAGTCCCACTTGAGGCAAGAGTGATTGTCTTGCTCGCATAGGACTGTCTGGCAGGTTTTCTACAGTTGGATGCCCTTCCTAACACCAACCACATTTACAGTGTGGGTCTGTAATATATATATATATAAATATATATAAATATATATATATATATATATATATATATATATATATATATATATATATATATATATATATATATATATTCAAATATATTTATATATATTCATAGATATATATGTATATATAGATATATGTGTTTATATATATAAATATATTTATAAGGAGCTCTTACACATGTTACGCCCAAGTTGGGCTCCTCAGAGGCTCAGAAGAAAGTAAAGGGTTTAATTAGGAGCCCTAAATGGGTATGAATACGATTTTAACATCGAAATTCATATCTCGGTGTTACAGATTTTCGATGTTAAAATCGTATTCATACCCATTCAGGGTTCCTAATTAAACCCTTTACTTTCCTCTGAGCCTCCAAGGAGCCCAACTGCGGCATAACATGTGTAAGAGCTCCTTATAAATATATTTTAACGGTGTGCTTCTCTTTCTTCAATTGTTTTGATTATAATTGCTTTGCTTAAATTCGCATTCTAAGTTTTAAAGCTTCTAATATTTAACCCTGTCTGCACAAGCATCGAGCACAAAAGCAGCTGCTTATGGCAATTAATTATCTGTGTCATCTCCTTCTATAATGCTTCTTCTCTATATTCTCTCTCTCGATACTGTAACATTTTATT
>OZ024765.1:12370059-12375059 GCA_964016885.1 Eledone cirrhosa | reverse complement strand
ACCAAAGTACTCAATACTTAGGGTAGTAGAGTGGGTAATAGGAACAAGTAAGACCCTGACGGCTGAGCTCAAGCCGTTTCGACGGCTAATTCTGTACTGAATTAGCCGTCGAAACGGCTTGAGCTCAGCCGTCGGGGTCTTACTTGTTCCTATATATATATATATGTATATATATGTATGTATGTTTGTTCAAGTTGTGTAGGCTAGGTCACCATATCCCAATGTGTTCTAAGAAGTGACTTAACAGGTTGGCACCAGGAAGAACAGCCAGTTGTAAAGCATTACTTTAAACTGGATCTCATCATGAGAATCTTGTCATGTGACCTGTTAAACTAATCCCTGTGCTAGCAGGGAAAATGGCTTTAAAACGATTGTGTTGTTTGATCATGATAAACATGGTTTCACATACAAAAGATAGCACTCAGTCCTTCAAGCAGTCAATGGAACCGTAATTTCTGATTGACTCGTAGTTTCAAAAAGCTGCTACAATGTTGTAGAAATATTCAAATGGTGGTGGATTGGCAGCATCGGTAGAGCGACAGACATCATGTTTTATGTCATAAGATTACACTCCTTTATGATCTGTGTTCAAATCTTGCCAAGGTTAGCTTTGCCTTTCATCCTCACGGGCTCGATAAAATGCAGTACCAATAATGCACTGGAATCTATTTAACCGTTTAACATTGACAATACTCTATATTTACTATTATATTTTTGAGGTAAAGGCTTTATCTTATATAATTATCTCACATAATATTGAATCTATAAGATTTTGATATTATTTATTTTGAGAACAATACCTTAATGTCTGTATGACGGGCCAGTTACAGCTGGTTTGAACAGAAAGAGGTGAGAGAATCCTGGCCAGATACGGCCGGTTTAAATGCTAAAGGGTTATTCGACTTTCTCTTCCCAAAAAATTGTTGGCCATGTGCCTAAATCAGAAACTAATATATAAAGGGTAAAGCATGAGAAATAAAACAAAGCAATGTTTTTACCCAGTATATTTCAACAATATTTCAGGGTAGACTAAGGGAGGTCTTCCACCCTTAGTCTACCTTGAAATATTGTCATACTAGTGCCATGACAAAAAATGTACCCAGTATGTCCTGTAAAGTAGTAGTTCTGGTGCTTTGACAAAAAACACTCTGTCCGCCTTGTAAGGTGGTTGTGCTGGTGCCACAACAAAAATCACACAATTGACTTTGTATGGTGCTCATATTGGTGTCACAACAAACAGTACCTAGTCTTTCCTATAAGGTTATCATACTGGTGCCATGTCAACAATTAACCAGTCCATCCTCTAACATAGAAGTGCTGGTGCTATGACAAAAGACCCTCTGTCCACCCTGGAAGTTGGTAGTGCTGGTGTCATGACAAAAAGCTCACAGTCTATCTTAGAAGGTGGTCATATTGATATCACAACAAAAAGCACCTTGTCTTCCCTGTAAGGTTGTCATACTAGTGCCACAACAAAAAAAAAGCACCCAGTCAATCCTGTAACATTGAAGTGCTTATGCTATGTCAAAAAAAACACCCTGTCCACCTTGTAAGATGGTTGTGCTGGTGCCACAACAAAAATCACCCAGTCTACTCTGTAAGGTAGTCATACTTATGCCATGTCAAAAATCACCCAGTTCACTCTGTACGGTTGTAATTATGGTGCCACAGTAAAGTGGTTGGCATTAGGAAAGGTATCCAACCATAGCAAACCAGGCACAAAATTGAATATATGAACAAGAAATAAATTGTCACCTGACCTGTCTAGTCTAATAACACGATAGCTGATCTAATGCATAAAAGCATGAAAAATAAATGATAAAAAGTAATGATGTTCATGATGATGATGGCGATGAAAAAATCAATAAAGCAGACCAATATTGACTAAAATGAGGTGTCAGATAATATCATGGAGTAAGTGATGTCGCCATTTTTGGTCTCAGTGAAGAATTCTTCAGACAACAGACAATTTCCTCACACAGGACTTTTATTTCAATCAATCTCTGGGATGTTACAATGTGATTTACGTTTTATAATCTGTATTTCTACCGAAAATATGTCATTGGGGTTTCATGTTTCGTATTGAAGAAGGAAACAAGCTTTTTTTTTTTTTTTTATATTTTAATATAAATCCTATATATATAGGATTCCTTCATAAAAACTGATGAAACTACTGCACAGTCATGTTTTCAGTATATATTTGAAAGAAAAGTGGTTACCTAATTAAATAGATGTCTGTATTTATATATATATTTATATAAATATGTGTGTATATATATATATATATATATATATATATATATATATAGTTTAATAAATGAACAGAGAACAAAAAACAGAGAGGCAGTACAAATGAAATTAGTATTAGTTTCATGCTTTCAGGGAAAAAGCGGACGTAAAATGAAATGATGATGATGATGATGATGATATTTTGTTTCTGAATTTGTTTAGCAAGATTCTTTATCTGAAAACGTGTGTTGAAACCGATATTGTTATACTTTGGGAGGGTCATGTTGCCAATAAGAAACACACACACCAGTTGCTTTCACTTCAATTTATTATAAATTAAATTTATAAATTTAGGAATTTATAAATTTCCGGTTGGTTGGTTGGTTCCACAACCAGAACACACACAAAAACAAGATGGCGTAGGACAGAACAAAGGAGAGGCACAAAAACAAAGAAAAGAATCCCCAGTCACTGAAGAGGTCACAGAATGTGTGAAGAAAGAACTTTGACAATATATGAACAATCGTCTGGTTGTGGAACCAACCAACCAACCGGAAATTTATAAATTCCTAAATTTATAAATTTAATTTATAATAAATTGAAGTGAAAGCAACTGGTGCGTGTGTTTCTTATTGGCAACATGACCCTCCCAAAGTATAACAACATATATATATATATGTAAAAACGTATAAATATTTATGTATGCATATGTATGTGTGTGTGTGTATATATGTATTTATATAAATAAACATATATATAGATAATTTTGTATGTATCTACGAATCAGCTTACACACATACACACACAAACATATATGTATACACACACACACAGATATATACACACACACACCTAGATATATATACACACACACACACACATGCGCACACACATATATACGAGTAAGACATGGTCACCCTATCAATCTTGCCTCAAGTGGGACAATTCCCGTCTAACCCATGCTAGCGTGGAAAATAGACATTAAACCATGATGATGATGATGATATATATATATATATATTTATTAAAATAACAGATTAAAATTTAAGCAAAGAATCACTGCTTTCACCCTTAACCCTTTAGCATTCTATGTACTATACATGCACCTTTGACGAATTGTAGTGCACCTGAGCACTTTACACAATAATTTCATTATTATATATATATATATATATATATATATATATATATATATATATATATATATATATATATATATATATATATATATATATATATATATATATATATATATATATATATATATATATATATATATATATATGTGTGTGGAGGCACATGGCTTAGTGGTTAGATCATTGGGCTTGCGATCGAAAGGTTGTGAGTTCAATTCTCAGACCGGGTGATGTGTTGTTTCCTTGAGCAAGACACTTTATTTCACATTGCTCCAGTTTACTCTGTAGAAATGAGATGATAGGACTGGGGTCCCTACCATTCCACTGTAAAGTGGACGTGTAGGTGCCACGGCAAAAAAAAAAAGCAGCCAGCACCCACTGTAAATGAGGTTGGTGTTAGGAAGGGCATCCAGCTGTAGAAATCAAGCCAGAATCAGTTCCCGTCCCACCGGGAAAAGTGGACGTAAAATGGTGATGATGATGATGATGATGATGATATATATAAAAATCTGTAGAGCAAATTTCTATTATATGTACAGATTAAAGTTGAAGCAAAGAATTGCTGTTATTTCTCAATTCAGAGAAATAGCTGTTCTACCTGGAGATGGAAGGGGATTTTTAAAATAAATATATGGTATGATATGGACCCATAACTCTTGAGGGCGTCGCAGGGGTGCCATATTGAAATACAACGTTTCTATGGCATTTTTAAAACCTGAGCCAAAATGAATACTACAGCTGTAGAAACGAGATGATAGGGACTGGGTTCCATATCATTCCACTGCAAAGTGGTCGTGGAGATGCCACGAAAAAAAAAGCATATATATATATATATATATATGTTATGGAATACTGTTAGCTTCTCGCTACAACTATTTCTATACTTTTCATTTATATATATATATATATATATATATATATATATATATATATATATGTGGTTAGAGCATTGGCCTTGCAATCGAAAGGTTGTGAGTTCAATTCTCAGATCGGGTGATGTGTTGTTTCCTTGAGCAAGACACTTTATTTCACATTGCTCCAGTTTACTCAGCTGTAGAAATGAGATGATAGGACTGGGGTCCCTATCATTCCACTGCAAAGTGGTCGTGGAGGTGCCACGGCAAAATAAGCATATATATATATATATATATGTTATGGAATACTGTTAGCTTCTCGCTACAACAATTTCTATACTTTTCATTTATATATATATATATATATATATATAAATTATTTCTGAGGTCAGCATAAGACCTATTTCTTCCCTAAAATAATCCTTCATTCATAATATTCTTTTCCATCCAAACCTGAAATCTACCTTCCTCTACCCATAATTTAAGGTTCTTCTACTACTATATTACTATCCTGACCCTCACTATCTCTCTATTGGTCAATTCAAGACCTGTTCCCAAACAGACCTATTGTATTGAATCTTTGTTTTTTTCAATAAACAAATATCATTATTTCTGAAGACAGCAGTATCAGTAGAGGGTCGGACGCCATGCTTTGACGCATAGAGTTACGGCCCTTGCCATTCTGAGTTCAAATCCCGCCGAGGTTAACTTTGCCTTTCATCCTTACGGGGTCGATAAAATAAAGTACCAGTAATACACTGGGAAATTGCTGGCCTTGTGC
>OZ024765.1:12355059-12357559 GCA_964016885.1 Eledone cirrhosa | reverse complement strand
ACAGATAATAATAACAAACAGATAATAATAACAATAACAAACAGATAATAATAACAATAACAAACAGATAATAATAACAATAACAAACAGATAATAATAACAATATCAAACAGATAATAATAACAATAACAAACAGATAATAATAACAAACAGATAATAATAACAATAAAGATGATAATAATAACAAGGCCAACAATTGCCCCAGTTCATTACTGGTAGTTTATTTTTTTTTTTATCGACGCTATAAGGTTGAAAGGCCAAGCTAGCCTTGATGGGATTTGAACTCAGACAGTAAAGGGGTGTAACTCTAAGCTACAAAGCATAGCGTCTGACCCTCTACCAATACTGCCAATCCACTGCCCTAATAATAATAATAATAATAATAATAATAATAATAATTGTTTCTACTTTAGGCACAAGGCCAGCAATTACCCAGTGCATTACTGGTACTTTTTTTTATCGACCCCGTAAGGATGAAAGGCAAAGTCAACCTCGGCGGGATTTGAACTCAGATAATAATAATAATAATAATGATAATAACAATGGAAGTAACAATAAGGAGGAAGAGCAACTTTCATGAAAAATACCTTCATAGCACTTTCTTTAAGAAAACGGAATTCAGAGATCCACGGGCATGGAACTGGTTAAAAAGAGGAGATTTTAAAAAAGCTACAGAAGGAATGCTAATAGCTGAACAAGAGCAGGGCCTCAGAACAAAGTGGGTGAAACCATATTGACATAGAGGAGGCTAGCTCACTGTGTAGGATCTGTGGAGAGAAAGAGAGAGAGGAGACTGTGGCTCACATCGTATCCGAGTGTAAACAGCTAGCCCAGACTCACTATAATGGCTGGAGACATGATATGATAGGAAAGGTGATTCACTGGTATCTATGCAAACTAAAGAATTTACTACATTCTGAGAAGTGGTATGAGCATAAGCCAGAGTCAGGGATAGAAAACGATCAGGTGAAGGTGCTATGGGATTTTAGAATACAGATGGACAAGAAATTAGAACACAATAGGTCTGACCTGGTGGTTTTTGACAAAGAATAAAGATCATGCCTGATTGTAGATGTAGCCTGCCCCTTTGACACAAGAGTGCAAGAAAAGGAGTGGGGGAAATTAACCGATACCAGGATTTAAAGTGGGAGTTAAAAAGGATTTGGAACTGCCATGAAATCAAGGTCGTCCTGGTTGTCATAGGAGCACTAGGTACTATCTCAAAGAGTCTCCAAGGATGGTTAAAGAAGATTAGTCCAGCCCTGTTTTTTGGAACACTTCAAAAGGCATGCTTGCTGGGAACAGCAAGAACCCTCCGATACATCCTGAATATCTGAGGCTGCAGGTAGTGGCTTGATATTCATTTCAACAAACTTTCCAGTTAAATAACATCAATGACTGAGACTCAAAGATTGATAATAATTGTTTCTACTTTTGGCACAAGGCCAGCAATTACCCAGTACATTACTGGTACTTTATTTTATCGACCCCGTAAGGATGAAAGGCAAAGTTAACCTCGGCTGGATTTGAACTCAGACCATAAAGGGCCGTAACTCTTTGTTGTAAAGCATGGCGTCAGACCCTTTACCAATACTGCCAATCCACCGCCCTTATCTGCCAATCTAATAATAATGGTTTCTTATATAGGCACAAGGCCAGCAATTTTTGGGGAGGGAAATGTCGATTAAATCGACCTCAGTACATTACTGGTACTTTATTTTATCGACCCCCATAAGGTTGAAATGCAAAGCTAACCTTGGTGGGATTTGGACACACAATGTAAAAGGCCATAACTCTATGCTGCAAAGCATTTTGTCTGAGTCTCTACCGATACTGCCAATCCACTGCCCTTATCTATCATCATCATCATCATCATTTTACGCCTGCTTTTCCTTGCTTCAAGGGTGGGACGGGTCCTTTTCAGCACAGAATCTCTCCATTCCTCACAGTCCTTTGTCATCTCCTCCGTGAGCTTCAGCGATCTGAGGTCAGCTCTCACCACCTCTGCCCCTGATTTTCATCACCTTCCTCTACTGCGTCTTCCTTCTACTGGGATTTCTTGGCACTTCTTTACCCAGCGGTCATCTTCCATGCGTATCACATGTCCATACCATCTCAGTCTTCTCTCTCAACTCATCACATGTCCATACCATCTCAGTCTTCTCTCCCGCACACTACAACTTATCCCTCTTATACCCAGTTTCTCTCTCAACTCATCACATGTCCATACCATCTCAGTCTTCTCTCCCGCACACTACAACTTATCCCTCTTATACCCAGTTTCTCTCTCAACTCATCACATGTCCATACCATCTCAGCCTTCTCTCCCGCACACTACAACTTATCCCTCTTATACCCAGTTTCTCTCTCAACTCATCACATGTCCATACCATCTCAGTCTTCTATCCCACACACTACAACTTATCCCTCTTATACCCAGTTTCTCTCTCAACTTATCACATGTCCATACCATCTCAGTCTTCTCTCCCACACACTACAA
>OZ024765.1:12337559-12352559 GCA_964016885.1 Eledone cirrhosa | reverse complement strand
ATTTAGGTATTTGTTATGTAAGGTGTAATGCAAAGCACATGATAGAGTTGGATAGGTGATTTTCATTCAAGTGTTTTTGTGTTGTAGTTCGTATGTATGTGTATATGTTGTTTGTAACATGTTTCGACATTCCCTATTCTCTGATCATTCCAGATTTCCCTCTGGAAGAAACAATTGTCAGCAAATAAATGTTCTAAACTAAAATTTGATCGTTTTAACATTTTGTATCTCGGCTCCGTAAAACACTTGAACTGGAATCGAACTCACAACCTCAAGATTGTGAATCTAATTCTCTAACCACTCATCCACACGCCTTCACCAAAACATCAAAATATAACATAAAATATAGGCCGGCAAATATGGTATATTGTTATTAATAATTTAGCGCTAAAAAGCATGAAAAAATATTTATTGCCACGAAAAAAGCCATAAAAATTGTGGAAGATATTTACGATTCCATCAATAGGCAGTGGTTTCCACAAACAATTATTAGTTAGGTCCTCAGGAAATTCTGTGAATAACTGGGACTGCGAATGCTAGGGGTACACTGTACACTATAAATATATACGTATATATCATCTTCATCATCATCGATTAACGTCTATCTTCCACACTAGCATGGGTTAGGCGGATTTGTCCCATTTAGAGGCAAGTTGGGTCGGGTGACTGTGACTCACTCATATAGGAGAGTTTCTGGCTGGTTTTCTACGTCTGGATGCCCTTCCTAATGCCAACCACATTTACAGTGTGCGCTGGGTGCTTTTTGCCGTGTCTTTTACAAGTTTACTTTACAGTGTGGGCTGGGTGTTTTGGGGATTGTTTTCTATGGCTGGATGCCCTTCCTAATGCCAACCACATTGACAGTGTATGCTGGGTGCTTTTTGTTGTCTTTTACAAGTCCACTTTACAGTGTGGGCTGGGTGTTTTGGGGATTGTTTTCTATGGCTGGATGCCCTTCCTAATGTCAACCACATTTACAGTGTATGCTGGGTGCTTTTTGTCATGACCCCTACATCATTCATCATCATCATCTTCATCAATTAACGTCTATCTTCCACACTAGCATGGGTTAGACGGGTTTGTGCCAATTAGAGGCAAGTTGGGTCAGGTGACCATGTCTCACTCATATTGGAGGGTTTCTGGGTGGTTTTCTACGGTTGGATGCCCTTCCTAATGCCAACCACATTGACACAGGCTGACACAAGGGTCAGCTACTGTGGCAGACCCACCGAGGATGTGCTGCATGCTTACAGCTTCGTCAGTCAATAAAACAATAGAGTGGAAGCACAGTGAGTCCGGGTCTCCCAAACACCAAATTGGGCTGACAAATATGATTGGTTGGATTTCACTGCTTAAAAATATAAAAATCCATTTTTGTCAAATTTTTATTTTTTTTATTATTTTTTTTTTTTGAAATTTCATTTTTCAAAGATTGTTTTATTTTTTTTTTTTTTAGTTTTCTTTAAAAATATATTTTTCCATACCCTCAGGAATATTTTCTGGAAAGTTCTGTTGATTTTAGGTAATTAGCTTCTATCTAATGAGATGCAAATAAAATTGTTGTTTTGCTAATTATTTTATCCTTCAGTCAATTTTCCATGACAGCCAATGAATATATTACCACTTCTATTTTTTTTGCAGGGTGGGGTGGTATTGGACGTAGGTTTGTGGTGGTGATCAAGTCGAAGTCTGTTGTATATCTTTTCAAATGTCTTGGATGGTGGTGCTGTTGCTGGTAGTTATGGTGGAGAAGGATTTACACATACACTCACACAGATATCTATATCATCATCATCATCATCATCATCACCGTTTTACGGCCGTTCTTCCACGCTAGCATGGGTTAGACGTGTTGTCCTGTTATGGGCAGTCTCTGGTCGGCTGACCATGCCTTGCTCATATGGGAACTGATCTGGCTTGATTTCTACAGCTGGATGCCCTTCCTAACACCAACCTCATTTACAGTGAGTGCTGGGTGCTTTTTTTCCGTGGCGCCTACACGTCCACTTTACAGTGTGGGCTGGGTACTTTTTTGCCGTGGCACCTCCACGACCACTTTGCAGTGGGAGGGTGTGGGGGCCATATTGTCTATATGCTTCAGCTTGTACCCATGGGAGGTCGGGTACTCTGTATTACTCCGTGACGCCAGAGGTCACGGTTGTGTGTCGTCGCCTTTGAGAGGTGTAATTGGGTAAGCTCAGCTTTTATCACCTCATCCCAGGTCTTCTTGGGTCTCCCCACTCCGCGGTTTCCATTGACTTCTAGTGCTCTGCACCTTTTTATGCAGCTGTCATCCTTCATACGCATCACATTTCCATACCAACGCAACCGCCTCTCCTGCACACAGCATTTGATTCCTCTTATGCTCAGTCTACAGCTGGATGCCCTTCCTAACATGAATCACATTATGAACTGGGTGCTTTTTGTTGTGACACCTACACGACCAACTTAGAGTGTGGGCTGGGTGTTTTTTGTTTTTTGTTGCAAAATTGTTTTCTTTTTTATTTTTCTCATCTGTTTTTGATTCACTGATGAATACCTTAGTAGGTAGGTTGGTTTTAGGTCTACCTGACCTACCTATCCTCAAAACCAATTTCTTTCAGAGAAGGAGAGAGAGGAAGTGAGAAAGACATATTAGAGGAAGAATCAACCTTAGTACTCAGCTGATATATATATATCTAGGGTGGATAAAATTCCCGAGATCCATGGACGAGTTCTCTCCAGCGGTCTCTGTCCCTCATCATCGCTGCCATGTCCTGCGTCTCCAAGAGACCCGTGTCTGTCCTTAGGGCATCATCATATGTCAACCTCGGTCATCCTCTTCTAGTGTGTCCATGCAGGGGCTCCTACAGGTGCACTGAGTGCAGTGTCAACTCTGACTGTATATATGTATCATTTGATATATAATATACTATTATATCATCTTCACGCCCCCCCCCCCCCCCGTTAGGCCACAGCACCCTCTGGAACGTCTCAATGCCCCCAAGAGAGCAGAAGCATCCATTTGGAGAACAACTCTGCTTTAATTTCATGAATAGGCTCTTCCATTGATTCAACAACTGGAACATTCATTGTTGAAAGTGGTTGAGGTTCATTCCAAACATCAAGTGATTTTTCATCTTTCATTACTATGTTTCTAATGGAACACACTGACTATGTATTACAATTATTTTTGAAAATAACCAAGCATTTGGAGGGATTTAATAAAACAATTAAGTCTTTCATTAGTAAACTGATATTTAGTTAATTAATTAATAAACATTTCTCACATAAAATTGTCAGCAAAGATTTGAATGCTAGCAATTTTGTATAAAAAAATCCTGGATGCTTTGGTATCAAAAGGGTTAAAGTGTTTATATTTATCTGAAAATCTCCCATTATAATATTTTGTAAGAACCTCTATTAAGTTATGCTCCACACACCTGTTTAATAATGAGAAATTAATTATATTGCTAGAACACTCTAATTTCTTGATTGTTTTTAAAATGATTAGAACATCATAGGCAGTGTGTTTTCTTTAAAAACATGGTCAGAAATGAGTTAAATAAACCAACCCTACTACAAATAAAAAATTTAGACAGAAATTTTTTGTTATTAAAATATTTTGTAAGCAAAATTAAGGATGGTAGGTTGGCAGTATCAGTAGAGCATCAAACAATATGCTTTGTAGCATAGAGTTACAACCCTTTGTGTTCTGAGTTCAAATCCTGCTGAAGTTGTACCAGTAATGCAGTGGTTTGATGTAATTCACTTTACTCTCCACCAAAATTGTTGGCCTTGTGCCTAAATGTTGTTGTTACAGCTCACACCTATGTAGGTTTAACCCTTTAGCATTTACATTATTCTATATTTACGATTGTATTTTCATAGTAAAGGCTTTATCTCACATAATTTTCTCACATATCAAATCTATGAAATTTTGATATTATTTTGAGAATAATATCTTAACATAAGTATGAGCAGACAGTTATGGCTGGTTTGAATAGAAAGAGGTGAGAGAATTCAGGTCGGATACAGCCAGTTTAAATGCTAAAGGTTTAAAGTTCCACTATTATTATTAAAGATAAAATAAAGTACCAGTTATGCGCTGGGTTTGACTTTCCTCTCCCCAAAATTGTTGGCCTTGTGTCTAAATCAGAAACCATTATTGAGGGCGGTGGATTGGCAGTATTGGTAGAGGGTTGGACGCCATGCTTTGCAGCATAGAGTTACAGCCCTTTATGATCTAAGTTCAATCCCGTTGAGGTTAAGTAAGCCTTTCATCCTTATGGGGTCGACAAAATAAAGTACCAGTAATGCACTGGGTAATTGCTGGCCTTCTGACAAAAGTAGAAACAATTATTATGAAATATGAAATAAAGTACCAGTAATGCACTGGTGTCGATTTATTTGACTTTTCCCTCCGCCAAAATTGTTGGCCTTGTGCCTAAATCAGAAACTAATATATTATGGGAGAAAATCCTGTTAGAAATGTTGCAGAATTTTCTTTTAATCTCTTCATTTTACCAAATTCAAATGCTCGGGTAAAAAGCTTATTCAATAGCACGAATGTTATTAAAATAAAATTGAGAAATAGGAGAAGCTTCAAAAGCTTGCAGCTATTCTTTATGTAGAATATTGTAAGAAAGAACATGAACAAAAAAACCTGTTGCAAAGATTATTTTTCACCTGTAACATTAAATAAAATTGACTCCATAGAGACATACCTAACTCAAAAATAAAGTAGTAGTGATGGAAATATCGAAACATTCAATCATTTGAAATATTTCTTAAATACTTGATCAAATCAGATTTATAATAATCGAAGATTTAATGCCTACACTTCTTTTTCAATAACCTAAGTATGGATGAGTTGAGAGAGAAACTGTGTATAAGAGGAATAAACTGTAGTGTGCAGGAGAGATAACTTCATTCTTATGTCCATGTAATGCGCATTGAAGATGACCGCTAGATGAAGAAGTGTCAAGTAATCCCAGTGGAAGGAAGCTGCAGTAGAGGAAAACCATGGAAAACATGCGAGGAGGGGGTGAGAGCTGACCTTGAATGGACGAAAGGCGAAATTGACCTCGGTGGAATTTGATTTCAGAGAACAGAGAGCCAAAACTAATACGACAAAACATTCTATCTGATGTTATAACAACTCTGTCAATTCTTTGCCATCCAGTATTCATATATGAGGTGCCACGGCAAAAAAGCACCCAGCCCACACTGTAAAGTGGATGTGTAGGCGCCACGAAAAAGCACCCAGCACTCACTGTAAATGAGGTTGGTGTTAGGAAGGGCATCCAGCTGTAGAAATCAAGCCAAATCAGTTCCTGTATGAGCAAGGCATGGTCAGCCGACCAGACACTGCCCACAACAGGACAACCCGTCTAACCCATGCTAGCGTGGAAGAACGGACGTAAAACGGTGATGATGATGATGATGATGATGATGATCCCGTAACTCCAGATAGAGTCATAGGAGGGCCGTATTGACATAGTGTTTCTTGGGTATTTTAAGCCTGGCAGAACCCATACCTCTCCAGGCCTGAGTACAGCAGATTTCTTCCAGAGAAGGGGAGAGAAAGTGAGAGAATGGAAGTGAGAAAGAGATATAGAGCAAGAATCAACCCCAGTACTAGACTGGTATGTTTTTGTTTTTTTTCGACCTTGAATAGATGAAAGGCAAAGTTGACCTTGGTGGGATTTGAACTCAGTGAACAGAGAGCTGAATGGAGAGATGCTATACACAAAGCATTCTATCTGACGTTCTAACAACTCTGCCAATTCCTCGTCTTCCATCGTTCATACATCTCTCAAAATACTTCTCCCCCTGCCACCACACACAAAAAAAAAGACATTTAATTTTTGTCTATGTTAAAATATTCAGATAATTCTTGTTTCAAATGATTGTATAGGCAAAAAAGTTAATTTTTAGAGTTTAAAAAAAAAAAAATTTTTTTCCCCTTAACAGCTGTTATCTTCTTAAACATCATTTTTGCTGTTTCTTTTTCAAAACTATAACAAAAAAACTTCTTTTAATAGGATAAGAATCAAAAGGATCTATTCTGCTTATTGGCAGTGCTGAGATATTTGCTATAGATTTGATCAATGGGGAACATCTGTAAATAGCTGAGTTTTATAACCCGTGTTTAATATAAGAAAAGAAAAGTTTATTACCTTTTGATCATGTTTTAACTCTTTCTTGCTATGTTTAGGGTTAGGTTGATTTCTAGAGTCACCGGTAACATATAACTCAGTACAACTTGTTGCATGGTTGGGTAATTGGTGACTAAATCAGCAATCCTGCTGGATGGGTCCTGTTCAGTATAGCATCTCTCCATTCATCGCGATCATTTGTCATCTCCTTTATGAGTTTCAACAATATGGGATCAGCCTCATTACCTTTGTCTTCCTTGGCCATCTTCTACTGTGGCTTCCTTCTGTTGAGATTTCTTGGCACTTCTTCACCCAGCGGTCATCATCCCTGCACATCACATTTCCATACCGAAGCAGCCTTCTCTCTTGCATACTACTTCTAATTCTTCTTATACCCAGTTTCTCTCTCAGTTCATCCAAGCTATGTTGTTTTATTAACCCTTTAGCATTTACATTATGGTAAAGGCTTTACCTCACATAATATCTCACATACCATTTACATTACTCTATATTTACTATAGTATTTTGACGGTAAAGGCTTTACCTCACATAATATCTCACATACCATTTACATTACTCTATATTTACTATAGTATTTTGACGGTAAAGGCTTTACCTCACATAATATCTCGCATACCATTTACATTACTCTATATTTACTATAGTATTTTGATGGTAAAGGCTTTACCTCACATAATATCTCACATAACATTTACATTACTCTATATTTACTATAGTATTTTGATGGTAAAGGCTTTACCTCACATAATATCTCACATACCATTTACATTACTCTATATTTACTATAGTATTTTGATGGTAAAGGCTTTACCTCACATAATATCTCACATACCATTTACATTACTCTATATTTACTATAGTATTTTGATGGTAAAGGCTTTACCTCACATAATATCTCACATACCATTTACATTACTCTATATTTACTATAGTATTTTGACGGTAAAGGCTTTATCTCACACAATTATCTCATATAATATTGAATCTATGAGATTTTGATATTATCTATTTTGAGAACAATACCTTAACATAAGTATGAGCAGCCAGTTACAGCCGGTTTGAACAGTAAGAGGTGAGAGAATTCTGGCCAGATACAGCCGGTTTAAATGCTAAAGGGTTAAATTAACATTCCACATCCATCGAAGCATGCTTGCTTCATTTTTTTCCAACCTGTGCATATCCCCTGCAATAACTGCCAATGTTTCACAGCCATGTAGCATAGCACCCTGCACACAAGTGATATATAGCTGGCTTTTCATTTGTGGGGAGAATAATTAAATTTTTCATTAGTAAACCAAATCTAGAACATAACTTATTTCTAAAATAAATATTTCTAATATTTCTAAAATAAAATTATGATGGAATATTTTAACATGAGGACAAATATTTTAACCCTTTAACATTTACATTAATTTATATTTCCTATTGCATTTTTGCGGTAAAGGCTTTATCTTACATAATTATGTCACATAATATCTATCTATGAGATTTTGATGTATATATTTTAAGAAAAATACCGAAACATCCATATGAGTGGCTGATTATGGCCGGTTTGAACAGAAAGAGGTGAGAGAATTCTCACCGGATACAGCCAGTTTAACCCTTTAATGTTCAAACCGGCCAAAACCAGCCAGAATTCTCTACCTTTTTCTGTTGAAACTGGCTGTAACTGGTCACTCAAACTGATGTTAAGGTATTGTTCTCAAAATAAATACTTTCAAAATCTCATAGATTCGATATTATGTGAGATATTATGTGAGGTAAAGCATTTACCATGAAAATATAATAGTATATATAGAGTAATGTAAATGCTAAAGGGTTAAATGCTAAAGGGTTAAAATGGGCAGTTAATTGGGTGGAGTTGGCTAACTGCAGATGGAGTTTCCGTTTCAGCATGTCTTCCTAGCTGTCCTCTGGGGTAATATATAATAATAATAATAATAATAATAATGAAATATTGTGTACAGTGCTCAGGTGCACTACAACTCATCAAAAGTGTATGTATAGTACATAGGGTAATGTACAAACGTCAGGAAAATGAACAGTGCATGAGTCATGATATATTTATGTGTGTATGTGTATGGAAGGGGTACATCTTGCCAACAACAACCCTGAGCACCTTTTTGATCTCCAGTCAGCTGGGACCCAAAGCACGGAGGGCAAGTTAGTTGGTGGTGGAGGATATTCATTCAGCCATCACTTCTACAACTAAAGTATGTTTACAAGTTCCTATCTACTTATCATTCCTTCATATAGCGTTGTTGACGGTAGACAGGCAGGGAGACATTATTATAAATCCAAGGTGGATTCAGTCAGATTAATGTTGAAATAGTTAAAGCCATTTTATCTGTTAAAGTAGGGGTGGTAGCGTGTAGTGGTGAAATCCAGGGTGGATTCAGGTAGTTTGGTGTTGAAACAGTGAAAGCCATTTTCTCCGTTAAAGTAGGGGTGGTAGTGTGTAGTGGTAGTGTATACTGTTGATGTGTGAAATTGGAATGCGATGATGGTGGTGGTGGTGGTAGAAGTATGTGGTAGAGATGGTGATGGTGGTAGAGGTAGTGATGGTGGTAGTGGTGATGGTGGTGGTGGTAGAGGTGATGGTGGTGATGGTAGAGGTGGTGGTGGTAGTAGTAGTATGTGGTAATGGTTGTAGAGGTAGCGATGGTGGTGGTAATGGTGGCAGTGGTGGTGGTGGTGGTGGTATGTGGTAATGGTGGTAGGGGTAGCGATGGTGGTGGTGGTAGTGGTGGGTTTATCTGTGTTTATAGACATTTTAATCATTTATTTTCTGAATTGCTGTCTTCAGTAAAGCAAGCGTATTAATTGTGGGATTGCTTGGTGGTGGTGGTGGTGGTGGTAATGGCGGTGGTAGAGTTGGTGGCGGTGGTAGTGGTGTTGGTGGTGGGGTTGGTGATCGTGTTGCTGTTGTGGGCTGTTGTGTTTGTTGTTGGTGATGGTGGAGGTAGTTGTGGTGGTGGAGGTCATGGTGGTGGTGGTGGTGGTGGTGGTGGTCGGGGTAGTTCTAGTGGTGGAAGTGGTGGGGTGATGTTAGTGGTGGGTGTGGTGGTGGTGGTGGTGGTCGGGGTAGTTCTAGTGGTGGAGGTGGTGGGGGTGATGTTAGTGGTGGGTGTGGTGGTGGTGGTGGTGGTGGTGGTCGGGGTAGTTCTAGAGTGGTGGAGGTGGTGGGGTGGTGTGGTGGTGGTGGTGGTGGTCGGGGTAGTTCTCGTGGTGGAAGTGGTGGGGTGATGTTAGTGGTGGGTGTGGTGGTGGTGGTGGTGGTCGGGGTAGTTCTAGAGTGGTGGAGGTGGTGGGGTGATGTTAGTGGTGGGTGTGGTGGTGGTGGTCGGGCTAGTTCTAGTGGTGGAAGTGGTGGGGTGATGTTAGTGGTGGGTGTGGTGGTGGTGGTGGTGGTCGGGGTAGTTCTAGAGTGGTGGAGGTGGTGGGGTGAGGTTAGTGGTGGGTGTGGTGGTGGTGGTGGTGGTCGGGGTAGTTCTAGTGGTGGAAGTGGTGGGGTGATGTTAGTGGTGGGTGTGGTGGTGGTGGTGGTCGGGGTAGTTCTAGAGTGGTGGAGGTGGTGGGGTGATGTTAGTGGTGGGTGTGGTGGTGGTGGTGGTGGTCGGGGTAGTTCTAGTGGTGGAGGTGGTGGGGGTGATGTTAGTGGTGGGTGTGGTGGTGGTGGTGGTGGTCGGGGTAGTTCTAGAGTGGTGGAAGTGGTGGGGGTGATGTTAGTGGTGGGTGTGGTGGTGGTGGTGGTAGGTGTGGGTGTGGTGGTGGTGGTGGTGGTGGCGGCTGTAGGCGTGGGTGGATTATGTAGTCGTAATCCTTAGAGACGGAACAATTATTACTGATGAAGTGTGGTAGCTAATCCATCAGTTGCTATACTCTACATATAGATAAATAGATTGATATATTTATATCTATATAAAATGTGTGTGTATATATGTATATATATATATATATATATACATATATACACATACATATATACATATATATGTATATATATATATCATCATCATCATCAGGTTTAGCGTCCGTGTTCCACGCTTGCATGGGTTTGGACGGGAGTTTTCCCACTTGAGGCAAGAGTGGTTGTCTTGCTCGCATAGGACTGTCTGGCGGGTTTTCTACAGCTGGATGCCCTTCCTAACACCAACCACATTTACAGTGTGGGGCTGGGAGGTTTTTACCGTGTTGCCTACACGGCCACATTACAGCGTGGACTGTCTGGCGTGTTTTCTACAGCTGGATGCCCTTCCTAACACCAACCACATTTACAGTGTGGGGCTGGGAGGTTTTTACCGTGTTGCCTACACGGCCACATTACAGCGTGGACTGTCTGGCGTGTTTTCTACAGCTGGATGCCCTTCCTAACACCAACCACATTTACAGTGTGGGGCTGAGAGGTTTTTACCGTGTTGCCTACACGGCCACATTACAGCGTGGACTGTCTGGCGGGTTTTCTACAGCTGGATGCCCTTCCTAACACCAACCACATTTACAGTGTGGGGCTGGGAGGTTTTTACCGTGTTGCCTACACGGCCACATTACAGCGTGGACTGTCTGGCGTGTTTTCTACAGCTGGATGCCCTTCCTAACACCAACCACATTTACAGTGTGGGGCTGGGAGGTTTTTACCGTGTTGCCTACACGGCCACATTACAGCGTGGACTGTCTGGCGTGTTTTCTACAGCTGGATGCCCTTCCTAACACCAACCACATTTACAGTGTGGAGCTGGGAGGTTTTTACCGTGTTGCCTACACGGCCACATTTACAGCGTGGACTGTGTGTTTTTTTGTCGTGACACCTACACGATCTCATTTGTTTTGGCCTGGATGTTGTGGGACCAACATAACTTTACATTGAAAGGGGCGGTGTGGATGGGGTGGAGGTGGTAGGACGGGGGGTGTGTTTTGATATATATATATATACATATATACACATACATATATACATATATATATATATGTTTATATATAGAGAGAGAGAGACACACATACACATTTATATAAATACATGTATACATACACATGCACACACACATATATACATTGTCATCATCATCATTGAACATCTATTTTCCCTGCTAGACAGAGAGAGAGAGAGAGAGAAAGAGGCATTTCATCATCATCATCATCATCATCGTTTTACGTCCGTTCTTCCACGCTAGCATGGGTTAGACTGGTTGTCCTGTTGTGGGCAGTGTCCGGTCGGCTGACCTTGCCTTGCTCATACATGCCTAGATATATATACATATATGTGTGTGTGTATGGTATATGTATATATATATGTATATATATATGTATTCATATATGTGTGTGTATATACGAGGGTAATCCCAAAAGTAAGGTCTCCTTCCGATATTGCAACTTTTCCGTTAAAATCCTGTGGATGGTGCTTCGGGAAACCTCAGGAACCAAAATGCAGAGAGCATCCAGAGTGATCCGCCGATCTTTACACATGTTTTCCTCAGAAGGAGACCTTACTTTTGGGATTGCCCTCGAATATAATAACTGCGCGAAATTCACACTTGGCAGTAGCGTTCAACGGGAGCTCCATTCTTAACGGCTGCCAAGCCAAGATTGAGCATCCCAGCGAAGCGCGCACATGCTTGTTTGGGAGTGAAGGAAGCACCAATCACAACAGTGTTGCCAACAGCCGTACGAACAGTTTCTCTGCATCCCCATCGCTTTGGAGACCTTACTTTTGGGATTACCCTCGTATATATATATACATATATGTGTGTGTATATATATATATATATATATATATATATATACACAAACATATATATATATATACATATAACCACACTGTAAATGTGGTTGGTGTTAGGAAGGGCATCCAGCCGTAGAAAACCTGCCAGATACAGTTCTACACGAGCGAGACACGGTCACCTGATCAATCTTGCCTCAAGTGGGACAATTCTCGTCTAACCCATGCTACCATGGAAGATAGACGTTAAACAGTGATGCTGATGATATATATACAAACATATCATCATCATCATCATCATCAGGTTTAGCATCCGTGTTCCACGCTTGCATGGGTTTGGACGGGGGTTTTCCCACTTGAGGCAAGAGTGGTTGTCTTGCTCGCATAGGACTGTCTGGCGGGTTTTCTACAGTTGGATGCCCTTCCTAACACCAACCACATTTACAGTGTGGGGCTGGGAGGTTTTTACCGTGTTGCCTACACGGCCACATTACAGCGTGGACTGTCTGGCGGGTTTTCTACAGCTGGATGCCCTTCCTAACACCAACCACATTTACAGTGTGGGGCTGGGAGGTTTTTTCCGTGTTGCCTACACGGCCACATTTACAGCGTGGACTGTGTTTTTTTGTCGTGACACCTACACGATCTCATTTGTTTCGGCCTGGATATTGTGGGACCAACATAACTTTACATTGAAAGGGGCGGTGTGGATGGGACGGGGGGGGGGGGTGTTTTGATAGAGATGCCTACTGACTGTAGTAGGTTTTTACTTTGTATTTAGGTAAGGCGGGTCTTCTCTATTACTGAGTACCGCCAAAGGTCTCGGTCCAGTGACATTGTCTTGGAGAGGTGTAAGCGTGTGAGGTCGGAATTTATCAGCTCGTCCCATGTTTTTCTGGGTCTGCCTACTCCGTGGCTACCGTCTATCTTTATTGCCCTGCACTTTGTATATAAACATTTGTGTCTATACATGTATGCATATAATGTTATATATATATATATATATGTATGTATAGAGAGAGAGACAGAGAGAGAGAGAGGTAAAATATTACTAATTAAAACTATTGAACTTAGTACTCTATACTTAAGGAAAGTAGAATGCCAATATTATTATACATTAAATATGCCCAACAGTCAAGCTTAAACCCTTTTGATGGCAAATTCCCATTTTGACATTGAAACTATTTAATCCTTTAGCATTTACATTACTCTATATATACTATTGTATTTTCATGGGAAAGGCTTTATCTTACATAATTATCTCACATAATATCAAATCTATGAGATTTTGATATTATTTATTTTGAGAACAATACCTTAACATAAGTATGAGTGGCCAGTTATGGCCGTTTGAGCAGGAAGAGGTGAGAGAATTCTGGCCAGATATGGCTGGTTTAAATACTAAAGGATTAAGCAAGTCAATAGGGCATATCTGTCCTATAATAATTGTTTCTACTTTAGGCACAAGGCCAGCAATTACCCCAGTACATTACTGGTACTTTATTTTATCGACCCCGTAAGGATGAAAGCAAAGTTAACCTCGGCGGGATCTATCCTATAATAATGGTTTCTGATTTAGGCACAAGGGCAACAATTTTTTGGGGGGTAAGGGAAAGTTGATTAAATCGACCCAAGTGCATTACTGGTACTTTATTTTATACTGGTACATTACTGATAACAACAATACCAGACCACTAGGGCTACCTACCTACTTACCACCATAGGCGCTGAGCTGGCTAGCCGTAGGTGTGAGCCTCGCGAGATGGAATGGCTCTTCCAGCGCATCTCCCTTACCATCCTCCAGGGAAACGCCTTCTCCATTCTGTCCGCAGGGGCCGTGGGGTGGCCAGCACATGGGACCCCATTTGCTCACAATAGAGAGAGATGGGGAGGGCGAGAGAGATGGAGGTGATGACACTGGGAGTTTGGCTCCTCTATATTAGGACGTGGTGTACATGTGAAATGGGGAGGGCGAGAGAGATGGAGGTGATGACAGTGGGAGTTTGGCTCCTCTGTGTTTGGACTTGGTGTACATGTGAAATGGGGAGGGCGAGAGAGATGGAGGTGATGACAGTGGGAGTTTGGCTCCTCTGTATTAGGACCTGGTGTGCATGAGATATGGGGAGGGTGAGAGAGATGGAGGTGATGACAGTGGGAGTTTGGCTCCTCTGTGTTTGGACCTGGTGTGCAGCGCCAGTTGTCCGTAAGGAGGTTGTGAAGTGCTAAAAATATGACTTATGTGTATTTACACTTTTAATTAACTATGTAATAAATATACTGACTCTGTGTTATAAATTGGTGGCAGTTTTTATTTTTAGCTTCCACCATTATTCAATCAAACCATTAGTCTCAAAATGTTCCTTCTTATTAGTACGTACTAGATATGTTTTCAACACACTGGTGCGTATGTGTATATATGTGTGTGTGTATGTGTGTGTGTGTGCATATGCATACATTTATATGTATGTGTATGTAAATATAAACGCACAGACACACTTAGGAAAATACACACTCACAGACATACATTCACACATTCACACAGACATACATTCACACAAACACACATTCATACATTCACACAGACATACATTCACACAAACACACATTCACACAAACACAGAGACATACATTCACACAAACACACAGACATACATTCACACAAACACACAGACATACATTCACACAGACGTACATTCACACAAACACAGAGACATACATTCACACAAACACACATACATATATTCACACAGACATACATTCACACAAACACACAGACATACATTCACACAAACACACATTCACACAAACACACATTCACACAAACACACATTCACACAAACACACAGACACACATTCACACAAACACACATTCACACAAACACACAGACATACATTCACACAAACACACAGACATTTACACAAATACATTCACACAAACACACACATACATTCACACAAACACACACATACATTCACACACATACACACACACACAATGGACTCTGATAACCCCATCCTCTTCATGTTTATATATTCCAAGGAATCTGTCCAAAATGTTTGGGAATATCTTACCATATTGAAATTGTGTGACCAAATATTATGAAAGTTTATACAAACATTCAA
>OZ024765.1:12327559-12330059 GCA_964016885.1 Eledone cirrhosa | reverse complement strand
AGTATCATTATCATCAAAGAGAATGTGGTAAGATACCAGGTGGAATGTAAGATACCAGAGTACTCAATACTTGGGGTAGTAGAGTGTTGAAACGGCTGGAGCTCAGCCGTCAGGGTCCTGAATTTTGTCAACATGAATGGACCTGTTATTTTTATCTAAAGACATTTTTTTCAAATTCCATTCCGCTCGTACCCTCAATCTATTTAATTTCTCATTCTTTCTTCTGATGAAGGACTAGCATCCGAAATGTTAAGACCTTCTTTCTGCTATATCAAGCATTAACCTTATATATACTTTCCATATACTGTACCGATTGTGTTGTTATTTCTGTTTACCTTTTATATATATATATATATATATGTATATGTATATATATATATATATATATATATATGTAGAAGTTATATTTAGATTGTTGGGATACAACAAGCAAATATTTTTATAACTGATATAAAGCACTCAACAAATTATTGGAGTAAAAATACCATATTAACAAATGGAAACTATATTTATAAAACCATATTTATTTCATTATACATATTTCAAGGACACCAAGTTAAATTATGGTGTGCTTTCATCAGATAAAATATAATATAGATCAGTTTTATGAATAAATAAATATTGACATACCCTTAAAGAATGCGACCATTTCTGTTGGAAGCTATAATCCTATCCGGGAACTTCCAACAGAAATGGTCGCATTCTTTAAGGGTATGTCAATATATATTTATAAAACTGATCTATATTATATTTTATCTGATGAAAGCACACCGTAATTTAACTTGGTGTCCTTGAAATATGTATAATGAAATAAATATGGTTTTATAAATATAGTTTCCATTTGTTAATATATCATATATATATATATATATATATATATATATATATATATGTATATATATATATATATATATAAGTATTGAAGTTTCCGTTGAAAATTGAAAAAGTCATAGGAGTGAAGAGTGCTCTATACACATGCGTTTGTACATACACACATATGTACATTTGTGAGTGAATATATACACATTTATACACATACCCTAACTTTATTTTCTTATTTTTATATATCTCCTGCTTTATTTTTTTTTTGCCCGTTAAACACTTGCCTTTCTTGAGGAGATTTTTCAAATATTTCACTATGTTTTAAAATGCCTTGTCCGATGAACGAATGAGGAGGTTTTTCGTATTCGTCTTATTCGGGAAACCTCTGATAATAACAAATATCATTTAGGGATGTTTGGTAGCTGAGAAATGGCTATTTTTATAAGATCTCTTTATTAAATTCAGAAGATACAGTCCAATTTTCATGTGTTCATGATTTGTAGTGAACATATCTGTCTGGAAGTATTCCTTTCATGTACAAACTCTTTCCTTTTTGATTATATGTATTAGTTCCAAATATTTCACTGTTTTAAATTGCCTTGTCCGATGAACGAATGAGGAGGTTTTTCGTATTCGTCTTATTCGGAAAACCTCTGATAATGAGGTAATTATATTGTAATGTTTATTATACATTATATATATATATATATCATCATCATCATTATTTTACATTCGCTTTTCCCTGCTTGCAAGGGTGGGACGGGTTCTATTCAGCACAGCATCTCTCCATTCATTACGGTCCTTTGTCATCTCCTCCATGAGCTTCAGCGATCTGAGATCAGCTCTCACCATCTCCGCCCATGATTTTCGTGGTCTTCCTCTACTGCGTCTTCCTTCTACTGGGATTTCTTGGCACTTCTTTACCCTACTCAGTATACAAAGATGCAATTCACTTCCAGCACCCAACTTCATATTACTTCCTAAATATATATATCATCATCATCATTATCATCGTTTATTGTCTATCTTCCATGTTAGCATGGGTTAGACGGGTTTGTCTCAGAGGCAAGTTGGGTTGGGTGACCATGTCTCACTCATATAGGGGTGTTTCTGGCTGGTTTTCTATGGCTGCATGCCCTTCCTAACTCCAACCACATGACAGCGTGTGCTGGGTGCTTTTTGGCGTGTCTTTTACATGTCCACTTTACAGTGTGGCTGGTGTTTTATGGTTGGATGCCCTTCCTGACGCCTACCACCTTGACAGTGTGTGCTGGGTGCTTTTTGCCAATTCTTTTACATGTCCACTTTACAGTGTGGGCTGGGTGCTTTTTGTTGTGATACCTACACGAACACTTTACATTGTGTGACCATATCAGCAATGGAAAAAGTTATGGAAACATAGTTTCTTAGGTACATGGTTTAGTGGTTAGAGCATTGGGCTTGCAATTGAGAGGTTATGCATTCGATTCTGGGCTTGCAATTGAGAGGTTATGCATTCGATTCTCTGCCTGGGTGATGCATTGTGTCCTTGAGCAAGACACTTTATTTCTCATAGCTCCAGTTTACTCAGCTGTAGAAATGAGTTGTGGTGTCACTGGTGTCAAGCTGTATCGGTCATTGCCTTTCCCTTGGACAACATCGGTGGTGTGGAGAGGGGAGACTGGTATGCATGGGTGAC
>OZ024765.1:12312559-12322559 GCA_964016885.1 Eledone cirrhosa | reverse complement strand
ATGCTTCCTGAAATTCCCCAACACTACACCTGATATCCCCCCTCCATACACACATGCATACATGTATATCACAACCCATGCACTGTTCACTTTCCTGACATTTGTACATTATTCTATGGCGGTGGATTGGCAGTATCGGTAGATGGTCGGACGCCATGCGTTGACGCATAGAGTTACGGCCCTTGCCATTCTGGCTTTGTGCCTAACGTAGAAACAATTATTATTGTTATTATAATTTATAAGTCTAATAAGTTTGTTTCGAAATAGCGAGTGAAGTTTGAAATTCAGTAGAAATAGAATCTTTCACCGTATTTTTTTTACAAAAGAAATTTCAGCCAGATAGTAGGGTTAAAAACCCCCCTAAAAATGGAAAATGATGAGTATTAACTTACTCATCCTTTTCCATTTTTAAAAATTTCTTTTGTAAAAAAAATACGGTGAAAAATTCTATTTCTACTGAATTTTAAAGTCCAATATTCAATTTATCTATTATATAATTTTAAACATATTAATTATTTTTTTGCGGCCTGGTAGCAAATGATCCACGAATCAGTACCACTCTGTGGCCTGGTGGTTGGGGACCTTTGCTGTAATACATGCACAACAGAGGTGTGGGAACTTTTTCTATCCAAAGAGCCATTTCTACCTGAGAAATATAAAGACAAAGAAACATAAGTTTTGAATCTATTGGAAACACATAATTTACTATAAACAAAAATAAATACATCACATGCAAAGTTTGAATTTCCTCAGTGCTGAGGGATTATGAAGTTTATAGAAAATGTAGGAAACTCAGGCACTGAAAATGACTGTAAATACAGTTACTTTGTTGTACGGAAACAGACCCGTCCAGCCTATGCAAGCATAGAAAAGCTGATGTAAAAATGATGATGATAATGATGATGATAGAGCATCGGACAATATGCTTTGTGGCATATAGTTATGGTTCTTTACGTTCTGAGTTCAAATCCCGCCATTTACCTTTCTATCATTTTTATGATTGAGGAAAACAACGTGTACAAATTCTGAAGAAACAAATCAAAACAACCTGAGTTACCACCCTTTTTTTAAATATGGGCACGAACGTAAATTAACACTTGCATCCCGCCTGATAATGAGCCATATCTCATGTGGCCCGCTTCTCGAAAAAGGTTGCCCATGCCTGCTTTAACATAAATAAGTATGAGCAGCTGGTTATGGCTGGTTTGAACAAAAAGAATTGAGAGAGTTCTGACCTTTAGCATTGACATTATTCTATATTTACTTTTGTATTTTCTCATAGTATCGAATGTATGAGATTTTGAGAACAATACCTTAATGTAGGCATGAGCGGCCAGTTACAGCTGGTTTGAACAGAAAGAGGTGAGAGCATTCTGGCTGGATATGGCCAGTTTAAATGCTAAAGGGTTAAGAAAATAAAATATGAATATTTCAGTCTATCTAAGACCTCTTCTTTTCTTCCTTTAATCTATAACTCCAGATGGAGTCGTAGGGGTGACATAATAACATATGTGAAGGCGCATGGCTTAGTGGTTAGACCATTGGGCTCGCAATCGAAAGGTTGCGAGTTCAATTCTCAGACCGGGTGATGTGTTGTTTCCTTGAGCAAGACACTTTATTTCACGTTGCTCCAGTTTACTCAGCTGTAGAAATGAGATGATAGGGACTGGAGTCCCTATCATTAAATCACCCAAGACACCTCCAACGAGATATACCTTGGAGGAGGCCAGCTAAACCTGCATAGGTGTGAACTGTCGCACACACACACACACACACACACACATACACAATAACATACAGCATTTCTTGGACAGCTTCTTTAAAATAACTTGGCAGAGTCCATTTCCTTTCCTGGTCTGAACACACCAGATTTCTTCAAGATAAAGATAAGAGGAAGGGAGAATTATAAAGAGGGCAATTGACCACCGTGCTGTACATGTGTGTGTGTGTGTATGTTCTGTGCATGTGTGTGTATGTATTCTGTGTGAGTGTGTGAGTGGATGTGTGTATTCTCTCTGTATATTCTGTGCATGTGTGTGTGTGTGTATTCTCTGTGTGTTCTGTGTGGGTGTTCTGTGTTCTGTGTGTGTGTATATATGTTCTGTGTGTGTGTGTATCAGACTGTTTCTATTTTGGTAAACTGTTTTCCCATGTTGTGTGTGTTTCCTAATATATATAATTGTTTCTACTTTTGGCACAAGGCCAGCAATTATCCCAGTGTATTACTGGTACTTTATTTTATCGACCCCGTAAAGATGAAAGGCAAAGTTAACCTCGGCGAGATTTGAACTCAGATCATAAAGGGACGTAACTCTATGCTGCAAAGCATGGCGTCCGACCTTCTACCGATACTGCCAATCCACCACCCTTGTGTGTTTCCTAATATAATAATTGTTTCTACTTTAGGCACAAGGCCAGCAAATACCCAGTGCATTACTGGTACTTTATTTTATCGACCCCGTAAGGATGAAAGGCAAAGTCAACTTCGGCGGGAAATAATAGAAGGAGTTTATTAAAAGACTACAACATATTTTTTTCCATATTTCCAGATAATACAATGCTGTAAAAACATCTGTTGATCATCTGTTACACATCTGTGGTTGGATAGAGGGATACATCACACCATGAGGTGGGACAGTTCATGGCTTGATATTATGATTATGTTTGGATACACCACACAATGAGAAATCACATTTCAATGGTAAGTGCTCTGATTATCTATTAATATATAATACCCTTGTGTATTTGTCTGTCACAAGAGATGACTGAGGAAGGAAGGGGTGATAACGTCGACTGAGGAGGGAAGGGGGTGATAACGTCGACTGAGGAAGGAAGGGGTGGCAGCGTCTAATATACGCTACAGCTGTGTGTGTGTATGTATAGTGAATTGGCTGCATACATTAGCTGTTAGGATTATGTGTGTGTTTGCGTAAATTATCTATATATATAAAACTGAGGATGACTGTCTGTGTCTGTGTGTTTGAATCCCTAAAAATCGAGAAGTACCCAACCCATTTTTTTCAAACTTTACATGTGTATTACTTATGTTTCAGGAAGTGTTATGCACATAAAAAAATTCAACTTTTTCATCCCCTAGGTGAAAAACTGCGTTTTTTCAGCTATTTAGGGGTTTTTTGAGGCGTTACATCAGACCAATTTCCTTGAAATTGTAACTATGTATTTGTCAGTCTCTTCTTCATACCGTGAGCAAAGAAAATCCAACTTTTTTATGGCATATGGCCCGCATTAGGTGAAAACCTTCATTTTTTCAGCTTTTTAGGGCTTTTTAGATGCGTTACGGCTAGCCGATTTTCCAGAAATTTCAAGGCATATTATGCACATAGAAAGGATTCATTTTCTTGATCACCGCATTAGGTGAAAACCTACATTTTTCCTGCTTCATTGAGGAAAATTTTAAAGATTATCCAGCCATCAGGGTATTTGGTTTATTTTCTTTACATATTGTCCAGGCATGCAGTTTTTCCACGATTAGGCCTGTTGGCAGCCAGCATTCCAAAATACCTTATCCCGTGTTATATATAATATCTATGTGAGTGTATATGTGTTTGTGTATTTATTTAGAAAGATACGTAGACAATAGAATTACAAACACACACGAATCTACACAAACATATATATAAACAGACTCATTTAGAAAAAAATAATTATTACATACACACACATCTATGTGATGACTAAGGAAGGAGGGGAAATGAGAAACTATAGAAGTCCACGTTCTAAGATTTGTCATAGCTGTGTGTGTGTATGTGTAGTGATAGGCTACACACATTGACTATGTGTTTGTATGTTTGTATTACTTGTGTGAGTGAGTACGAATGAACCAACCAACCAACAAACAAACATCTCTTTTTTATATTATGTATACATATTACAATTAGCCATCATTTTTGATGGCACGGGGTCAGCTAGTATTTCTATAAACCACACCACATGATATTACTATTCTGATTATGTTTGGAGTAAAAAAAAAAGTGTGTTGGGGGAATATTACTGCTTAAAATTAGATATTATAAGATATTTAAGATATCTTCTTCTTATCGAATCACTACACTACACCCATTCAGTGTTGTATACAGCTTTGCCTGGGGTATTAAGATTTCAAGGTCATTAAGTGTTCATGAATCTTTAAGATTGGAGTAAACTAGAAGGTGCTTCATAGCTTGTAACTAGAAGGACTGCCCTCCAGGTGTTTTTCTGCTAGCATATGTAGTGTGCATATTGATATTATATGCATATAGATATATGTAAATTGAAAAATAAATTGACAACCATCATCATCATCATTATCATCATTTTACGTCTGCTTTTCCCTGCTTGCAAGGGTGGGACGGGAACTGATTCTGGCTTGATTTCTACAGCTGAATGCCCTTCCTAACACCAACCTCATTTACAGTGAGTGCTGGGTGCTTTTTTGCCATGGCACCTCTACGACCACTTTGCAGTGGAATAATATGGATCCCCGTCCCTATCATCTCATTTCTACAGCTGAGTAAACTGGAGCAATGTGAAATAAAGTGTCTTGCTCAAGGAAACAACACATCACCGGTCTGAGAATTGAACTCACAACCTTTCGATTGCAAGGCCAATGTTCTAACCATTAAGCCATATGCCTCCTGACAATATGCATATAAATTGAACAACGACTGTGTTACACTTTCTTCTGTAATCAGTAAAGTAATCCATGATACATTTAAAAAAGATGTGAACGCAAACGGAAGTTGACATTTGAAAGTTTTAATAGAAGTGAATCTTGAAATAAGCAATACATTATATATAAGATTATTTATGTTTAATCAAGAGCTAAGAAATTTAGTAGATAAATTACATAATATTAATTCATGATTTATTCAAAGTAATCCAACTTATTTTAATAGCGTGATGTAAAATAATAAAATGGACACAGACTCACAGTTCTCCAATCATTGTATATTAGAATGCCTGCATTGGAAGTTAGAATCATATGGCATATCCCCATTTCTGAATGTAGGCTCTACAGCAACTAACAGCTGTTTGGAGGAGATTCAGGCAGGACCAGAAGGGCCAGGAATCACTGGATTCTATAGGGATGAGAGAGAGAGCCTGTGTTCCACATTGTTAAGGTGGCTGCACCACAGGGACAGGTGCTGACTAAAAGCTCTGTTGTTCAGTGGTTCGACTGAGTGTAGAAAACTGTGCCTTGGCTTGAGCCTCTTTGTCATTGGTTCACAGCCATAGGGTGGTGGATTGGCAGTATTGGTAGAGGGTCGGACGCCATGCTTTGCAGCATAGAGTTGCGGTACCAATTATGCACTGGGTCGATTTAATAGACTTTGCCCTTTCCCTTCAAATTGCTGGCCTTGTGCCTAAATCAGAAACCATTATAAGATATTATAGATTATGTTTGAATACACCACATCATGTGATATTCTGCTTCAAAATGTTGTGTTATCATATATCAACCAAGATGATATTGTACAAGACTACAGCTATTTTCATATTATATGTATTGGCATATTTATATTCATTAAATTCGGACAAATGACCAGGAACAACTGGAGGTGTTCTTCTGGTATAAATGCCATAACCTCTCTGACAGTTGATGACATTGATAGCAACAGAGTTGGCTATGGCCAATTTCAACCACTGCCGCATCCCCCCTTGGTTAGTTGGTTGACAACCTGTCATATCTATCATCTCTAACTCTTTCTAAATTCTTCACTCACATCATTAGCCTATCTGTCTCACTTTCTTTACAAAAACATCTTCACACACACACATTTTGTTGTAGTTTTCTATTACTTCATCAATTTGTCATGATTTCCATAATTGTTAACCTCATGAATTCCCTGGATTAACCCAAGATTTGACGATAGTCTCAGATCCAATATCTGACAGAATTAATATCTGCATTTTACTCACTATACACATAGATATATTTATTTTCTCTGCTAACTTTTATCTGTCTTTTCATCAAAACATAATTAATGTACATGGATTTGCAACATCAAATTTGCTCTGTCATAGGTACACACCATCTTATATTAATTGTGGATTGGCAGTATCAGTAGAGGGTCGGACGCCATGCTTTGCAGCACAGTTACGTCCCTTTACGGACTGAGTTGAAATCCCGCCGAGGTTAACTTTGCCTTTCATCCTTACACCGGGATAATTGCTGGCCTTGTGCCAAAAGTAGAAACAATTAATTGTAACATTTTCAACATCACCATCATACCTGTTAAAAAAGGTTTGATGCTATAAATTATGAATTTGAAAAAAGGATCGCGATTGTTTCATCATCATTATCATCGTCGTTTAATGTCCATTTCCCACACTAGCATGGGTAGGACGCACTGTCCCTTTGTGAGAGATCAGGTCAGATGACTGTGTTTCACTCACACAGGATTTATTTTGGGTTGGTTTCTGCAGCTGGATACTCTTCTTAACACCAACCACATTTACAGTGTTTGACTATGCAATTGTTAATTGGACGACAAGGTCACTTGAGAAGCTCTCTACATTCCAGAACCACATCATGAGACTTATGACTGGCAAACAACTCAGCGACTGTATCTGTATCAGTGAGCTGCTCAACATTACCAAACTTAGACCAATTACATCAATTGTCAAGTCAAGAGTACTCAAACTATACGGTCATATAAAAATATCAACTTGTGGTGAGAGTAGGTTATTCCTTGGTTGGTAAGAGAAGCAGAGGCCGGCAGCCAAAACGATGGTTTGATAGTCAAATTATGGACTGGATTTGATCTTTGCTCTTTAAACTCTGCTGGAGAAAAATATCTCATGTTGATGCGCAGTCTGCAACTGGCAACAACCATTCCATTGTTGTTTGATGATAGTTTGTGACCGAGATATACAAACTCTGTAACTTGAGCAATTTGCTGGTTGTAGATTGTGAGTTGGAGATTGGCATTGTTTTTATCAGTTGTCATACACTTTGTTTTGGAGATGTTGATGTGTAAACAGTGAATGTTTGGCCAGTACATTCAGAAAATCTTGCAGATCAGTTCTAGAATAACTTGTGATGGCCAGATCGTCTGCATAGCTAAGATTTGATAGGATTGTGTGATATTACAGTTCAAAGTTAATACTACAAATTCCATCGGGATATACCATGTCATGATATTGGAATCCAAAGTTAAATACTACAAATTCTATCTGGATACGCCATATTATATGATATTTTAGTTTATGGTTAGTTTAACCCTTTAGCATTTAAACCGGCCATATCAGGCCAGAATTCTCTCATCTCTTTCTGTTCAAACTGGCTGTAACTGGTTGCTCATCCTGATATTAAGGTGTTCTCAAAATAAATAACAGCAAAATCTCGTAGATTCGATATTATGTGAGATAATTATGTAGGATAAAATGTTTTCCACAAATATACGATAGTATATATAGAGTAATGTAAATGGTAAAGGGTTAATATAGATTATATTTGGATACACTATGTCATCTTCTTCTCATCCCATCCTCATATCTGAGGGTCAGGGATCATGGACTTATGGACCGGTACTCTCCATCTTTTCCTGCCTCTTGCCATTGCTGTACATTCCGCTAAACTTCTTCCTGTCCATTCATCATCATTATCATCACCGTTTTACGTCCATTCTTCCACACTAGCATGGGTTAGATGGGTTGTCCTGTTGTGGGCAATGCCAGGTCGGCTGACCATGTCTTGCTCATACAGAACTGATTCTGGCTTGATTTCTACAGCTGGATGCCCTTCCTAACACCAACCTCATTTACAGTGAGTACTGGGTGATTTTTTTCCGTGGCGCCTACACGTCCACTTTACAGTGTGGGCTGGGTGCTTTTTTGTTGTGACACCTACACAACCACTTTGCAGTGGGAGGGGGTGGGGGCATACGGTCTATGTGCTTCAGCTTCGGCTTATTCCCGTGGGAAGTCGGGTCTTCTGTATTACTATGTGACAACAGAGGTCACGGTCCTGTGTCATCACCTTTGAAAGGTGCAATTGGGCAAGGTCAGCTTTAATATCTTTTGTCCATCTCCTTTTCTGCTGTCCCCTGGCCTACCATAATCATAAAATATCATAATTCATCATAAGATATCATAATTCAAAGAAACTATAAATTATATGTGGACACACCACATACTGTGGGATATTATAGTTCAAAAATATAAATTATATTTCGATACTCCACATCAAAGGATATTATTCAAAGTCAGGTAATATAAAGTGTGTTTGGATACACTACACATTGTGAGATATTATAGTTCAAAGATATTATGATATGATAAAATTCAAAATCAGATACTATAAATTGCTTGTGGATATAAAATATTGTGAGATATAGTTCAAATTAAGACACCATAACTTGTTTGTGGATATATCATATTATGGGATATTATAGTTCAAAGTTAGATAATAGATAGTATGTTTTGATACAACATATTGTATGATATGATAGTTCAAAGTATAAATTAATGTCTGGATATACCACATCAAATGACATTAAAGTGTCAAGTTAGATATTATAAACTATATGTGGATACACCACATTGTGGGATATTATAGTTAAAATATAATATAATAATGAAATTATTGTGTACAGTGTCCAGGTGAACTACAACTCATCAAAGGTGCATGTATAGTGCATAGAATAATGTACAAATGTCAAGAAAGAGAACAGTGTATGAGTCATGATATACACACAGATACGTATATGTGTGTATGGAGGGGGATATCAGGTGTAGAGTTAACAAATTTCAGGAAGCATGGAGGTTTTAAAGGATGCAGTGTCCCAGCAGCTAACAACCAATGCAGGTAATTTGTTCCATGTAAATGATATTGAGATACACCACATCAAACGAAACTATTCAAAGTCAGATATTATGAATTATTTGTGGATATACCATGTTATATGATATGATAGTTAAAAAATACCATAAACTATGTTTGGATACACCACATCAAATAATATTAAAGTTCAAGTATGCTGTAAATGATAATTTGACACCACATTATATGAAATTATTCAAAGTTAGATACCATAAATTATGCATGGATACACTACATTACATGATATTATAAGATACACTAAATGATATTTGGACACATCATATTATATGATATCATAATTCAAGATCAGATACTACAGATTATGCATGGATACACCATATTGTAGGATATTGTAATTTCAAGATATGATAAATGGTACAATTCTTCCCCAGTATTCGCGGATGTTATGTTCCTAGATCACCCACGAAGAGTAAAAAACTGTGAATATTGGACATGGTCCATAAAAATGCCTATAAACATCAAAACATAACGTAAAATATAGGCCGGCAAATATGGTATATTGTTATTAATAATTTAGCGTTAAAAAGCGTGAAAAAATATTTATTGCCACGAAAAAAGCCATAGAAAATTGTGGAAGATATTTACGATTCCATGAATAGGCAGTGGTTTCCACAAACAATTATTAGTTAGGTTCTAAGGAAAATTCTGTGATTAACTGGGGACGCGAATGTTGGGACTGCGAATGCCAGGGGTACACTGTATTTGGATACTTCATACAAAATTACCAACCTTTAAAAAACCCAAACAGGGAGTACCATGAAAAAATGTGCCCCAAAACGGGGAGATATGAGGCAAAATGATGAGATTTTACATACTGAAAGCCATACTCATTTTCACAAGAGAAAAAAATCTCTCACCCACCCCAAAGTGGGTGGGTGATCTTCCCGTCGGGCGGAGTTGACAAGCCTGCATCATATCATATGATATCATAATTCAAGATCAGATACTATTAATTATGCGTGGATACACCATATTGTGAGATATTATAGTTCCAAGATATGCTAAATGATGTTTGAATACAAAACATCATTCAAGAACAATGTAAATTATGTTTAGATCCACCACATATGTGATATCATAGTTCAAAATCAGATATTATGCATTGTTTGTCTACACAATATTGTCAGATATTATAGCTCAAAGTCAGATGATATC
>OZ024765.1:12305059-12307559 GCA_964016885.1 Eledone cirrhosa | reverse complement strand
ATGATATGGACCCCAGTCCTATCATCTCATTTCTACAGCTGAGTAAACTGGAGCAATGGGAAATAAAGTGTCTTGCTCAAGGAGACAACACATCACCCGGTCTGAGAATTGAACTCACAACCTTTTGATTGCAAGCCCAATGCTCTAACCACTAAGCCATATGCCTCCATATATATATATCTATGATATTTTATTAGAGTGTTGCCAGTAAGCTGGCGTGAAGGACACAATGGAGACCACGAAGAAGGGCAAAGATAGATGAGATGGCCGCAGCTTGCTTGTCAGAAACAACGGGTGGACTATTAGAAAAGCAGATTAGGCACCAAGGCAGTGGAGAAGAACCAGATGGTGGTCAAAAGCAAAACGGCATGATGATCTGACCCGATTCCTCAGCCCCACACGGCCTAGTATGGTTAGAGATAGGAAGGTGTGGAGGTCAACCAGGGAAGGGGTTCCTCCAAAAGAAGAGAGAAGGCCCTGGATTTGGATTTGGATTTTTTCTTTATTTTATATACATGTAGTACATTGGCAGTATCAGTCCGGTACGGGGGAGCAATTCTTCCACTTTATTTCTTCCTAGAACATTCATGGGTAAACTGTGGACCACAAACTACATGCAGCCAGTTTCGCTTTCTCAATGGCACACCTAATTTCAAAATTGCTTTGAAGTTTTAAGTAGTGTGGTCCACCTTATGATGAGCCACATCCTATATGTGGCCTACTGCTTGAAAAAGGTTGTCTCTGTTTGCCCTAAAGGATAAAAGTATATATATATATATATATATATATATGAATAAAAATAGACAAGGAGTAAAATGTCCTCATCAGTAGTCTGCTGATTATCGTTGGTATTTCAACGTATTAAAGACTAGATACCTAAATCAGTGCGAGCGATAACTCAATTAAGTTATCGGGACAGTAGGAAAACAGAGGGAAGGAAACAAACAGATGGTGGTATGCAACGTAAAGAGAGGAAAATAGAGACAAGTCAATGAATCCTGTGGACTGAAGTCCGACAAATCAAATTGACGAGGAGAAATAGACACGTCCGAGCCGCGAGAAGATTGAGAGAGGAAAGAAATATATATATATATATATACAATAGGAATAATTTATAAAAACCCTAGAAAATGCTATTTTCATCATTTCTAAAAATAGCAAAACAATAGAAGTCGTTAGACATGCTCAACCAACCGCGACGCCTAAACTAATCAGCTTTAGTAATCCAGTGAAACTACATACTGATTGGTCGAAATACAGTTTGAAAAACTTGGCATTCTGTAGCCCCTTTTTACTGTATATAAGGCACAGATTTTACCCATCTCATTACAGTTGAAAATTGCAAACTTCACTGTCACCACAGAATATGAACCTGAAGATTGCGAAAGCATGAAAGAACTTGTTCAATTAACACTTAACATTTAATATTCCACCATACTATTTCATTCTAATACCATTATAAATTTTAAAGGATTGTAAATAAAACGAGTAAATCAGACAAAGTTGGAATTCCTTTTATTTATATATATATATATATATATATATATATATATCATCATCATCTAACGTCCATCTTCCACGCTAGCATGGGTTAGATAAAAGTATATATAAATATATATAAACAAGAAGTGTAAGTCAACAGGTTAAAATTAACTTTGTTTATTCATATTCACTGCTATATATATATATTTCAGTGATAGCCATTATTCAACAGCTATGACTTCATCAGGCAGTTAGTACTTGAACAGAAAAAAACAGGAAAACATGATGTTGGAATAGATTTTACCTTCTTAATTCGTTGATATGTTCAGATCCGGAGTGCGGTGTTAATCATCCAAGGAACTGAAAGCGAACTCCAGCGTCCAAAGGATATACCTTCACCTCATTGGTCAGATACCATTTCAACACCTCAGCTGAAAGTCTATTGAAATTCTTCGGTCCTGCATACTGAAGTGTCGATAAACAACCAACACATGCTCAAAGTTATATATATATATATATTGTTATACTTGGGGAGGGTCATATTTGCGTAATATTGCCAGAATTAATAACAGAACACACTCACTGTTTGGTTGGTTTTCGCTTCTCGCTGTCTTTTATATCTGCGATCTAACTTACTCCGTCCTCAATGTTGCCATTGACTGACCGACGGTCAAAAATAATACAGATACAATATAGACACAAACACATATATATAGTTTACATAATTTACATAAATCTTTCGTTGCACATCTGCAACATCGTCAGTGGTGTTATATTTTTTCCTCCTGTTGTGTTGTATGTCTACGCCATTTTTTATTCAGTCCGTCTATATATTTATTTATCTGTTTCGACACACGATTTCATATAAAAAACCTCGCTAAACTATATATATATATATAAGAACAAAGTGGAGGTGTTACAAATGAGATTACCAGTTTTCTTCGGACTTACTGAACCTTTTTCACATATACAGATATGTATATATATGAGAAAGTAAGGTTTTTTTAAATAAGGAAAA
>OZ024765.1:12285059-12300059 GCA_964016885.1 Eledone cirrhosa | reverse complement strand
CATCTTGCCCTCAGACAACACATATGTGACCCATGTGGGCCTCAGACAACACACATGTGACCCTCAGACAACACATATGTGGCCCATGTGGCCCCCAGACAACACATATGTGACCCATGTGGGCCTCAGACAACACATATGTGACCCTCAGACAACACATATGTGACCCATGTGGGCCTCAGACAACACATATGTGACCCATGTGACCCTCAGACAACACATGTGACCCATCTTGCCCTCAGACAACACATATGTGACCCATGTGGGCCTCAGACAACACACATGTGACCCTCAGACAACACATATGTGACCCTTGTTACCCTCAGACAACATATGTGACCCATGTGGGCCTCAGACAACACATATGTGACCCATGTGACCCTCAGACAACACATATGTGACCCATGTGGCCCTCAGACAACACATATGTGACCCATGTGACCCTCAGACAACACATGTGACCCATGTGGCCCTCAGACAATACATATGTGACCCATGTGGGCCTTAGATACACACATGTGACCCTCAGACAACACATATGTGACCCATGTGGGCCTCAGACAACACATATGTGACCCATGTGACCCTCAGACAACACATGTGGCCCTCAGACAATACATATGTGACTCATTTGGCCCTCAGACAACACATATGTGACCCATGTGGGCCTCAGACAACACAAATGTGACCCTCAGACAACACATATGTGACCCCTATGTCCCTCAGACGACATATGTGACCTAACTGGCCCCCCGACAATATACATATGTGACCCATGTGGCCCTCAGACAACACATATGTGACCCATGGGACCCTCAGACAACACACATGTGACCCATGTGACCCTCAGACAAAACACATGTGACCCATGTGACCCTCAGACAACACATGTGATCCATGTTACTCTCAGACAACACATATGTGACCCTCAGACAACACATATGTGACCCTCAGACAACACATATGTGACCCATGTGGGCCTCGGACAACACATATGTGTCCCATCTGGCCCTCAGACAACACATGTGACCTATGTGACCCTCAGACAACACATATGTGACCCATGGGACCCTCAGACAACACACATGTGACCCATGGGACCCTCAGACAACACACGTGACCCATGTGACCCTCAGACAACACATGTGACCCATGTTACCCTCAGACAACACATATGTGACCCATGTGACCCTCAGACAACACATATGTGACCCATGTGGGCCTCAGACAACACATATGTGACCCATGTGACCCTCAGACAACACACATGTGACCCATGTGGCCCTCAGACAATACATATGTGACCCATTTGGCCCTCAGACAACACATGTGACCCATGTTACTCTCAGACAACACATATGAGACCCTCAGACAACACATATGTGACCCTCAGACAACACATATGTGACCCATGTGGCCCTTAGACAATACATATGTGACCCATCTGGCCCTCAGACAACACACATGTGACCCTCAGACAACACATGTGACCCATCTGGCCCTCAGACAACACATATGTTACCCATGTGGGCCTCAGGCAACACACATGTGACCCTCAGACAACACATATGTGACCCATGTGACCCTCAGACTACACTTATGTGGCATATGTGGCCCTCAGACAACACATATGGGACCCTCAGATAACACACATGTGACCCATGTGACCCTCAGACAACACATGTGACCCATGTTACCCTCAGACAACACATATGTGACCCATGTGACACTCAGACAACACATATGTGACCCATGTGGCCCTAAGACAATACCTATGTGACCCATCTGGCCCTCAGACAACACATGTGACCCATGTGGGCCTCAGACAACACATGTGACCCATGTGACCCTCAGACAACACATATGTGACCCATGTGGCCCTCAGACAATACATATGTGACCCATCTTGCCCTCAGACAACACATATGTGACCCATGTGGGCCTCAGACAACACACATGTGACCCTCAGACAACACATATGTGGCCCATGTGGCCCTCAGACAACACATATGTGACCCATGTGGGCCTCAGACAACACATATGTGACCCATGTGACCCTCAGACAACACATATGTGACCCATGTGGGCCTCAGACAACACATATGTGACCCATGTGACCCTCAGACAACACATGTGACCCATCTTGCCCTCAGACAACACATATGTGACCCATGTGGGCCTCAGACAACACACATGTGACCCTCAGACAACACATATGTGACCCTTGTTACCCTCAGACAACACATATGTGACCCATGTGGGCCTCAGACAACACATATGTGACCCATGTGACCCTCAGACAACACATATGTGACCCATGTGGCCCTCAGACAACACATATGTGACCCATGTGACCCTCAGACAACACATGTGACCCATGTGGCCCTCAGACAATACATATGTGACCCATGTGGGCCTTAGATACACACATGTGACCCTCAGACAACACATATGTGACCCCTATGTCCCTCAGACAACATATGTGACCTAACTGGCCCCCCGACAATATACATATGTGGCCCTCAGACAACACTTATGTGACACATGTGGCGCTCAGACAACACATATGTGACCCATGGAACCCTCAGACAACACACATGTGACCCATGGGAACCTCAGACAACACACATGTGACCCATGTGACCCTCAGACAACACATGTGACCCATGTTACCCTCAGACAACACATATGTGACCCATGTGACCCTCAGACAACACATATGTGACCCATGTGGGCCTCAGACAACACATATGTGACCCATGTGACCCTCAGACAACACATGTGACCCATGTGGCCCTCAGACAATACATATGTGACCCATCTGGCCCTCAGACAACACATGTGACCCATGTGACCCTCAGACAACACATGTGACCCATCTGGCCCTCAGACAACACATATGTGACCCATGTGGGCCTCAGGCAACACACATGTGACCCTCAGACAACACATATGAGACCCATGTGACCCTCAGACTACACTTATGTGGCACATGTGGCCCTCAGACAACACATATGGGACCCTCAGATAACACACATGTGACCCATGTGACCCTCAGACAACACATGTGACCCATGTTACCCTCAGACAACACATATGTGACCCATGTGACCCTCAGACAACACATATGTGACCCATGTGGGCCTCAGACAACACATATGTGACCCATGTAACCCTCAGACAACACATATGTGACCCATGTGGCCCTAAGACAATACCTATGTGACCCATCTGGCCCTCAGACAACACATGTGACCCATGTGGGCCTCAGACAACACATGTGACCCATGTGACCCTCAGACAACACATATGTGACCCATGTGGCCCTCAGACAATACATATGTGACCCATCTTGCCCTCAGACAACACATATGTGACCCATGTGGGCCTCAGACAACACACATGTGACCCATGTTACCCTCAGACAACACATATGTGGCCCATGTGGCCCTCAGACAACACATATGTGACCCATCTGGCCCTCAGACAACACGTGACCCATGTGACCCACAGACAACACATGTGACCCATGTTACCCTCAGACAACACATTTGTGACCCATGTGGGCCTCAGACAACACATATGTGACCCATGTGACCCTCAGACAACACATATGTGACCCATGTGGCCCTCAGACAACACATATGTGACCCATGTGACCCTCAGACAACACATGTGACCCATGTGGCCCTCAGACAATACATATGTGACCCATGTGGGCCTTAGACAACACACATGTGACCCTCAGACAACACATATGTGACCCCTATGTCCCTCAGACAACATATGTGACCTAACTGGCCCCCCGACAATATACATATGTGGCCCTCAGACAACACTTATGTGACACATGTGGCCCTCAGACAACACATATGTGACCCATGGAACCCTCAGACAACACACATGTGACCCATGGGACCCTGAGACAACACACATGTGACCCATGTTACCCTCAGACAACACATGTGACCCATGTTACCCTCAGACAACACATATGTGACCCATATGACCCTCCGACAACACATATGTGACCCATGTGGGCCTCAGACAACACATGTGACCCATGTGACCCTCAGACAACACATGTCACCCATGTGGCCCTCAGACAATACATATGTGACCCATCTGGCCCTCAGACAACACATGTGACCCATGTTACTCTCAGACAACACATATGTGACCCTCAGACAACACATATGTGACCCTCAGACAACACATATGAGACCCATGGGCCCTCCGACAACACATGTGACCTAACTGGCCCTCAGACAACACTTATGTGATCCATGTGACCCTCAGACAACACACACGTGACCCATGTGACCCTCAGACAACACACATGTGACCCATGTGGCCCTCAGACAACACACATGTGACCCATGTGGCCCTCAGACAACACATATGTGACCCATCTGGCACTCGGGGGACCCTCAGTTTGACATGCCTGATCTACATGATAAACACGTTGATAAGTTATGTTGCAACACCATCTTAATAATGACAATGTTTGTTATTTTACTAAATTCCATCAACTTCTTGATAAAGACAGCATATATATATGTGAAGGTATGTATATTTCCTCTGATAGTTTGTAACATAGATCTATATAACATAGATCTATATGATATACATACCAACACACATATATATCCTAGAAACGATCGTAAAATGATGAACTTGTTCTTTGTTTTTATTCATTGTTTTTATTAATTTATATATATATATATATATATATATATATATCATTTCATTTTACGTCCGCTTTTCCCTGCTTGCAAGGGTGGGATTTTCTTGCAAGGGTGGGACGAGAACTGATTCTGGCTTGATTTCTACAGCTGGATGCCCTTCCTAACAGCAACCTCATTTACAGTGAGTGCTGGGTGCTTTTTTGCAGTGGCACCTCCACGATCCCTTTGCAGTGGAATGATAGGGACCCCAGTCCCTACCATCTCATTTCTACAGCTGAGTAAACTGGAGCAATGTGAAATAAAGTGTCTTGCTCAAGGAAACAACACACCGCCTGGTCTGAGAATTGAACTCACAACCTTTCGATTGCAAGGCCAATGCTCTAACCACTAAGCCATGTGCCTATATATATATATATATATATATATATATATATATATATATATATATATATATATATATATATATATATATATATATATATATATATATATATATATATATATATATATATATATATATGTATGTATGTATGTATGTATGTATGTATGTATGTATGTATGTATGTATGTATGTATATATATATATATATATATATATATATATATATATATATATATATATATATATATATATATATATATATATATATATATATATATATATATATATATATATATATATATATATATATATATATATATATATATTTTCCAGCCAGCCATCCACCTAATCTACGAAGGTATTTTAGCCTACATATTGTCGTTAATATTATGATGTTCCCTGCTGTATTAGCGTTAAATTTTCCCTGCTGTATTAGCGATAAATTTTCGAGGGTTTCTCTTAGTAGCTTTTTCATGTCGTTAATATTATGATGTTCCCTGCTGTATTAGCGTTAAATTTTCCCTGCTGTATTAGCGATAAATTTTCGAGGGTTTCTCTTAGTAGCTTTTTTCATGACGTTATTATTGTTAATTTTACTGATGTAGTATTAACTTATTAACTTGGATATTTACCATGCGGTATTCTAATCCTATTGTATCTCTCTCAGTTATTTACCATGCGACCCTCAGTTCCTACCCCCCCCCCCCTCTCTATGCACTTCTTTAAGGCTTACTACCCTGTCTTTAACCTAATTCATTCAATCTGAAAATATTGAAGAGATAAGACACTTTGCCATTCTTCTCTGCTAAAATGTACCACTAGAGTTGATTCAATTTTCCCAGCCAGCCATCCACCTAATCTACGAAGGTATTTTAGCCTACATATTGTCGTTAATATTATGATGTTCCCTGCTGTATTAGCGTTAAATTTTCCCTGCTGTATTAGCGATAAATTTTCGAGGGTTTCTCTTAGTAGCTTTTTCATGTCGTTAATATTATGATGTTCCCTGCTGTATTAGCGTTAAATTTTCCCTGCTGTATTAGCGATAAATTTTCGAGGGTTTCTCTTAGTAGCTTTTTTCATGACGTTATTATTGTTAATTTTACTGATGTAGTATTAACTTATTAACTTGGATATTTACCATGCGGTATTCTAATCCTATTGTATCTCTCTCAGTTATTTACCATGCGACCCTCAGTTCCTACCCCCCCCTCTCTATGCACTTCTTTAAGGCTTACTACCCTGTCTTTAACCTAATTCATTCAATCTGAAAATATTGAAGAGATAAGACACTTTGCCATTCTTCTCTGCTAAAATGTACCACTAGAGTTGATTCAATTTTCCCAGCCAGCCATCCACCTAATCTACGAAGGTATTTTAGCCTACATATTGTCGTTAATATTATGATGTTCCCTGCTGTATTAGCGTTAAATTTTCCCTGCTGTATTAGCGATAAATTTTCGAGGGTTTCTCTTAGTAGCTTTTTCATGTCGTTAATATTATGATGTTCCCTGCTGTATTAGCGATAAATTTTCGAGGGTCTCTCTTAGTAGCTTTTTTCATGACGTTATTATTGTTAATTTTACTGATGTAGTATTAACTTATTAACTTGGATATTTACCATGCGGTATTCTAATCCTATTGTATCTCTCTCAGTTATTTACCATGCGACCCTCAGTTCCTACCCCCCCCCCTCTCTATGCACTTCTTTAAGGCTTACTACCCTGTCTTTAACCTAATTCATTCAATCTGAAAATATTGAAGAGATAAGACACTTTGCCATTCTTCTCTGCTAAAATGTACCACTAGAGTTGATTCAATTTTCCCAGCCAGCCATCCACCTAATCTACGAAGGTATTTTAGCCTACATATTGTCGTTAATATTATGATGTTCCCTGCTGTATTAGCGTTAAATTTTCCCTGCTGTATTAGCGATAAATTTTCGAGGGTTTCTCTTAGTAGCTTTTTCATGTCGTTAATATTATGATGTTCCCTGCTGTATTAGCGTTAAATTTTCCCTGCTGTATTAGCGATAAATTTTCGAGGGTTTCTCTTAGTAGCTTTTTTCATGACGTTATTATTGTTAATTTTACTGATGTAGTATTAACTTATTAACTTGGATATTTACCATGCGGTATTCTAATCCTATTGTATCTCTCTCAGTTATTTACCATGCGACCCTCAGTTACTACCCCCCCCCCTCTCTATGCACTTCTTTAAGGCTTACTACCCTGTCTTTAACCTAATTCATTCAATCTGAAAATATTGAAGAGATAAGACACTTTGCCATTCTTCTCTGCTAAAATGTACCACTAGAGTTGATTCAATTTTCCCAGCCAGCCATCCACCTAATCTACGAAGGTATTTTAGCCTACATATTGTCGTTAATATTATGATGTTCCCTGCTGTATTAGCGTTAAATTTTCCCTGCTGTATTAGCGATAAATTTTCGAGGGTTTCTCTTAGTAGCTTTTTCATGTCGTTAATATTATGATGTTCCCTGCTGTATTAGCGTTAAATTTTCCCTGCTGTATTAGCGATAAATTTTCGAGGGTTTCTCTTAGTAGCTTTTTTCATGACGTTATTATTGTTAATTTTACTGATGTAGTATTAACTTATTAACTTGGATATTTACCATGCGGTATTCTAATCCTATTGTATCTCTCTCAGTTATTTACCATGCGACCCTCAGTTCCTACCCCCCCCTCTCTATGCACTTCTTTAAGGCTTACTACCCTGTCTTTAACCTAATTCATTCAATCTGAAAATATTGAAGAGATAAGACACTTTGCCATTCTTCTCTGCTAAAATGTACCACTAGAGTTGATTCAATTTTCCCAGCCAGCCATCCACCTAATCTACGAAGGTATTTTAGCCTACATATTGTCGTTAATATTATGATGTTCCCTGCTGTATTAGCGTTAAATTTTCCCTGCTGTATTAGCGATAAATTTTCGAGGGTTTCTCTTAGTAGCTTTTTCATGTCGTTAATATTATGATGTTCCCTGCTGTATTAGCGTTAAATTTTCCCTGCTGTATTAGCGATAAATTTTCGAGGGTTTCTCTTAGTAGCTTTTTTCATGACGTTATTATTGTTAATTTTACTGATGTAGTATTAACTTATTAACTTGGATATTTACCATGCGGTATTCTAATCCTATTGTATCTCTCTCAGTTATTTACCATGCGACCCTCAGTTCCTACCCCCCCCCTCTCTATGCACTTCTTTAAGGCTTACTACCCTGTCTTTAACCTAATTCATTCAATCTGAAAATATTGAAGAGATAAGACACTTTGCCATTCTTCTCTGCTAAAATGTACCACTAGAGTTGATTCAATTTTCCCAGCCAGCCATCCACCTAATCTACGAAGGTATTTTAGCCTACATATTGTCGTTAATATTATGATGTTCCCTGCTGTATTAGCGTTAAATTTTCCCTGCTGTATTAGCGATAAATTTTCGAGGGTTTCTCTTAGTAGCTTTTTCATGTCGTTAATATTATGATGTTCCCTGCTGTATTAGCGTTAAATTTTCCCTGCTGTATTAGCGATAAATTTTCGAGGGTTTCTCTTAGTAGCTTTTTTCATGACGTTATTATTGTTAATTTTACTGATGTAGTATTAACTTATTAACTTGGATATTTACCATGCGGTATTCTAATCCTATTGTATCTCTCTCAGTTATTTACCATGCGACCCTCAGTTCCTACCCCCCCCCCCTCTCTATGCACTTCTTTAAGGCTTACTACCCTGTCTTTAACCTAATTCATTCAATCTGAAAATATTGAAGAGATAAGACACTTTGCCATTCTTCTCTGCTAAAATGTACCACTAGAGTTGATTCAATTTTCCCAGCCAGCCATCCACCTAATCTACGAAGGTATTTTAGCCTACATATTGTCGTTAATATTATGATGTTCCCTGCTGTATTAGCGTTAAATTTTCCCTGCTGTATTAGCGATAAATTTTCGAGGGTTTCTCTTAGTAGCTTTTTCATGTCGTTAATATTATGATGTTCCCTGCTGTATTAGCGTTAAATTTTCCCTGCTGTATTAGCGATAAATTTTCGAGGGTTTCTCTTAGTAGCTTTTTTCATGACGTTATTATTGTTAATTTTACTGATGTAGTATTAACTTATTAACTTGGATATTTACCATGCGGTATTCTAATCCTATTGTATCTCTCTCAGTTATTTACCATGCGACCCTCAGTTACTACCCCCCCCCCCTCTCTATGCACTTCTTTAAGGCTTACTACCCTGTCTTTAACCTAATTCATTCAATCTGAAAATATTGAAGAGATAAGACACTTTGCCATTCTTCTCTGCTAAAATGTACCACTAGAGTTGATTCAATTTTCCCAGCCAGCCATCCACCTAATCTACGAAGGTATTTTAGCCTACATATTGTCGTTAATATTATGATGTTCCCTGCTGTATTAGCGTTAAATTTTCCCTGCTGTATTAGCGATAAATTTTCGAGGGTTTCTCTTAGTAGCTTTTTCATGTCGTTAATATTATGATGTTCCCTGCTGTATTAGCGTTAAATTTTCCCTGCTGTATTAGCGATAAATTTTCGAGGGTTTCTCTTAGTAGCTTTTTTCATGACGTTATTATTGTTAATTTTACTGATGTAGTATTAACTTATTAACTTGGATATTTACCATGCGGTATTCTAATCCTATTGTATCTCTCTCAGTTATTTACCATGCGACCCTCAGTTCCTACCCCCCCCCTCTCTATGCACTTCTTTAAGGCTTACTACCCTGTCTTTAACCTAATTCATTCAATCTGAAAATATTGAAGAGATAAGACACTTTGCCATTCTTCTCTGCTAAAATGTACCACTAGAGTTGATTCAATTTTCCCAGCCAGCCATCCACCTAATCTACGAAGGTATTTTAGCCTACATATTGTCGTTAATATTATGATGTTCCCTGCTGTATTAGCGTTAAATTTTCCCTGCTGTATTAGCGATAAATTTTCGAGGGTTTCTCTTAGTAGCTTTTTCATGTCGTTAATATTATGATGTTCCCTGCTGTATTAGCGTTAAATTTTCCCTGCTGTATTAGCGATAAATTTTCGAGGGTTTCTCTTAGTAGCTTTTTTCATGACGTTATTATTGTTAATTTTACTGATGTAGTATTAACTTATTAACTTGGATATTTACCATGCGGTATTCTAATCCTATTGTATCTCTCTCAGTTATTTACCATGCGACCCTCAGTTCCTACCCCCCCCTCTCTATGCACTTCTTTAAGGCTTACTACCCTGTCTTTAACCTAATTCATTCAATCTGAAAATATTGAAGAGATAAGACACTTTGCCATTCTTCTCTGCTAAAATGTACCACTAGAGTTGATTCAATTTTCCCAGCCAGCCATCCACCTAATCTACGAAGGTATTTTAGCCTACATATTGTCGTTAATATTATGATGTTCCCTGCTGTATTAGCGTTAAATTTTCCCTGCTGTATTAGCGATAAATTTTCGAGGGTTTCTCTTAGTAGCTTTTTCATGTCGTTAATATTATGATGTTCCCTGCTGTATTAGCGTTAAATTTTCCCTGCTGTATTAGCGATAAATTTTCGAGGGTTTCTCTTAGTAGCTTTTTTCATGACGTTATTATTGTTAATTTTACTGATGTAGTATTAACTTATTAACTTGGATATTTACCATGCGGTATTCTAATCCTATTGTATCTCTCTCAGTTATTTACCATGCGACCCTCAGTTCCTACCCCCCCCCCCCCCTCTCTATGCACTTCTTTAAGGCTTACTACCCTGTCTTTAACCTAATTCATTCAATCTGAAAATATTGAAGAGATAAGACACTTTGCCATTCTTCTCTGCTAAAATGTACCACTAGAGTTGATTCAATTTTCCCAGCCAGCCATCCACCTAATCTACGAAGGTATTTTAGCCTACATATTGTCGTTAATATTATGATGTTCCCTGCTGTATTAGCGTTAAATTTTCCCTGCTGTATTAGCGATAAATTTTCGAGGGTTTCTCTTAGTAGCTTTTTCATGTCGTTAATATTATGATGTTCCCTGCTGTATTAGCGTTAAATTTTCCCTGCTGTATTAGCGATAAATTTTCGAGGGTTTCTCTTAGTAGCTTTTTTCATGACGTTATTATTGTTAATTTTACTGATGTAGTATTAACTTATTAACTTGGATATTTACCATGCGGTATTCTAATCCTATTGTATCTCTCTCAGTTATTTACCATGCGACCCTCAGTTCCTACCCCCCCCTCTCTATGCACTTCTTTAAGGCTTACTACCCTGTCTTTAACCTAATTCATTCAATCTGAAAATATTGAAGAGATAAGACACTTTGCCATTCTTCTCTGCTAAAATGTACCACTAGAGTTGATTCAATTTTCCCAGCCAGCCATCCACCTAATCTACGAAGGTATTTTAGCCTACATATTGTCGTTAATATTATGATGTTCCCTGCTGTATTAGCGTTAAATTTTCCCTGCTGTATTAGCGATAAATTTTCGAGGGTTTCTCTTAGTAGCTTTTTCATGTCGTTAATATTATGATGTTCCCTGCTGTATTAGCGTTAAATTTTCCCTGCTGTATTAGCGATAAATTTTCGAGGGTTTCTCTTAGTAGCTTTTTTCATGACGTTATTATTGTTAATTTTACTGATGTAGTATTAACTTATTAACTTGGATATTTACCATGCGGTATTCTAATCCTATTGTATCTCTCTCAGTTATTTACCATGCGACCCTCAGTTCCTACCCCCCCCCCCCTCTCTATGCACTTCTTTAAGGCTTACTACCCTGTCTTTAACCTAATTCATTCAATCTGAAAATATTGAAGAGATAAGACACTTTGCCATTCTTCTCTGCTAAAATGTACCACTAGAGTTGATTCAATTTTCCCAGCCAGCCATCCACCTAATCTACGAAGGTATTTTAGCCTACATATTGTCGTTAATATTATGATGTTCCCTGCTGTATTAGCGTTAAATTTTCCCTGCTGTATTAGCGATAAATTTTCGAGGGTTTCTCTTAGTAGCTTTTTCATGTCGTTAATATTATGATGTTCCCTGCTGTATTAGCGTTAAATTTTCCCTGCTGTATTAGCGATAAATTTTCGAGGGTTTCTCTTAGTAGCTTTTTTCATGACGTTATTATTGTTAATTTTACTGATGTAGTATTAACTTATTAACTTGGATATTTACCATGCGGTATTCTAATCCTATTGTATCTCTCTCAGTTATTTACCATGCGACCCTCAGTTACTACCCCCCCCCCCCCCCTCTCTATGCACTTCTTTAAGGCTTACTACCCTGTCTTTAACCTAATTCATTCAATCTGAAAATATTGAAGAGATAAGACACTTTGCCATTCTTCTCTGCTAAAATGTACCACTAGAGTTGATTCAATTTTCCCAGCCAGCCATCCACCTAATCTACGAAGGTATTTTAGCCTACATATTGTCGTTAATATTATGATGTTCCCTGCTGTATTAGCGTTAAATTTTCCCTGCTGTATTAGCGATAAATTTTCGAGGGTTTCTCTTAGTAGCTTTTTCATGTCGTTAATATTATGATGTTCCCTGCTGTATTAGCGTTAAATTTTCCCTGCTGTATTAGCGATAAATTTTCGAGGGTTTCTCTTAGTAGCTTTTTTCATGACGTTATTATTGTTAATTTTACTGATGTAGTATTAACTTATTAACTTGGATATTTACCATGCGGTATTCTAATCCTATTGTATCTCTCTCAGTTATTTACCATGCGACCCTCAGTTCCTACCCCCCCCTCTCTATGCACTTCTTTAAGGCTTACTACCCTGTCTTTAACCTAATTCATTCAATCTGAAAATATTGAAGAGATAAGACACTTTGCCATTCTTCTCTGCTAAAATGTACCACTAGAGTTGATTCAATTTTCCCAGCCAGCCATCCACCTAATCTACGAAGGTATTTTAGCCTACATATTGTCGTTAATATTATGATGTTCCCTGCTGTATTAGCGTTAAATTTTCCCTGCTGTATTAGCGATAAATTTTCGAGGGTTTCTCTTAGTAGCTTTTTCATGTCGTTAATATTATGATGTTCCCTGCTGTATTAGCGTTAAATTTTCCCTGCTGTATTAGCGATAAATTTTCGAGGGTTTCTCTTAGTAGCTTTTTTCATGACGTTATTATTGTTAATTTTACTGATGTAGTATTAACTTATTAACTTGGATATTTACCATGCGGTATTCTAATCCTATTGTATCTCTCTCAGTTATTTACCATGCGACCCTCAGTTCCTACCCCCCCCCTCTCTATGCACTTCTTTAAGGCTTACTACCCTGTCTTTAACCTAATTCATTCAATCTGAAAATATTGAAGAGATAAGACACTTTGCCATTCTTCTCTGCTAAAATGTACCACTAGAGTTGATTCAATTTTCCCAGCCAGCCATCCACCTAATCTACGAAGGTATTTTAGCCTACATATTGTCGTTAATATTATGATGTTCCCTGCTGTATTAGCGTTAAATTTTCCCTGCTGTATTAGCGATAAATTTTCGAGGGTTTCTCTTAGTAGCTTTTTCATGTCGTTAATATTATGATGTTCCCTGCTGTATTAGCGTTAAATTTTCCCTGCTGTATTAGCGATAAATTTTCGAGGGTTTCTCTTAGTAGCTTTTTTCATGACGTTATTATTGTTAATTTTACTGATGTAGTATTAACTTATTAACTTGGATATTTACCATGCGGTATTCTAATCCTATTGTATCTCTCTCAGTTATTTACCATGCGACCCTCAGTTCCTACCCCCCCCCCTCTCTATGCACTTCTTTAAGGCTTACTACCCTGTCTTTAACCTAATTCATTCAATCTGAAAATATTGAAGAGATAAGACACTTTGCCATTCTTCTCTGCTAAAATGTACCACTAGAGTTGATTCAATTTTCCCAGCCAGCCATCCACCTAATCTACGAAGGTATTTTAGCCTACATATTGTCGTTAATATTATGATGTTCCCTGCTGTATTAGCGTTAAATTTTCCCTGCTGTATTAGCGATAAATTTTCGAGGGTTTCTCTTAGTAGCTTTTTCATGTCGTTAATATTATGATGTTCCCTGCTGTATTAGCGTTAAATTTTCCCTGCTGTATTAGCGATAAATTTTCGAGGGTTTCTCTTAGTAGCTTTTTTCATGACGTTATTATTGTTAATTTTACTGATGTAGTATTAACTTGGATATTTACCATGCGACCCTCAGTTCCTACCTCACAATTTCCCTCCCCCCCACCCCCACACACCACCATAGTCTATTCGACCAATCAAACCTAGCATGCCATTTCCACTGCTGCTGCTGCTACTACCTGCCTAACTAACTCTCTTCTCCTCTGGCGCATCCCAACACACCCTGCCATTACCCCACCACCACTGTCCTTCTAGCCCTCAATTTTCCCACCGTTAGGGATGGATGAGCTGGGAATACACGAGCAACTCTGAATCAATAGATGAAATATGAATCTGCGAGCTACCAAGCACCCACGTGAAGCGCCAACCCAGAGACCCTCCCCTACGAGTGTCGACAAATGCCCAAAACTCCGAGTTGGTACCATCAATGTAGGCTCAATGAAAGGAAGAGCAGGAGAAATCGTAGAAATGCTAGAGCGAAAGGAAGTTGATGTATGCTGTGTGCAAGAGACTAGATGGAGAGGAGGGTCTGCTAGAGTCCTTGTAGGAAAAGGCCAGTGCTACAAATTTTTCTGGGTGGGAAATGACGATGGGATGGGTGGTGTAGGTATACTATTAGCTGACAAGTGGGTAGATAAAGTAATCTCAGTGTACAGGGTAAATGCAAGAATCATTAAACTCAGACTAGTCCTGAATAAGACAATTACCACAATAATATCAGCTTACGCACCCCAATCGGGGCTGCCAGACGAACTTAAGGATAGGTTTTACG
>OZ024765.1:12272559-12277559 GCA_964016885.1 Eledone cirrhosa | reverse complement strand
AACATTTGATCGAGATGACGCAAGAGTGTATTTGATTGAGTACATATAAACATGAGAAAACTTATCATTAGAACAGCCATTAAAACATCTAAATGGTGTCAAAGTCAGCGATGGGCAAAAATGCCTCAGAGGACATATTTCGTTTTTGAATTTGTTTTGTGAAATTTCTCATCTGAAAACGTGTGTTGAAAAAAAAAAAATAATAAATAAATAAAAACCTAGTCACTGAGGAGGTCACAGAATGTGTGACGAAAGAGCTTTGACAATATATAAACAACCTTCTGGTTATCGAACCAACCAACCAACCAACCAGAAGCTTATAATAAATTGAAGTGAAAACCAACAGGTCCGTGTGTTTTTATTTGCAACAGGACCCTCCCAAAGTATATATATATATATATATATATATATATATATATATATAATTATAAAGGAGTGCTAAATTTAAAAAAAAAATGACATAAAGGTTTCAGGTAGTATAGTCCTATGTGCCACTGGTGGTTAGAAGGTCTACCTATTACCAACACCCTCTGTACATAGGGCTCAATATGTCATAAATAATGATGTGTAAGCCAGTGATGGATTATATTAGTGCTGGGCCTGTAACATATACTAACGTTACACCAAAGGGTCTTTGGAGTAACGTTAATCGATAGAGTGTGTAGTGTAGCTCAGAAATCAGAGAGACACTCCAGGTAGAGCCGCTACTTCTTCAAATTGAGAGAACACAGCTCCGATATTATGGACATATGGTTAGAATGTCTCTGGAATGAATTGCTGAAGATATTTGTAGCTTGGAGATGAGAGAGTCACTCCAGGTAGAGCTGCTACTTCTCTGAATTGAGAGATCACAGCTCTGATACTATGGGCATGTAGTTAGAATGTCTCAGGGAAGCATCACTGGACAGATCTGTAGCTTGGAGATCAGAGAGTCACTCCAGGTAGAGCCGCTACTTCTCCAAATTGAGAGATCACAGCTCTGATACTCAGACTCAGACTCAGAAGCTCCCACGTCTTGCGACGCATGAGGCAATCATAGTGTTCCATCGCGTTCGGTCAGCAGCCAGTTGCACAGCGTCCCGCCATTGTCTGTTTGTCGCTCGCAGGTCCCTCTCAACTGTCTGGCGCCAGTTCATTTTGGGTCGCCCTCTCCGTCTGCTTCCCTGTGGGTTCCATTTAAGTACTTGGTTCGCCAGTCTCTCCGGGGGAAGTCTCAAAGTGTGCCCAAACCAGCCCAGGCATCACTTGCAGATGGCAGAAGAGACTAGCTGCTCGTTGGTGTGGTTCCTGACTTCCTGGTTTGTTACATGGTCACTCCATTTAATCCCCAGGATCTTTCGCAGATACTACAGGTTGTTAATTTTTTTTTTTTTTAATTTTTGGTTGTAAATATTAGGGTGCGTCCTCGATGACGAAGCGCCTTCGACACCGACAAATATGGTAGTTATATTACTAAATCTATCCATTTTCTTGATTATTTTCAAAATTATTTGAAATCCACAGCCTGTATCTTTAAGTAGAAATATGGTATGGAAAGGGTTAAGGTTTTTATATTTAAAAATCTTCCATCATAATTCTGTTAACACCTTTGTTATGTTATGTTTCAAACACCAGCTTAATGCTATATTAAAGATAAGCTAATAAAAAGGTTAAATTTATTATCATAACATTTAATATGATAGATGAAATTTTTTTTAATCTCGACTCCATTTAACCTTTCTTCAAGCAGCAAACAAAATGGTTTCACCACCATCACCATGACCACCACCACCACCATCACCACCACAACCATCACCACCACCATCACCACCACCATCACCACCACCACCACCACCACCATCACCACCACCACCACCACCATAACCACCATCACTGTCACCATCACCAACCACCATGACCACCACCACCATCACCACCACCACCATCACCACCACAACCATCACCACCACAACCATCACCACCAGCACCACCACCACCACCACCACCATCACCACCACCACCACCGTAACCACCATCACTGTCACCATCACCACCACCATAACCATCACCATCACTATCACCCTTACCGCCATCACTACCACCAACATCACCACAACCATTGTCACTATGACCATCACAGCCACCATCACAACTACCGCCACCATACCATCACTGCCACCATCCCCACCACCATTACCATGTCTACAACCACCACAACCACAGCCTTAACCACCACCACTACAACCACAACCTTAACCACCACCACTACAACCACCACCACCACCACCGTCTGTCTCAAGTGAACCATTTAATTATCTTGTTCTGTAAATCATGACAGCTTTAGTCTGGTGGGAAAACGATATATTCTAAATGAATTATGGTGTTGTTGCTGTTGTTACTGCTGTTGTTACTGTCTCTGTTTTGTGACTGTTGTTGTCATTGGAGATCAGGGTGTTGCTCCAGGTAGAGCAACTAGTTCTCCGAATTCAGAGACCACAACTCCAATATTACTCGTCCAAGTAACAATTGAACCAATCTTGCTATATGGAAGTGAAACATGGACGCTTTCATCCAAACAACAAAAGCATCTTGATGGCACCTACACTTACACTTGCCTGCTTCAACACATTCAGAACAAAAGCTGGCAACATCTGACTTTGAGAGAGATATATGCCAGCCTCCCACACATATCTGTTGTGTATATATATATATATATATAATTATATTACATTCAAAGTAAAGGATATCATGAATGATACAAAATCAAACATGTTTTGTCTCTAAAAACAGCTCAAGATAGAATTCAGAGAATAAAATTGAGCCTTAATCATTATACGAAAGTTAATAAAATATATACATACACACTTAAGCATGCATTAAGGTATATCAAGACTAGAGACAATCTGCACTAAATACAAGATTACATAATTTGTAGAGTATCTTATTAAAATTAATAAAAAATTGATATAAAATACCTGATAATGATATTTCCCTCATATATATTCTCTATAAAATCAGAATACATTTCACCAATTTTGCCATTGTTTGGTAAAATGTATTCTGATTTTATAGAGAATAGATATGAGGGCAATATATTGATCATTATCAGGTATTTTGTATCAATTTTTTATTAATTTTAATAAGATACTCTACAAATTATGTAATCTTGTATTTAGTACAGATTGTCTCTAGTCTTGATATACCTTAATGCATGCTTAAGTGTGTATATATTTCATTAACTTTCTTATATATATATATATATCATCATCATCATCATCAACGTTTAATGTCCATGTTCCACGCTTGCATGGGTTTGGACGGGGGTAGTCCCACTTGAGGCAAGAGTGATTGTCTTGCTCGCATAGGACTGTCTGGCAGGTTTTCTACAGTTGGATGCCCTTCCTAACACCAACCACATTTACAGTGTGGGTCTGGGAGGTTTTTACCGTGTTGCCTACACGGCCACATTACAGCGTGGACTGTGTTTTTTTGTCGTGACACCTACACGATCTCATTTGTTTCGGCCTGGATGGCGCGGCACCAACATAACTTTACATAGGACGGGGTGGTGTGGATGGGTGGGGGTGGTGGCGGGACGGGGTGTATTTTGTTAGAGATGCCTACTGGCAAGGCGGGTCTTCTCTGTTACTGAGTACCGCCAAAGGTCTCGGTCCAGTGACATTGTCTTGGAGAGGTGTAAGTGTGATATATATATATATATATATATATATATATAATCCTCATCATCAGGTCGAGCTTGCTCGGCTTTCTACGACACATTTCCTCCATCCATCTCGGTCTCTCATAGCGTTTGCCAGTTCTTCTGCAGTGCATCCAGTATCGTCCTCAAGTTGCTTGACGTATGTTTTCTTGGGACGACCAGCGTTTCTTGCTCCATGAGATGGACTCCATAACAACACATCACCTGCTATTTCTTCCTTGCTGCACCAACAATGGCCAGCAAATCTGAGTCTCTGTCCACGTATTGACCTGCTGATAGGTGGTATATTGCCATAGAGATCCTTATTTGTTGGGTGTTCCCTCCAAGACACGTTTAAAGCAGCACAGAGCATACGTGTGTATGCATATATACATATATGTATGCATATATACATATATATATATATATATATATATATATATATATATAACGAAGGAAATGTGGTAAGGAACCAGGTGGACCATAACGCACCAAAGTACTCAATACTTAGGGTAGTAGAGTGGGTAATAGGAACGAGTAGGACCCCGACGGCTGAGCTCAAGCCGTTTCGAGGGCTAATTCTGGACGTCCAGAATTAGCCGTTGAAACGGCTTGAGCTCAGCCGTTGGGGTCCTACTCGTTCCTATATATATATATATATATATATATATATGTATGTATGTAAAAGGTAAACAGAAATAACACAATCGGTACAGCATATGCAAGGAACATATTAGGTTAACGCTTGAAATAGCAGGAAGAGGGTCTTAACGTTTCAGATGCTAGTCCTTCATCAGAAGAAAGAATGTGAAATTATGTGTGTGTGTGTAGATAAACAATATATGTATATGGAGCAAACCTGTGTTTGCATTCATTCAAAGACAGTAACGTGAGAACAAGGACAAAATCCCATGGATAACAATCTTTCGCCACTGACTAAACCATGCCATGTTATATATATATATATAACATGGAGCCACATGGCTTAATGGTTAGAGCATTGGCCTTGCAAATCAAAAGGTTGTGAGTTCAATTCTCAGACCGGGTGATGTGTTGTTTCCTTGAGCAAGACACTTTATTTCACATTGCTCCAGTTTACTCAGCTGTAGAAATGAGATGATAGGGACTGGGATCCCTATCATTCCACTGCAAAGTGGTTGTGGAGGTGCCACGGCAAAAAAAGCACCCAGCACTCACTGTAAATGAGGTTGGTGTTAGGAAGGGCATCCAGCTGTAGAAACCAAGCCAGAATCAGTTCCCATCCCACCCTTGCAAGCAGGGAAAAGTGGACGTAAAAATGATGATGATGATGATGATATAT
>OZ024765.1:12257559-12262559 GCA_964016885.1 Eledone cirrhosa | reverse complement strand
TTGTAAGAATGAAAAGCAAAGCTACCCTTGGTGAGATTTGAACTCAGAACATAACTCTATGCTGCAAAGCATGGTGTCTGACGCTCTACTGATTCAGCCAGTTCACCGCCATATATATGCTAGCGTGGAAGATGGACGTTTAACGAGGATGTTGATGAATGGTTTCTACTTTAGGCATAAGGCTAACAATTCTTGGGGAGGCGAAAGTTTATTAAAGTAATTCTAGTGAATTACTGGTACTTTATTTTATCGACCCCCGTAAGAATGAAATGCAAAGCTAACCTTAGCAGGATTTGAACTCAGAACATAAAGAGATATAACTCTATCCCATTCTACCGATACTACTAATTCACCACCCTTATATGTATGTATATATATATAATACTAAAACTCTGTGGTTGATTGCTTGCTTGTCTGTAATGTAATACAGCCAAAATGGCGCATAATGGGAAAATACTTTGAAAGGAAGTTGACCCTGAAATGGGAATACAAATGTAATAAAACAATTTTCGTGTAAACCGAAGCACGGGTTCCCGAGATATGGGGTTCTTCTGGGTACCTTCATAAACAGAGAGCGAGAGAGATAGAGATAGATAGATAGATAGAGAGAGAGAGATAGTGGTTGTGAGAGAGTAGATTATATAAATATATATATATATATTTTTTTTTTTCCTCGTGCAATGGCCATACTCGATAATGAGGGGGTAGCCATCATATATATATATGTATGTGTGTGTGTGTGTATATATATATATATATATATATATATATGTGGGTGTCTGATCTAAATACACTGGTCATAGACAGACAGACACACATATATATATATATATATATATATATATATATATATATATATATATATATATAAATATATATATAAATATATATATATATATGAGTGTATGTATATATATATATGTGTGTCTGTCTGTCTATGACCAGTGTATTTAGATCAGACACCCACATATATATATATATATATATATATATATACACACACACACACATACATATATATATATGATGGCTACCCCCTCATTATCGAGTATGGCCATTGCACGAGGAAAAAAAAAAATATATATATATATATGTATATATATATGTATACAAACACACGCATTTATATATATATACATGTCTGTGTATATTTTAATTATTTATAAATTATTTTTAACTGAACATGATTTAAAAAAAATATTTTGAAGTGAACATGACCCAACGGGTCACGGGTGGTCTAGTATAATAATTGTTTCTACTCTTGGCACAAAGCCAGCAATTACCCCAGTGCATTACTGGTACTTTATTTTATCGACCCCGTAATGATAACATGTATAAATCGAAGTTATAGCAGGCACCAATCAAGTTGTTTGAGGCAGTCACAAAGCACTCAATGGTGCGAAAATGTGTTACATTTTCGTCCAAAGTGAATACAAAATTTAAATAGAATACCAAGAAAAATGACCAAATGCAAATGGCCGCAATATAGCAGGCACCAATCAAGTTGTTTGAGGCAGTCACAAAGCACTCAATGGTGCGAAAATGTGTTACATTTTCGTCCAAAGTGAATACAAAATTTAAATAGAATACCAAGAAAAATGACCAAATGCAAATGGCCGCAATATGGCAGGCACCAATCAAGTTGTTTGAGGCAGTCACAAAGCACTCAATGGTGCGAAAATGTGTTACATTTTCGTCCAAAGTGAATACAAAATTTAAATAGAATACCAAGAAAAATGACCAAATGCAAATGGCCGCAATATAGCAGGCACCAATCAAGTTGTTTGAGGCAGTCACAAAGCACTCAATGGTGCGAAAATGTGTTACATTTTCGTCCAAAGTGAATACAAAATTTAAATAGAATACCAAGAAAAATGACCAAATGCAAATGGCCGCAATATAGCAGGCACCAATCAAGTTGTTTGAGGCAGTCACAAAGCACTCAATGGTGCGAAAATGTGTTACATTTTCGTCCAAAGTGAATACAAAATTTAAATAGAATACCAAGAAAAATGACCAAATGCAAATGGCCACATTAATACTACAACCATGATAAATACAAACAGGTCGAAAATAGACTTTATCTCACGTTGCTGCTTCTGACAGGAGAGTTGTGACCAGTAGATAGTATTAGCAATGGAAGGACTGATAGAAACATTGTTTCCTTGGTCTAATTTGACAAAGTCCACCCCACTCGGTAAGTGAAGGAGGTCTGGAATCTTGTCAATTGATAAGAGTGAAGCTTTTGTAGAGTATGAATGTATTGTCTTCTAATATTTTCGTACCCAGTTTTGTGTTATGTAGTGTATTGTAGTGTAGTGTAGTGTAGTGTAGTACATGGCAATCACTCCAGTACACAGGGATCTGGTTGGAGAGTGTAATCCTTTATGACTGCGTGCAGGAGAGGCGGTTACGCTGGTATGGACATGTGATGCGTATGAAGGATGACAGCTGCATAAAAAGGTGCAGAGCACTAGAAGTTGATGGAAACCGCGGAGTGGGGAGACCCAAGATGACTTGGGATGAGGTGATAAAAGCCGACCTTACCCAACTACACCTCTCAAAGTCAATGACACACGACCGTGACTTCTGGCGTCACGCAGTAATACAGGGTACCCGACCTCCCATGGGTACATGCTGAAGCATATAAACAATATGCCCCCCCCCCCCACCGCAAGGTGGTCGTGGAGGTGCCACGGCAAAAAAGCACCCAGCCCACACTGTAAAGTGGACGTGTAGGCGCCACGAAAAAGCACCCAGCACTCACTGTAAATGAGGTTGGTGTTAGGAAGGGCATCCAGCTGTAGAAATCAAGCCAGATCAGTTCCTGTATGAGCAAGGCATGGTCAGCCGACCAGACACTGCCCACAACAGGACAACCCGTCTAACCCATGCTAGCGTGGAAGAACGGACGTAAAACGGTGATGATGATAATGGCTGGAAGTCAAAGTTTGCTGCCAACTCTATAAATCCTGTTGGACATTAATATCTTGTTCATAACCATATATACTTGCGCTTTCTTATTGATGAGAAGGTTTATATGTTCAGTGTTTCTATAGAATATTATTAATGTTAATTTATCATTTGGTGTAAAGTATTTGGTGTTCTGTTTTATGAGGGTATTCATACTGTGTATACTTTATATTCACTTCATTCATACATTACACTTTATGTGTATTTTATAGGCTGTGAATTGGTTTAGCAGTTAGAGTGCAGTGAATGAATGGAATGTAAAATAAGAAAATATTTTATATAAATATAAAAAACCCTGAAAAGGAAGGGAATGGCACAGAAGAATGGGGAGGGTGAGGATGATTGGGCTCTGGGTCTAGGGCATGGTGATAATGGGGTTCTGCCCTGTGGACAAGACTGCAAAAGCATTCCTGCGGACAATAGCCAGTGACACCCACTGCAACAGCCATCCCACGGGGGGTTCCTTTCTCAGATGGGCCACAAACGTTCTTGTGGAGGAGCTCGACACATGGGGTCCAAGTATGCCTGAAGTCTCTATGGCAACCAGTGCAAAGAGGAAGCAACCAGACAATCCCCGGTATTTATTTATCTCCCTTTCCTCTGCAAGACAGGCTGTGGTTTGTGGCTTAAATGACTAAAGTAAAGGCGGAGAATGTGTCACAACACAAATTTGCAGTATTTGTTCCACCTCTCTGCTCTCTGAGTTCAAATCCTGCCAAAATCAACTTTCTTTTTTATCCTTAACCTTTAGCATGCTGATTTCTTTTACAAGCTGCTTCTCTTGACACTGAATTATGTATTAAGCGGGATCACTTTATCGGTGACATAAGGGGCCTAGAGCACCGAGAAGGTTAAAAAAGCACCAGTCTAGTACTGGGGTTGATTTTTCCTATATCTCTTTTTCACTTCCTCTCTCTTTCAGGCTCTTTTCTTTCTTTCTTTCTTTTACTCTTCTTTCCTCTCTTCTCTCACTCTCTCTCTCTTTCCTTCTCTGGAAGAAATCAGCTGTGTTCAGACCTGGGCGGGGGATGGTCTCCATTATTCTTAAAGGGCCTAAGATATGTTGTATATCATGACAGCACCCTTATGACACCACCTGGAGTTAGGGGTCCATACATCATCATCATCATCATCATCATCGTTTAACGTCTATCTTCCACGCTAGCATGGGTTTAGACAGGAATTGTCTCACTTGAGGCAAGATTGGTCATCTCCCTCGTGTAGGACTGTCTGGCAGGTTTTCTACGGCTGGATGCCCTTCTTAACACCAACCACGTTTACATACATATGTACATACAGGGCCGGTGCCAGACTGTCTGGCACCCGAGGTAAGGTTAGATTTTGAACCCCCAAAGGAAAATATCAATTTCAAAATTTATAAACAAATTAAGAAAAAAAAGATGTATCATATCTACATGTATATATACCTGCGTATAATATCAATATACACACTACACATGCTAGCAGAAAAACCATCCGAAGCGTGGTTTTTCTGCTAGTAATGTTTAATTATTGTTGATATGTGTGGTGTAGGCCTGTTTGTAGTATTGTGTTAGTGTTTATGGTTTGGTTAGTTACTGTAACTCTTACAACAACAACAACAACAACAACTGTTTCTATTTTTGGCACAAGGCCAGCAATTATCCCAGTGCATTACCGGTACTTTATTTTGTCGACCCCTTAAAGATGAAAAGCAAAGCTAACCCCAGACCGTAAAGGGACGTAACTCTATGTCTATGCAACACCAACAACAACAACAATAACAACACCTGTCCCTGTTACAACAACAGCAACAACAGCTGCCTCTGTTACAACAGCAACACCTGTCTCTGTTACAACAGCAACACCTGTCTCTGTTACAACAGCAACACCTGTCTCTGTTACAACAACAACAACACACCTGTGTCTGTTACAACAACAACACACCTATGTCTGTTACAACAACAACAACAACAACAACACACCTGTGTCTGTTACAACAACACCTGTCTCTGTTACAACAACAACACACCTGTGTCTGTTACAAC
>OZ024765.1:12237559-12242559 GCA_964016885.1 Eledone cirrhosa | reverse complement strand
TAGTTACGTCCCTTTACGATTTGAGTTCAAATCCCGCCGAGGTTGACTTTGCCTTCCATCCTTACGGGGTCGATAAAATAAAGTACCAGTAATGCACTGGGTAATTGCTGGCCTTGTGCCTAAAGTAGAAACAATTATATTACTATATAGGGCAGTGAATTGGCAGAATCGGTAGAGCGTCAGACGCCATGCTTTACATCATTGTGTTCTTTATGTTCTGAGTTCAAATCCCGCTAAGGTTAACTTTGCCTTTCATCCTCACGGGGTCAATAAAATAACGTAGCAGTCACACACTGGGATCGATTTAATAGACTTTCCCCTCCCCCAAAATTGCTGGCCTTGTGCCTATATGAGAAACCAATAAAGAAATCATTATTATTATTAGGGGTCGATAAAATAAAGTACCAGTAATGTACTGGGTAATTGCTGGCCTTGTGCCAATAGTAGAAACAATTATTATTATTATTGGCAGTATCGGTAGAGAGTCAGACGCCATGCTTTGCAGCACAGTTACGTCCCTTTACGGACTAAGTTCAAATCCCGCCGAGGTTAACTTTGCCTTACGGGGTCGATAAAATAAAGTACCAGTAATGTACTGGGTAATTGCTGGCCTCGTGCCTAAAGTAGAAACAATTAATAATATTATCATACAGAGGGCGGTGAATTGGCAGTATCGGTAGAGGGTTGGACACCATGCTTTGCAGCAAAGAGTTATGGCCCTTTATGGTCTGAGTTCAAATCCCACCGAGGTTAACTTTGCCTTTCATTTTCAAGGGGTCGATAAAATAAAGTACCAGTAATGCACTGAATAATTGCTGGCCTTGTGCTTAAAGTAGAAACAATTATTATTATCCTACAGCCTAATTTATGAATGGGAAGGTTTTTAAAAATAAATATAAACACATTAAAACGCGCAGTTTTTGTATGATAGAACCACTTGTGGATTCAGGCAGTTTGGTATGAAAGGGGATTTAAACAGACAATACTGGAAAGGAACCATTCAGCTTATAAAAGTGTGGCAAAGGGGATTTAAAATGATGTTGAAGCAGTATAGCAAAATGGTAATTGCAGAAATAGAGAAACAATAAGTGACATTGTCTATGTCTAAGATAGTCATATCATAGCCAATTCAGAGTGTTTGGGTGTATATATATATATATATATATATATATATATAATATATATATATATATATATATACACACACGTGTATTTATTTATATATACACACACGTCTATATATATATATATATATATATATATATATATGTATGTATATATACACACATACACATATATATAACATATATATATATATATATATATATTTCAAGGGCCACCAAGGCAAATTATGGTGCACTTTCATCAGATAAAATATATATATATATATATATATATAAACCCTTGCTAGCGTGGAAGATAGACGTTAAACGATGATCATGATATATATATATGCATAAAAAAACATGGCGGACATGTTTGTTTCAGTCATCCAGAAGCATTATGGGATATGTGCAGGCAGAAAAGAGCTGATACATATACGCATCACAAAAGGCCCCAGAGAATGCTAATGTAACCACTAGCATACATACTCTGGGACCAAGGACAGGCATTAAGATATTGTCAGATATCATTGTCCGAAGTCAATGAAGAAAAAGAAAGATTAAAACAAGTCAAAGCAAACAATAAAAGCAAGATGTCTCTTAATCGATGTATCAATTCCAACAAATGATAATATAAATTTTTTTCAAAGAAATAGTGATCTGTTCTGAATACATAAAGATCTAAAAATAGAAGGTATCCAGAATAAGATGACTGAAAACAGAGAGAGAATCCTCAAAATAATAGCTTCCTTGGGAATGATAAAAACAGATGCAAGCAAATATATGTTGAAAGCCACTGAACTTGCTGCATATATACACTGCATATAGAAAACAGCACTGCACACACTGCAGACACTGCAAACACTGTACACACACATGTTTTGAAGTATGCCAGGACTTACAGATATGCGTTACAACAGTAAGCCTTGGCATATTTGCAGAGTCTTTAAAATGTCAGATAGTATACTTTGCAGTATTGCTTTCGGTTCTCTGCTCTCTCAGTTCAAATATCAAAAAGATGAATAAGGCCACACGCCTCTACCCCTTGTGGAAACCATGTATAAAATAATTTGAACCCATTATTCTGTTCAGCACAGATACAATTGTATCAATGAGAAGTAGCACAACAGATAAACTACATCCCTTAATGAGGACTGACAACTTGTACACAGAACATAATGAACTAATGAGATGCTATATAAAACTGTAGCCAAACAGAAAAACAAACCCTAAAACATATCTGAATTACTGCATAAAACAGTTAAATTTCACACAAATTAAATGAAGCTATATTTTACGTCCGCTTTTCCCTGCTTGCTTCATTTAAGGTTGTAGGCACTACCGCTGTTACTATCGCGATATTTTTCTCGCCATGGGACTTGGAGACTAGAGCCAAATGTTATGATTCTATTGTACAGCGATGTGAGACTGTATTTTTATAATAACCAATTTTTCACTGACTTATTAATTTGTGTTTGAGACACATTGGCTGAGTGCTTATGGCGGGAACGGAACTATTTGAATTCTAGTCTCCTGCCATCACGTAAATTTATAAATCAGTAGCCAATCAGGGGGACAGCATTGTGATGCGGAGAGATCCCAGTTGTTAATCGCTTTACTGTGTTGGCTGTCACAAGCAGTCATAGCCGGCACGGACTGGAGTCGAATTGTGTCGATCGATTGGTTATTGATTAGGCAAAACCTGCTGATGAAGCCACATGTGCCGATTATGCATTGTTGCATAATATATGCAGACAGAGGATGCAGTGCACTCTAGTGCTGCATCAAGTGTGGCCGAAACTCGAGTTCGGGAACTACTGTAGGTATCTGTTTACGTGTGTTGTATTGAAGCGAATAACTATGTGTGTACTCTGGGAGTGTATTTAACATTACCTATTGAGTACGCTGAGATGCAACTGGTCCTTGCAGTGATACCTATGCTGGGTCCATCAACTTATTATGTATATATGTATGTATGTGTGTGTGTGTTTATATATATCTAAAAGTCTAAAGTCTGTTTTAAGTAAGAAGAGTCATTTGGCTGGTACTTATCCCGGTTTCATGGTGTGAAGCGACTGAGAGTACAAGAGTCCCCCCTGAACACAGTAAAGCGATTAGCAACTGGGATCTCTATGCATCACAATGCTGTCCCCCTGATTGGCTACTGATTTATAAATTTACGTGATGGCAGGAGACTAGAATTCAAATAGTTCCGTTCCCGCCATAAGCACTCAGCCAATGTGTCTCAAACACAAATTAATAAGTCAGTGAAAAATTGGTTATTGTAAAAATACTGTCTCACATCGCTGTACAATAGAATCGTAACATTTGGCTCTAGTCTCCAAGTCCCATGGCGAGAAAACAGCACTGCACACACATGCATGTTTTGAAGTATGCCAGGACTTACACATGCGTTACAATAGTAGGCCTTGGCATATTTGCAGAGTCGTTAAAATGTCAGATAGAATATTGTGCAGATTCCGGTTCTCTGCTCTCTGAGTACAAATCCCGCCGAGATTAACTTTACCTTTCATCCTTTCTAGATCGATAAAAAAGTACCAGTCAAATACTGGGGTTGATTCTTCCTCTATATCTCTTTCTCACTTCCTCTCTATCATTCTCTCTCTTTCTCTCTCTCTCTCTCTCTCTCTCTCTTCTGTTAGGATCTGGAGAGGGAATGGGCTCTGCCAGGTTTAAAATGCCCAAGATAGTGCTCCTAACACTCTATCAAGAGTTATGGATTCATTCTTAGAGGGTGGATGGAGTATTTATTTTGTCAAGTCACCAGCATGACCACCTACAGAGCGGATTGGGTGCTTTTTGTCGTGTTTCAAGCACAACCATCTTAAAGGTTGCACTGGGTAATTTTGGGTCATGTCACCAGCACAACCACCTCCGGGTTTTTATTGTGTCTCTAACATGACTCTCTTACTGGCTGGGCTGGGTGTTTTTCATCCCGGACACACTTCTCTTCAATGACATCACAATTTTCTCTAACACGCTGTCTCGCAACTCTGAACACCTCCTGTTTCTGGTCCCCACGCTGCAAAACATGCTTGAATTTTTTATCTTCTAGTTCCCTTCTAGCTAAGTATACTTGTTGCCTAGCTTCCCTCCTGGTCTCCATGAAATGTATCCTGCCTCCCCCATATATATATATATCATCATCATCATTTAAAGTCCATTTTCCACGCTAGCATGGGTCTGGACGGGAATTGTCCCACTTGAGGCAAGATTGGTTGTCTTGGTCAGGACTGTATATATATATATATATATATATATATATGTGTGTGTGTATGTATGTGTGTGTGTGTGCAAGTACTGTTTATATATATATATATCCTGGGAGTGTAACGCGAAGTTACTGTAGGTTCACCCAGGTGAGCACTCAATGTTTATATGTAGAGCTAGACAGAGTGAAATTTAATAATTGTTTCTACTGTTGGCACAAGGCCAGCAATTATCCCAGTGCATTACTGGTACTTTATTTTATCGACCCCGTAAGGATGAAAGGCAAAGTTAACCTCGGTGGGATTAGAACTCAAATCGTAAAGGGCCGTAACTCTATGCTGCAAAGCATGGTGTCCGACTCTCTACCGATACTGCCAATCCATCGGTAGAGAGTCGGACACTATGCTTTACAGCATAGAGTGTAATTTAATGATACAAGGACGAATGGTTAAGCCTTCATTATGTTTATTGGTGGCACGCGTTTCACTATTGATCAGCTCAAGGTTTGATCTGTATGATTCTAGTCCAACTCTGGAATCAATAGCTTATCGGAGGGGAATTGGCAGTATCGGTAGAGAGTCGGACGCCATGCTTTCTAGCATAGTTACGTCCCTTTACAGTCTGAGTTCACATCCCGCCGAGGTTAATTTTGCCTTTCATCCTTAC
>OZ024765.1:12217559-12220059 GCA_964016885.1 Eledone cirrhosa | reverse complement strand
AGGCCTCCATGCTTCCCGAGATTCGCAACACTACACCTAATGTTCCCCCTCCATACACATACACACATGCATATCATGACTCATACACTATTCAATTCCCTGACATTTGTATATTATTCTATGTACTATACATACAGCTTTGACGAGTTGTAGTGCACCTGAGCACTTTACACAATAATTTCATTATTATTATTATTATTATTATGGGCTTTCTCCACAAATGTCCCTCGGAAGTCTCCCCCTATTGGGGAATTTTTCATTGTTATTTTTTATTACATCCTCTGTTTTTTTTTACACGCAAAAATGCCCATTTGTACCATCCTGTATTGTCCTGTACTGTCCTTAATGTCTACTTTATGTAAACCCTTGTGGTTAATAAAGAAAGCATTATTATTATTAATATTATTAATATAATGTAAATGCTAAAGGGTTAAATGGCATTTTCCAGCCAGAATTCTCTCATCTCCTTCTGTTCAAACCGGCTATAACTGGCAACACATACTGGTGTTAAGGCATTCTTCCCAAAATAAATAACACCAAAATCTCATAGATTCAATATTATGTGAGATTATTATGAGAGATAAAGTCTTTGCCATGAAGATACATTAGTAAATCTAGAGTAATGTAAATGCTAAAGGGTTAATGCATTTATATCAGACGGTTTCAATAATTCCATTAACTATGAAATGTGTGGCCCTTGAGTCACTAGAAAAGCCACTCTATTCTGTCCATAGGGATATTTTACCTCATTTTCTAAGCTATTGTTTGTATGACTTGACTGTGTTTACACTTATTTTCTATTTTTGAGATTACTACGATTTCTATGAATATATATATAATATATATATATAATATAAGATCAAAAGATGGTTAAAGGAGTTCCATGTATTTTATTATGCGCATTTCAAAAACAAACATCATCATGCAATAATATTTGTGTTTTCATCAGATAAAACAGGAGAACATGATATGAAGGCTAAAAACACTTGTGGATAGTGCAGTTTTAAATCAACATAACAAAACTGCACTATCCACAAGTGTTTTTTTAGCCTTCATATCATGTTCTCCTGTTTTATCTGATGAAAACACAAATATTATTGCATGATGATGTTTGTTTTTGAAATGCGCATAATAAAATACATGGAACTCCTTTAACCATCTTTTGATCTTATATTATGCATACTCCAGTCCTACAAACTGTAGAGTGCTTCTTATCCGATATCTGCATTGCTTTATTGTACTACAATAAAACTCACCTCCTACATTATATATATATATATATATATATATATATATATATATATATACACACATACATACATAATATATACATATATATATATACATATACACACACACATACATATATATATATATATATAATATATATACACACACACACACATATATATATATATATATATATATATATATATACACATACACATACACACACACACACATTTATATATATATTTATTAAAATAACAGATTAAAGTTTAAGTAAAGAATCGCTGCTTTCACCCTTAACGGGATCTTCTGAAACTAAAAAAGTCAATCTGTGAATGCAGAAGTAAATAATTCAAAAAACGTTGCAACGGGAGGAAGATAGGAAGACGATACTTTGGTTCGTGGAAACGTTCCTTGGCAAAGAACGGGAAAAAATAAAGATAATACATCATTATTTGGTGCAGTGAAAAACAATTACACGCAAAGACAAAACCACATTTATGGTATAAAAGAAGTCGTAGACTAATATTCTATTAGGTGGTTCATAGAGACGTTCTCTGGCAATGAACGGGAAAAAATGAAGATAATACGTCATGTGGAGCGGGAGAACAATTGCACGCAAAGACAAAACCACGTATATATATATAAGGTAAGAAACAGAAATAACAACGTAATCAGTACAGTATATGGAAAGAATATATGAGGTTAACTTTTTGAAAATAAAAAAAAAACTCTGGCAACCCCCCCCCCCCCCCCCCCCCCCAAAAAAAATGACAAAAGACACAGAACTCCAAGGTCTTCAATGGATTATATTTCTTAACCTTATTTCTTACTCTCTGTGGGTTGGCAGTATTCGTGGAGCATCAGATACCATGCTTTGTAGAATTGAGTTATGGCACTTTACATTCTGAGTTCAAATCCCGCTGAGGTTAGCTTTGCCTTTCATCCTTACGGGGTCGATAAAATAAAGTACCAGTAATGCACAGGGGGTTGATTTATCGACTTTCCAATCCACTTCAAATTACTGGCCTTGTGTCTATACTAGAAATCATTATTATTAAATTGGCAGTATCGGTAGAGAGTCGGACACCATGCTTTGAAGCATAGAGTTACGTCCCTTTATGATCAGAGTTCAAATCCGCCGAGGTTAACTTTGCTTTTCATCCTTACGGGGGGTCGATAAAATAAAGTACCAGTAATGTACTGGGTAATTGCTGGCCTTGTGCCAAAAGTAGAAACAATTATTATTAAGTACCAGTAACACACTGGG
>OZ024765.1:12180059-12200059 GCA_964016885.1 Eledone cirrhosa | reverse complement strand
TCATAGACCAAATCAACACTCAAACAAAGCTAGACATTTCAGATTTGGCTGTCTGTCTGCATCTTGCTTAGTTATACTCACACACTCTACTAGGTAGTTGGTGAATGCCATAACTGAAGTCTTTTGTCTAGTGTCTGAGAGGGAACAGAGCAACAATGAAAAAATCAAGAATGAAGAGAGAGAAAAGTGATTGAAGCTGGGTTGATTTCTGGCTTCAATTCAGTATGTCTCACCATAGTCATTTCCAGTGATGAATTAACCCTTTAACATTTACATTACTCTATATAAACTATTGTATTTTTGCAGTAAAGGCTTAACCTTACATAATTATCTGCCATAATATTGAATTTACGAGATATTGATGAGGAGATTATTTATTTTGAAAACAATACCTTAATGTTGGTATAAGCAGCCAGTTATGACTGGTTTGAACATAAAGAGGTGAGAGAATTCTGGCCAGATACAGCCAGATACAGCCAGTTTAAATGCTAAAGGGTTAATATCTTTTTTGATCTATAGTTCACATCTACAGATTTACATGTGATAATTTCACTACAATATATATACATACAAACATATATATGTGTGTGTGTGTGTGAGTCCTAGGTTCAATCGGGGGGTAACCAGTTAGTAAGGTATTCAATACATTAGTAGAATGTAAACATGTTTCATATAGGTTTCTATGAAAAATGTGAGCATATAAATGCAATAGAATTAGGAGCAGCTAAAAGCATTAAAAAATTAAAAAATAAAATTTTTAATTTCATCCTTTAAATATTTTAATTTAATCTTTTAAATATTTTAATTTTTAACGCTTTTAGCTGCTCCTAATTCTATTGCATTTATATGCTCACATTTTTCATATGTTTCTTTCACCTTTGCTATCTTATCTTATATAAATGTTGATACTTATGCTTAGATTGGCAGTATCGGTAGAGGGTCGGACGCCATGCTTTCCAGCATAGTTACGTCCCTTTATGGTCTGAGTTCAAATCCCGCCGAGGTTGACTTTGCCTTTCATCCTTACGGGGTCGATAAAATAAAGTACCAGTAATGTACTGGGTAATTGCTGGCCTTGTGCCTAAAGTAGAAACAATTATGTATCCTCTTAATGTTCTTATGACAAACTTCTGATATTATATTTGTGTTTCAACCTTTATTATATACTCTGATGAAATCGGCCTTGTGCTAGGATGAAATGATTGTAAGTGATTAAATGTTTTAAACATTCTTTGATTGTTATTTATAAAGTATTTTGGTTCTGTAGTATACTTGTCATTTTACGTTGATTTATTTTTCATACTTTTAATTGGATAATATTTAATATTACTCACATTATATATATATAGATATAGATATAGATACAATTATATATATCTGTATATATATATATATATATATATATATATATATATATATATATATATATATATACGTATATTTATATATATATATATATATATATATATATATATATATATATATATATATATATATATATATATTATATATATATATATATATATATGCATACATACATACATACATACATACATACATATACATAAATATAGAACACACTGTAAATGTGATTGGCTTTAGGAAGGGCATCCAGCTGTAGAAATGGGACAACCTGTCTAACCCATGCTTGTGTGGAAAGTGGACGTGAAACAATGGTGACAATGATATATATACATATATATATATATATATATATATATATATACATACATAGTGGTTGATACTCATAGAAAACTAAATACATGTAAACCAACTTCATCATTTTTCTTAGTATATATACATATATATGTGTGTGTGTGTGTATGTATATATATATATATATATGTGTGTGTGTGTATATATATATATATATATAGGTAGGTAGGTAGGAGTTGTATTTTTTCAAGAAGTGATTTGGTATGCGTCTGTTTGGTGCAACAATTACAGCATAAAAGAGTCATTTTAACCATTTAAGAACCCATAAACATTGTTATATTCCCTGTATATTTATTAATGTATTAATAGTACAGACTATAATGACAAAATGTTTTGTTGAGCTCCAGCAAAAACTGAATCTAATTGTTTTTATATGTTCTTAAATGGCTAAAAGCACTCTACTAAAATGTAATTGTTTGATATATGTGACTCCGTCTGTCTGTCTGTCTGTGTGTGTGTGTTTATATACATATTAAATATATATTATATATACATTTATGTATATGTGTGTGTGTGATGTGTGCTGTGTGTATATATGTGTGTATTTGTGTTTTTTAATATATAGATAGGTCACACACATACACACACATCATCATCATCATTTTACGTCCGCTCTTCCCTGCTTGCATATATATATATGTATGTATATATATGCATATATATGTGTGTGTGCTTTCAGAAACGAACTGAAAACTTCTTTAGTTCTCAGTTGAAATGGCGCAGGAAATATAGAGTGTAACCAAGTGTAACAGAGAAAGTGAAAAATAAGTATGGTTGTCAGTTAGATCATTGAGGAGAAAACATTAGATGGTTATGAAGTGAATCAATGAATGGGGAAATGTAAATTAGAGAAAAAGACAGTATGGGTGAATAAATAAAAAAATTAGTTGGTGGTGTGAGTAAAACATTTGTGGGTGTGTGGGATGATAGAGAAATATAAACGAATCAAGGTAAAGTATGAGTATATAATTTGAGTAATACATTTCTCTAAGCTGAACTCCAACAAATGCATTAAATATTTACTCTATTATGGTATTGAAGTCTCTTTCACTTTGTCCCTAGTTTCACTGAGTATGTCATATATATAAACCCCCTCTCTCTCTCTTTCTCCTTCTCTCTCTCTCATTCTCTCCCTCTCTTTCTCTCTCTGTCTCTCACTCTCTCTTACTCCATCTGGAAGTTGGACTGGTGAAATTCCTTCAAAGATTTATTATAGCAAACACTATGTAAATTTCAGTGGCCAGGTTCCGTAAGATCCTGGTGGCATCATCAGGTGTTTATTGCATAATAGTTATATAATAAAGGAATAATGGTTAACACAATCCAATAAGCTATAAAAAAACAGAGAAAAATGTTTCTGACTTGAAGGCGATCAAGAGGGCCAGTTGTTGTCAGTTTGGCTGAACAGCTTCGAGTGCTGAACCACAAAACTTAAATGAATATATATATATATCAAGGGTGGTGCCCCAGCATGGCCTCACCCAGATAGCTGGAACAGGTAAAAGAGTAAAAATATATATATATGAAAGAGTCGGGACCCTGATAATTTGAATTCTTGCCATTTCAATAGCTATGAGGGCAATCCCAAAAGTAAGGTCTCCAAAGCGATGGGGACGCAGAGAAACTGTTTGTACAGCTGTTGGCAACACTGTTGTGATTGGTGCTTCCTTCACTCCCAAACAAGCATGTGCGCGCTTCGCTGGGATGCTCAATCTTGGCTTGGCAGCCGTTGAGAATGGAGCTCCCGTTGAACGCTACCGCCAAGTGCGAATTTCGCGCAGTTATTCTGTTTTTGAACGCAAAAGGCATTGAACCGATTGAAATTCATTGCCAATTGACGTGGTGGTGGTGGTGATATTGGTGATGGTGGTGGTGGTGGTGATAGTGGTGGTGGTGGTGGTGGTGGTGATAGTGGTGGTGGTGGTGGTAGTGGTGATGTTGGTGGTGGTGATATTGGTGATGGTGGTGGTGATGATAGTGGTGGTGGTGGTGGTGATATTGGTGAGGGTGGTGGTGATATTGGTGATGGTGGTGGTGGTGATGGTGGTGGTGGTGATATTGGTGATGGTGGTGGTGATGATATTGGTGATGGTGGTGGTGATGATGGTGGTGGTGGTGGTGATAGTGGTAGTGGTGGTGGTGGTGATATTGGTGATGGTGGTGGTGGTGGTAGTGGTGATGTTGGTGGTGGTGATATTGGTGATGGTGGTGGTGATGATAGTGGTGGTGGTGGTGATGAGAGTGGTGGTGGTGGTGGTGATATTGGTGATGGTGGTGGTGAAGATAGTGGTGGTGGTGGTGGTGGTGGTGATAGTGGTGGTGGTGGTGATAGTGGTGGTGGTGGTGGTGGTGGTGATGATAGTGGTGATGGTGGTGGTGGTGATATTGGTGATGGTGGTGATAGTGGTGATGGTGGTGGTGATGATGGTGGTGGTGGTGATGATAGTGGTGGTGGTGGTGGTGGTGATGATATTGGTGATGGTGGTGGTGATGATAGTGGTGGTGGTGGTGGTGGTGATGATAGTGGTGGTGGTGGTGATGAGAGTGGTGGTGGTGGTGGTGAAGATAGTGGTGGTGGTGGTGGTGGTGGTGATGATGGTGGTGGTGGTGATAGTGGTGGTGGTGGTGGTGGTGGTGATGATAGTGGTGATGGTGGTGGTGGTGATATTGGTGATGGTGGTGATAGTGGTGATGGTGGTGGTGATGATGGTGGTGGTGGTGATGATAGTGGTGGTGGTGGTGGTGGTGATGATATTGGTGATGGTGGTGGTGATGATAGTGGTGGTGGTTTGGGAGAAGGGTAAGTCGATTAGATTGACATCAGTACATTACTGGTACTTTATTTTATTGACTTCGTAAGGATGAAAGGCAAAGCTAACTATATATATATATATACATATATATATAAATATATATGTAGGAGGTGAGTTTTATTGTAGTACAATAAAGCAATGCAGATATCGGATAAGAAGCACTCTACAGTTTGTAGGACTGGAGTATATATAATATATAAGATCAAAAGATGGTTAAATGAGTTCCATGTATTTTATTATGCGCATTTTAAAAACAAATATCATCATGCAATAACATTTGTGTTTTCATCAGATAAAATAGGACATGATATAAAGGTTAAAAACACTTATGGATAGTGCAGTTTTAAATCAACATATCGATATATATATATATATATATATATATATATATATATATATATATATATATATATATATATAGGAACGAGTAGGACCCCAACGGCTGAGCTCAAGCCGTTTCGGCGGCTAATTCTAAGTCCAGAATTAGCCATCGAAACGGCTTGAGCTCAGCCGTTGGGGTCTTACTCGTTCCTATTACCCACTCTACTACCCTAAGTATTGAGTACTTTGGTGTGTTATGGTCCACCTGGTTCCTTACCACATTTCCTTCGTTTTATATATATATATATTTATATATATACATATATATATATATATATATATATATATATATATATATATATATATATGTATATATATTATGGAATACTGTTGGCTTCTTGCTACAATAATTTCTATACTTTTCATTTTTATATATATATATATATATATATATATATATATATATATATATATATAATATATATATAAAAATGAAAAGTATAGAAATTATTGTAGCAAGAAGCCAACAGTATTCCATAATATATATACATATATATATATATATATATATATATATATATATATATATATATGCTAGTGTGGAAAATGGACGTTAAATGGGGATTATGAGAGAAAGAGAGAGACATATGTTTGTATATGTGTGTTTTTATTTGTTATTACTTAGCAACTTAATTGTGAGTGTGTATGTATATATATATATATACATGTACATGTACACATATAGATATTAATGGTAATTACAGTATACATGAATATATATATATATATATTTACACACAAACATTAACCACATACACGCACACACACACATATATATATTTTAGTCAGTAATTAGTGAAGCTAATGTATGTAATTAGCAATGTAATTACTGTGGTAATCTTTGGGAATGAGGCCAATCACCATGGAGGGTCTTAAAACAACCTGTTAGCACGTATACAAATTTAATATGCCCCAGATTTCTTGTTTAGGAAATATATACTGTATATATTTGGCACTAAATTGGCTGAGTCATTAGAACAATGACACACTTACACCTCTCCAAGACAATGTCACTGGACCGAGATCTTTGGCGCTACACAGTAATAGAGAAGACCCGCCTTACCTAAGTGCAAAGTGAAACCTACTACAGTCAGTAGGCACCTCTAACAAAATACACCCCCGTCCCACTACCCCCATCCCATCTACACCACCCCTTTCGATGTAAAGCTATGTTGGTACCACAACATCCAGGCCGAAACAAACGAGGTCGTGTAGGTGTCACGACAAAAAAACACACAGTCCATGCTGTAATGTGGCCATGTAGGTAACACGGTAAAAACCTCCCAGTTCCACACTGTAAACGTGGTTGGTGTTAGGAAGGGCATCCAGCCGTAAAAAACCCGTCAGACAGTCCTATACGAGCAGGACAACCACTCTTGCCTCAAGTGGGAAAACTCCTGTCCAAAGCCATGCAAGCGTGGAAGATGGACCTTAAACGATGATGATGATGATGATGATGATGATAGAGTGCTTTGTGCAATTTATTCCAGCTCTCTGCTCTCAAATTGTACCAAAGTCAATTGTGCCTTTGGTACAATTGGGGTCAATTCTTCCTCTATATCTCTTTCTTACTTCCTTTCTGTAACTTTCTATCCTTCTCTGGAAGAAGTCTGCTGTACACAGGCTTGGAGAGGGGCGCGCTCCACCAGGCTTAAGATGCTCAAGAAATGCTGTATGTCAAAATGGCGCCTCTATGTCTCTATCAGGAGTTATATGACTCATCATCATCATCATCATTTCATTTTACGTCCGCTTTTTCCCTGCTTGCAAGAATGGGACGGGAACTGATTCTGGCTTGATTTCTACAGCTGGATGCCCTTCCTAACACCAACCTCATTTACAGTGAGTGCTTTTTTGCCGTGGTGCCTCCACAACCCCTTTGCAGTGTGGGCTGGGTGCTTTTTTGCCATGGCACCTCCACGACCACTTTGCAGTGGAATGATAGGGACCCCAGTCCCTATCATCTCATTTCTACAGCTGAGTAAACTGGAGCAATGTGAAATAAAGTGTCTTGCTCAAGGACACAACACATCACCCGGTCTGAGAATTGAACTCACAACCTTTCGATTGCAAGGCCAATGCTCTAACCACTAAGCCATCTGCCTCCATTATATCCGCCGAGCTTGACTTTGCCTTTCATCCTTACGGGGTCGATAAAATAAAGTACCAGTAATGCACTGGGTAATTGCTGGCCTTGTGCCTAAATTAGAAACAATTATATATATATATATATATATATTGGCCTTGCAATCGAAAGGTTGTGAGTTCAATTCTCAGACCGGGTGATGTGTTGTTTCCTTGAGCAAGACACTTTATTTCACATTGCTCCAGTTTACTCAGCTGTAGAAATGAGATGATAGGGACTGGGTTCCCTATCATTCCACTGCAAAGTGGACGTGTAGGCGCCACGGCAAAAAAGCACCCAGCACTCACTGTAAATGAGGTTGGTGTTAGGAAGGGCATCCAGCTGTAGAAATCAAGCCAGAATCAGTTCCCGTCCCACCGTTGCAAGCAGGGAAAAGTGGACGTAAAATGAAATGATGATGAAATGATGATATATGAATGATGGAAGGCAAGGAATTAGCAGAGTCATTAGGACATTGGATAGAATGCTTTGTGATATTCGTTCTTCTCTTTCTCTCTCTCTCTCTATCCTTCTCTGAAAGAAATGTACTGTATTTAGGCCTGGAGAGGAGATGGGCTCCACTAGGTTTAAAAAATGCCATATGTCAATGTGGCGCCCCTTATGATTCCTCAGGAGTTAAGGGTCCAAACCATACCATACCATACTACACCATACAATACCATACCATACCATACCATACCATACCATATCAAACAATACCATACAATACCATACCATACAACACCATCCCATACTATACAATACAATACCATACCATACAACACCATACTATACAATACCATACCATATAATACCATACCATACCATATAATACCATACCATACCATATAATACCATGCCATACCGTACCATACCATACCATACCATACCATACCATACCATACCATATCATACAATATAATACCATACATTCCATACTATACTATACATGCCATACTATACCATACGATACCATACTATACCATACTATACCATACTATACCATACAAATTGAATATGCCCCAGACTTTCTTTTTAGAAATATATACTGTATATATATATTTGGCATTCTGCGGTGATGCTTTTACAGTCTTGTCCACGGGGCGCAGCCCCTCTACCACCATGCCCTTGGCCCAGAGCCCATCACCCTTCCCCTTCCCCATACTTCTGTGACACTAGAGCCCTTGCCTTTCCCTCTCCTTTTCTGTTTTTTTAAATATTTTCTTATTTTACATTCTATTCTATTCTTCTCAACTTAAGTTTTTTCTTTTTCTATTAAATTGTTTTTGATATCTCTCTCTATATATAAATATATATCATCATCATCATCATCATGATCTACTTTCCCTGTTAGCAAGGGTTGGCCAGGTCTTCACTGACTGAGTCAGCATGGAGGAAGGCCTACTGACTTCTGAGACAGGCCAGGAGTCCACATCCCACTTACATATGGCTTCACGTCATATAGTTTTTTTATGATTTAGTGTTAAAGAATAAAAACTAATGATAAAATAAAAAATAAATTTTATAAAATGTGGCCCCCCGAGGGTGTGTGGCTCTAAGCTATAGTTAACTTATTTAGCTTATAGGTAAGTCCAACGCTGCTGACATATTCCAAGTTCTGATGTTGTTTACCATCTCATCTATTCACAAATGTATTACTTTGGTGCTAAACTCCGCCAGTTACAGACTGCGCATCAACATGAGATATTTTTCTCCACAGCAGCAGAGTTTAAAGAGCAAAGATCAAGTCCGGTACATAAGTTGACATTATCAAGCCACCGTTTTGGCTGCCGGCTTCTGCTTCTCTTACCAGCCAACCTTGCTTCATGAATATATAATACCTTTTGATCACCAGTAGCAGAGTTCAAACAGCAAAGATCAAGTTCACTCCATAGGTTGACATTATCAAGCTATTGTTTTGCCGGCCTCTGCTTCTCTTACCAGCCAAGCTTCCTTCCAGGAATATATAATACCTTTCAATCACCAGCAGCAGAGATTAAGGAGCAAAGATCAAGTCCAGTCCATAAGTTGACATTATCAAGCCATTGTTTTGGCTGCCAGCCTCTGCTTCTCTTACCAGCCAACCTTCCTTCTCGGCATAACCTACTCACACCACGAGTTGATCTTTTTATATGACCGTATAGTTTGAGTACTCTTGACTTGACAATTGATGTAATTGGTCTAAATCTGGTAATGTTGAGCAGCTCACTGATACAGATACGGTTTCTGAGCCGCTTGCCACTCATAAGTCTTATGATGTGGTTCTGGAATGTAGAGAGCTTCTGGTTACAAACGTAGATCAAAGTTAATCCTACTTTTCTGTTTAATGAATTCGTTAAGTTCTCATATTTCTCATTTGTTAATCAATAGACATGTTTTCTCTCTCTAACATGTGTATATTAATGATTTGAGAAACTAACTTTGTAATCTCACTTTGTCTCTCTTTTTCTAACACTGTTTCTATGTATCTCTCTCTGTCCCTCTCTCTCTATCTCTCTCTACACCCACATCTTTATCTCTTTATATCCATCCATCCTCCTCTCTCTCTCTACCCATGTCTGTATCACTTTATGTTTATCTATCTATCTCTTCCCCTCTCTATCTATCTATCTCTTTATCTATCCATCTCTCTCTACCTCTTTACACACTTGTCATTATCTCTTTATATCTATCTATCTATTTATATATCTAGCTATCTGTCTATCTATCTGTTCATCTATTCATCCATTTATCTCTCTCTCTCTCTCTCTCTCTCTCTCTCTCTCTCTCTCTCTCTCTCTCTCTGGATGTATATGTATTTATATATATGTATGTATGTATGTATGTTATACTTTGGGAGTATCATGCTACCAATAAAACGCGTTTTCAGATAAGAAATATTGCTAAACAATTTCAAAAACGAAATATATATGTCTTAGTGGTTAGAGCAATGGAGGCATATGGCTTAGTGATTAGAGCATTGGCCTTGCAATCGAAAGGTTGTGAGTTCAATTCTCAGACCGGGTGATGTGTTGTTTCCTTGAGCAAGACACTTTATTTCACATTGTTCCAGTTTACTCAGCTGTAGAAATGAGGTGATAGGGACCCCAGTCCCTATCATTCCACTGTAAAGTGGTCGTGGAGGTGCCACGGCAAAAAAAGCACCCAGCACTCACTGTAAATGAGGTTGGTGTTAGGAAGGGCATCCAGCTGTAGAAATCAAGCCAGAATCAGCTCCCGTCCCACCCTTGCAAGCAGGGAAAAGCGGACATAAAATGATGATGATGATGATGATGATGATGATATATATATATATATATATATTTCGTTTTTGAATTATATATATAACAAAGAAAGTGGGGTAAGATTCCAGGTAGACCATAAAGCACCAGAGTACTTGATACTTAGGGTAGTAGAGTGGGTAATAGAAAAAAGTCAGGACCGCGACGGCTGAGCTCCAGCTGTTTTGAGTTTGGATCTAGCTGTCGAAACGGTTGGAGCTCAGCCGTTGGCGTCTTGACTCTTTTCCTATATATATACTTTGAACTTATATCTGTAGTAGGTAGAGCACTCAGTCCATAGGAGGAGTTCGGTATAAAGTTAGTTCTACAACATATTAGCAAACCATCTTCGGGGACACATGTTTCACCTAATATATATATGTATGTATATCATCATCATCATTTTATGTCCTCTTTTCCCTGCTTGCAAGGGTTGGACGGGTCCTATTCAGCACAGCATCTCTCCCACTTGTCACGGTCTTTCGTTGTAACAAAAAATTCTTTATAACAAGATCGACCGAAACAAATCGAGCGGTATTCATTATAACGGAATTTTATCTGTATATATATATACATATATATATATATATATATATATATATATATATATATATATATATATATATATATGAAAAAGTATGACCCCGACGGCAGAGCTCAAGCCGTTTCGACGGCTATTTCTGAAATAGCCGTCGAAACGGCTTGAGCTCTGCCGTCGGGGTCATACTTTTTCCTATTTCCCACTCTACCACTCTAAGTATTGAGTACTCTGGTGCATTATGGTCCATCTAGTTCCTTACCACATTTCCTTTGTTATATATATATATATATATATATATATATATATATATATATGTGTGTCCGTGTATTAAAGTAAAGGTAAACAGAAACAACAACACAAATGGTACAGTATATGGAAAGAATATATTAGTTTAATACTTGAAATAGCAGGAAGAGATCTTAACGTTTCAGACGCTAGTCCTTCATTAGAAGAAAGACTGAGAAACTAGAAAGACTGAATGGACAGGCAAAAAACAGTACTAAACTGGTACTTTTCCCTATCAACCTTGACTGAATGAAAAGCAAAGTTGACTTCAGCAGGATTTAAACTCAGAGAGCTAGAATGAATACCACAAGGCATAGATATCATTCAATGTTCTAATGATACTGCTAAATTGACACGTAATTAATTGCTATCTCGCTGTTTAAATTAATTATCATCATATGGCTATTATCGTTAACATTTTTTCCATGATAAAATTTATCATGTGAAGTAAAGAGTAAATTAATTTTTTCATGTTACCATATTAATTCATCATGTTTATGTCTGGAGATATATTTTCTATTTTGATAATTTAAATTAAAAGAAATTGAGGAATGTTTGTGGTTGTTAAGTCAGCTTAATGGAGAGAGTCTTTAGGGTGTCAGATTAAACGTGCCTTGGTATTTGTTTCAGTTTACTGCGCTCTGTGTTCAAATCCAGCTGAAATCAGTTTTACCTTTCATCATCATCATCATCGTTTAACTGTTTAGCATTCAAACCGGCTGTATCCGGCCAGAATTCTCTTACCTCTTTCTGTTCAAACTGGCTGTAAATGGCTACTCATACTTATGTTAAGGTATTTTTCTCAAAATAAATATCATCAAAATCTAGGTGAGATAATTATGTGAAATAAAGTGTTTACCATGAAAATACAATAGTATATATAAAGTAATGTAAGTGTTATGTGAGGTAAAGTGTTTACCATGAAAATACAATAGTATATATAAAGTAATGTATGTGTTATGTGAGGTAAAGTGTTTACCATGAAAATACAATAGTATATATAAAGTAATGTAAATGTTATGTGAGGTAAAGTGTTTACCATGAAAATACAATAGTATATATAAAGTAATGTAAGTGTTATGTGAGGTAAAGTGTTTACCATGAAAATACAATAGTATATATAAAGTAATGTAAGTGTTATGTGAGGTAAAGTGTTTACCATGAAAATACAATAGTATATATAAAGTAATGTAAATGTTATGTGAGGTAAAGTGTTTACCATGAAAATACAATAGTATATATAAAGTAATGTAAGTGTTATGTGAGGTAAAGTGTTTACCATGAAAATACAATAGTATATATAAAGTAATGTAAGTGTTATGTGAGGTAAAGTGTTTACCATGAAAATACAATAGTATATATAAAGTAATGTAAATGTTATGTGAGGTAAAGTGTTTACCATGAAAATACAATGGTATATATAAAGTAATGTAAATGTTATGTGAGGTAAAGTGTTTACCATGAAAATACAATAGTATATATAAAGTAATGTAAGTGTTATGTGAGGTAAAGTGTTTACCATGAAAATACAATAGTATATATAAAGTAATGTAAGTGTTATGTGAGGTAAAGTGTTTACCATGAAAATACAATAGTATATATAAAGTAATGTAAGTGTTATGTGAGGTAAAGTGTTTACCATGAAAATACAATAGTATATATAAAGTAATGTAAATGTTATGTGAGGTAAAGTGTTTACCATGAAAATACAATAGTATATATAAAGTAATGTAAGTGTTATGTGAGGTAAAGTGTTTACCATGAAAATACAATAGTATATATAAAGTAATGTAAATATTATGTGAGGTAAAGTGTTTACCATGAAAATACAATAGTATATATAAAGTAATGTAAGTGTTATGTGAGGTAAAGTGTTTACCATGAAAATACAATAGTATATATAAAGTAATGTAAATATTATGTGAGGTAAAGTGTTTACCATGAAAATACAATAGTATATATAAAGTAATGTAAGTGTTATGTGAGGTAAAGTGTTTACCATGAAAATACAATAGTATATATAAAGTAATGTAAATATTATGTGAGGTAAAGTGTTTACCATGAAAATACAATAGTATATATAAAGTAATGTAAGTGTTATGTGAGGTAAAGTGTTTACCATGAAAATACAATAGTATATATAAAGTAATGTAAGTGTTATGTGAGGTAAAGTGTTTACCATGAAAATACAATAGTATATATAAAGTAATGTAAGTGTTATGTGAGGTAAAGTGTTTACCATGAAAATACAATAGTATATATAAAGTAATGTAAATGTTATGTGAGGTAAAGTGTTTACCATGAAAATACAATAGTATATATAAAGTAATGTAAATGCTAAAGGGGTAATGTCCATCTTCCACGCTAGCATGAGTTAGACGGTTTTGTTCCATTTGATGCGGGAGTGGTTGGGAGACCATGTCTCACTCGTACGAAAGTGTCACTGGCAGGTTTTTTTACGGCTGGATGCCCTTCCTAACACCAACCACATTTACAGTGAGTGCTGGGAGCCTTTTTGCCGTGTCTCCTGCACAACCACCTTACAGTGTGGACTGTTGTGTCATCAACACAGTGGATGGAACGGAAAAGGGAGGATGGGGTAGGGTGTGTGGGGTGGGGTGTACATTGGGTAAAGAGGTGCCTACTGACTAGGTTTGTATGCAATGGTAGTACTATAAGGGAAAGTACCAACTCCACTCTATTAGGTGGTTGTCCTGGTACTATAAGGTACTGTAAGATAAAGCCTTTACCATAAAAATACAATAGTAAGTATAGAGTAAGGATAGAGTAATGTAAATAGAGCACGTATAGAGTAATGTAAATAGAGTACGTATAGAGTAATGTAAATTACATATGGTAAGAAAATGGTTAAAAAGTTGGTATTTATCTGAAATTTATCAGGAAATCTTCCATCACTTCTGTATAAGAACCTTTGTTTTGTATTTATCTGAAAATCTTCCACCACATTTGTATAAGAACCTTTGTTTGGTACTTATCTAAAAATCTTCCACCACTTTTGTATAAGAACCTTTGTTTGGTACTTATCTGAAAATCTTCCACCACTTGTGTATAAGAAACTTCGTTTGGTACTTATCTGAAAAAATTTCCACCACTTGTGTATAAGAACCTTTGTTTGGTACTTATCTGAAAAAATTTCCACCACTTGTGTATAAGAACCTTTGTTTGGTACTTATCTGAAAATCTTCCACCACTTCTGTATAAGAAACTTCGTTTGGTACTTATCTGAAAAAATTTCCACCACTTGTGTATAAGAACCTTTGTTTGGTACTTATCTAAAAATCTTCCACCACTTTTGTATAAGAACCTTTGTTTGGTACTTATCTGAAAATCTTCCACCACTTGTGTATAAGAACCTTTGTTTGGTACTTATCTGAAAATCTTCCACCACTTCTGTATAAGAAACTTCGTTTGGTACTTATCTGAAAAAATTTCCACCACTTGTGTATAAGAACCTTTGTTTGGTACTTATCTGAAAATCTTCCACCACTTCTGCATAAGAACCTTTGTTTGGTACTTATCTGAAAAATCTTCCTCCACTTTTGTATAAGAACCTTTGTTTGGTACTTATCTGAAAATCTTCCACCACTTTTGTATAAGAACCTTTGTTTGGTACTTATCTGAAAATCTTCCTCCACTTTTGTATAAGAAACTTCGTTTGGTACTTATCTGAAAACATTTCCACCCCTTCTATCTAACGACCTTTGTTAAGTTATGTTCCAAACACCAGCATTATAAAGAGAAAGTCACCTATATTACTAAATCCCTACAAATTCTTGATTATTTTCAAAATGTTTTGATAACAATACTTCTAGCAAGATAAGAGGGATTATAGTGGCTGCCTGTTGTTACTGCTAAATGTTTTTAAGTAAGTCATGGCTAAATTAGATAATTCCTCGCCTCATTTTTCTTGCTAATTATCTAATTTACACTCTGATTCCTCTTGATATATTTTCCTATGATTAACATCCAGTCAGTCAATTCACAATACAAAGTTTGTTGTTATATATAATAAGGCATCTGTCTGTCTGTCTGTCTGTCTGTATATATAAATATTATATATATACATATATATATAAATAATATATATATATATATAAATAATATATATATAAATATTATATATATATATACATATATAAATATTGTATATATATATATAACTATTATATATATATAAATATTGTATATATATATATATAACTATTATATATATATAAATATTGTATATATATATATACAAATATATATATATATAAATATTGTATATATATATATATAACTATTATATATATATATTTATATAAATATTGTATATATATATAAATATTATATATATATATATAAATATTATATATATATATAAATATTATATATATATATATATAAATATTATGTATATATAGACATAAATATTATATATATATATATAAATATTGTATATATATATATAAATATATATATATATATAAATATTATATATGTATATATATAAATATATATATATATATATAAATATTATAGATATATATAAATGTTAAATATATATATATAAATATTGTATATATATATGTATTTATATATATATAAATATTATATATATATATATAAATATTATATATATATATATAAATATTATATATATATAAATATATATATATATAGATATTATATAAATATATATATATATAAATATTATATAAATTATATAAATTATATAAATTATATAAATATTAAATATATAAATTATATATATATATATAAATATTATATATATATAAATATATATATATATATATAAATATTATATATATATAAATATATATATATATATAAATATTATATATATAAATATATATATATATATATAAATATTATATATATATATATATAAATATTATATATATATATATATAAATATTGTATATATATATAAATATTATGTATATATATATATAAATATTATATATATATATATATAAATATTATGTATATATATATATAAATTTTCAAGAAATGAAGAAGGAGTGAGACTTCTTGAATTTTGTGATGCAAGTACATTGACTATTTGCAACACAAACTTCCAGAAACCTGCCAATCACCTAATAACCTACAAATCTGGTGAGCACATAAGCCAGATTGACTTCCTGCTAGTTAGGCAGCGGGACAGGCAGATAGTGTCTAATACCAAGGCATACCCTGGGGAAGAATGTACCCCACAGCATAGGTTAGTTGTTAGTGATATCTCAGTAAGCAAGAGATGGAATGAGCCATATAGGAAGGTGTGGAGAAGAAAGGTCTGGAAGCTAAAAGACCTTTCACTAAAATTCAAATTTAGGAAAGCCCTTCAAGATGTATATGACGAAAAAGAAGACGATTTAGAGACGTATGACATAGATAATAACTGGAAGTTCTTACGTGACAACTTGCTGAAGGCTACTGATGAAACTTGTGGCTGGAGCAGAGCCCCAACCAGACAGAGAGTGACCTGGTGGTGGAACAGCAGTGTAGATAAGGCTATTAGAGACAAAAGACTAGCATGGAAGGCTTGGAATAAGGGTGGGAGTAGGGAAGAATATACAGCCACTAAGAGAGAAGCTAGACGTCAGGTGTACTTAGCACGCAGGGAGGCAGAGAGTAGGAGGTTTGCCAATGTTCTGCGACGGGAAGATCAGAGGCGTGCGGTGTTCCACATTGCAAGGCAGTGTGTCAATGCAAATCAGGATGTTGTTGGTGATAAATGTGTCCGGGATGATGCCGGTGTACTTAGTGTCACGAATGACCAGAAAAAGGAGGCCTGGAAATGCCATTATGAGAGACTGATGAATGTGGAGAACGAATGGGAGAGAGAGAAATTACCCTTGGTAGATCCGACAGAGGGACCAGCTATTGAGATTGACGAATATAGGGTCCAAGAGGCGATTAGGGAAATGAAAAATGGTAAGGCGGCCGGACCATCGGGAATAGTTGCTGAGATGCTGAAGGCATCAGGGGACGTAGGCACTAAACTGGTTGCACGCATAATCAATCAGGCTATATATGGTGGTGTCATACCCAAAGACTGGTGCAGCAGTATTCTCATAAATTGCTACAAAGGTAAAGGGGATGCTTTGGAGAGGAGCAATTATAGGGGTATAAAACTGATAGATCAGGTTATGAAAGTGGCAGAAAGGATTTTAGCACAACTAATTAGAGAAAGGGTCAAACTAGATGAGATGCAGTTTGGTTTTGTGCCTGGGAAGAGTACAACAGATGCCCTCTTCTTGGTGAGACAAATGCAAGAGAGGTTCTTAGAGAAGAATAAGCCACTATACTTGGCCTTTGTTGACCTAGAGAAGGCCTTTGATAGGGTACCCCGATCTGTCATCTGGTGGTCCCTAAGGAAGCTGGGTGTTGAGGAATGGCTTGTAAGGACAGTGCAAACTTTGTACAGAGGTACTCTCAGTAAAGTCAGGGTAGGAATGGAGTTTAGTGAGGAATTCCAGATACAAGTAGGAGTACATCAGGGTTCGGTCCTCAGCCCGCTCTTGTTCATTATAGTCCTCCAAGCCATAACAGAGGAGTTTAAGACTGGCTGTCCATGGGAACTTCTCTATGCTGACGATCTGGCTCTTATGGCAGAATCAGTAGAGGAGCTAGAGAATAAATTCCGGCTATGGAAACAGCAGTTGGAAGCAAGAGGACTGAGAGTAAATCTAGCTAAGACAAAAGTGTTGATGAGTAGAAAAGAGGACAAAACCCTGATTCCGTCAGGGAAATGGCCATGTTCGATATGCAGAAAAGGAACTGGCATAAATTCTATAAAATGCACACAATGTAGGTCCTGGGTACACAAGAGATGTAGCGGGATAGCAGGCAAACTAACAGGTAGGGAGAAATATGTATGCAGTAGATGTACAGGGAAATTAGACAGTAGAAGTCGCACTGATAGACACATTTTTCAAATGCGAGAGGGCGCTATAGAAGTGGTGGATAACTTCCGGTACCTAGGAGATCAGATTAGCATGGGAGGAGGGTGTTCCGAGGCCATAGTATCTAGAATAAGGACGGGTTGGAAGAAGTTTAGGGAGCTGCTTCCTCTGTTGACGAAGAAGGGTTTCTCCCTGCGTACGAAAGGCCGGTTGTATGATGCCTGTGTGAGGAGCGCGATGCTGCATGGTAGTGAGACATGGGCAGCTACCGCAGAAGATATGCGACGGCTGGAGAGAAATGAGGCAAGCATGCTCCGTTGGATGTGCAGTGTAAATGTGCGTGAACGACCCAGCATAAATGTGTTGAGAGAGAAACTGTGTCTGAGAGGGATAGAATGTAGTGTACGGGAGAGGAGACTGAGGTGGTATGGACATGTGATGCGCATGGAGGATGACCGATGGGTGAAGAAGTGCCAGGAAATGCCAGTTGAAGGAAGACGTAGTAGAGGTAGACCACGAAAAACATGGGCGGAGGTGGTGAGAACAGACCTCAGATCATTGAAGCTCACGGTGGAGATGACGAGGGACCGTGACGAGTGGAGAGATGCTGTGCTGAATAAGACCCGTCCCACCCTTGCAAGCAGGGAAAAGCGGACGTAAAATGATGATGATGATGATGATGATGAAATATTATATATATATTTATAAATACTGTATATATATATATATAAATATTATATATATATATAAATATTATATATATATATATAAATATTGTATATATATATATGAAAACTTTTATATGTAATAATCTCCCACTAGGTTGAGATAAAAATTTGACTGTATTGTGCTGTGCTTTCTAGCAAAAATGCCACCAGCTGTAAGCAACTACCACACACCTTCCAACTTGACCGCGGCTACGTCACGATTTTTAGCCATTTTGAAATGAATTCTTGGCGCGATCGTTTTGGAAAATTTAATGTCTAGATATGAGCGAGCTTCCTGAAGAATCCGGCGCTTGAGTTTATATAATTATTACATAATTATTGGAAAACTCAAAACACGGACGAAACCATGGTAGAGGTATTTAAATGTATTCTATTTTCTCCTAGTTTATTTTAAACCTAATTCTGCTTAGTTGACTGTATCTAGGCGATTACGCTGTCGAAATATTCGATAAATATTCCACAACGGCCGACGCGAAGCACTAGTTTTGGTTATTTGTCGGAGATTCCTTCATAGAAGCCTCATTCTTATAGCCTGGTCTATTCGATTTTTATATAGTTAATTATGCTAATTGGGAGAGGAAATAGTATATATTTTATATTGTGATTCTGTAGACATGTTTTATGATTTATATATATGTCCAGCAGAAGCAAGGGGGCGGACAACCGTCTATGCATTTCAGGCTTAACTGGCCTTCACAAGCGGTGGGAGGGACTGTCCTGTCGAAGGCCAGTTAAGCCTGAAATGCATAGACGGTTGTCCCCCCCTTGCTTCTGCTGGACATCACCAGAGGGCGTTAGCCCCCCCCCCCCCGGTGTTTGGATAGCTACGGCTTCCTAAAACCGTATTTCTTTGGAGATACAAAATATTTATACATATTGTATGAAGCTATGCTTGAAGCGAATTCCTATTTCTTTTATATATTATAAAGTAGAGAGACGGTTTTATGCATACATCCTCTGTTTAATATATAATCCTGTTATGTGCATTTCAAAGGCATCAAAGTGGTTGCATGATAATCATTTGATATGTTGTCTTTTTTTACATGGAATAATATATATATATATGTGTGGGTAGGTAGATATATATATGTGTGTATATAAAAAGTAGCGGAGCAAGCGGTTATCAAATAATTCTCTAAATAAATTAAAAAACGATTTAAATAATCACCTGTTCTATTGCTGTTACCGACGGTTTCATCATTCCAAAAGATTGGAAATCCAG
>OZ024765.1:12162559-12172559 GCA_964016885.1 Eledone cirrhosa | reverse complement strand
TATTTACTATTGTATTGTCCTGGTAAAGGCTTTACCTCACATTATTATCTCACAAGGTTTCTTTAGTCTTTCTATGTGTGTGTGTGTGTCTTTATATGTGTCTATCTGTGTGTGTGTGTTGCTTTTCTTATAGCTCTCACCCATGCAGGTTTAGTTGGGCTCCTACTGGCTTCTATTTCATGGAAGGTTTCTCAGGTGTTTTAATGATAGGGGCCTGTGATCTGTTATTTTTTATTACAGCTCTCACCCATGTAGGTTTAGCTGGCTTCCTACTAGACTTATCTTATAAGAAGTTTGTCATGTGTTTTAATGATTGGGGGCTCCAGTCTTATCATGAAAAAGTAATATAAAGTGAAGTGTCTTGCTCAAGGATACAACATGCTGCCCAATCCAGGCAGTGAAACAATGGTTTTATGATCGTGACTCCTACACCCCAACCACTAGGTTTTAGACTTTCATAGCTAAACCTGAACACTGTTCGTGTGTGTGTGTGTGTGTGTGTGTGTGTGTGTGTGTGTGTGTGTGTGTGTACCTGTGTGCATGTATATATGTGTGTCTGTCTGTGTGTGTGCCTGTGTTGGAATGACTAAGAGGGTGGTGTGTAGGTAACTACCGTGGCAATAACATCGCAGTGGGTGGGCCACATTAATGTTTGAAGTGCTGTGATAAAGTATTTGAACAATATTATCTTGATATCCTCATATCTTAGCAACATGCCCCTCCTGCAGAGCCGAGGATTTGTGGTGAGAGTGGTAACAATAGTGAGGTTATTAACCCTTTAGCATTCACATTACTCTATATTTATTATAGAATAATTGTTTATACTTTTGGCACAAGGCCAGCTATTACCCCAGTGTATTACTGGTACTTTATGTTATCGACCCCGTAAGGATGAAAGGCAAAGTTTAACCTCGGGCGGGAATTTGAACTCGGAATGGCAAGAGCCGTAACTCTATGCGTCAAAGCATGGCGTCTGACCCTCTACTGATACTGCCAATCCACCGCCCTTATATTATAGAATAATGTAAATGCTATAGGACAGTTGATTGGCAGAATCGGTAGAGGGTCGGACGCCATGTTAGGGTGGTGGATTGGCAGTATCGGTAGAGGGTCAGACGCCATGCTAGGGTGGTGGATTGGCAGTATTGGTAGAGCGTCAGACATGGTGTCTGACGCTCTACCGATACTGCCAATCATAGAGTTATGACCTTTTAAGATCTGAGGTAAAATCCTGTCATTATTAATCGGTTTTCGTCTCCCTCAAAATTGCTGGCCTTGTGCCCATACTAGAAATCATTTGCACGCCATACTTTGCAGCATAGAGTTACGGCCCTTTACAGATAAACTTCAAATCCCTCCGAGGTTTACTTTGCCTTTCATCCTTACAGGGTTGATAAAATAAAGTACCAGTAATGTACTGGGATAATTGCTGGCCTTGTGCCAAACGTAGAAACAATTATATATTTATGTAAAGGCGGTGGATTGGCAGAATCGGTAGAGCGTCAGACAACATGCTTTGCAGTATAGAGTTATGGACTTTTAAGATCTGAGTTCAAATCCTGGTGAGGTTAACTTTGCCTTTCATCCTTACAGGGTCGATAAAATAAAGTACCAGTCATAAACTGGGATAATTGCTAGCCTTGTGCCAAAAGTAGAAACAATTATTATATATTTATTACAGGGTGATAGATTGGCAGTATCGGTAGAGCGTCAGACAACATGCTTTGCAGCATAGAGTTATGACGCTTTAAGATCTGAGTTCAAATCCTGGTGAGGTTAATTTTGCTTTTCATCCTTACAGGGTTGATATAATAAAGTACCAGTAACGCACTGGGGTAATTGCTGGCTTTGTGCCAAAAGTAGAAACAATTATCAATTTTAAGAACAATGCCTTAATGTCAGTATGAGCAGCTGGTTATTGTCGGTTTGAACAAAAAGCGGTGAGAAAATTCTGGCCGGGTATGGTCCATTTAAATGCAAAAGGGGTAACCCTTAGCATTTATATTACTCTATATATATATATACTATTATATTTTTATGGTAAAGGGCAGTGGATTGGCAGTATAGGTAGAGGGTCGGACACCATGCTAGGGTGGTGGATTGGCAGTATAGGTAGAGGGTCGGACACCATGCTAGGGCGGTGGATTGGCAGTATAGGTAGAGGGTCGGACGCCATGCTAGGGTGGTGGATTGGCAGTATCGGTAGAGGGTCGGACACCATGCTAGGGCGGTGGATTGGCAGTATAGGTAGAGGGTCGGACGCCATGCTAGGGTGGTGGATTGGCAGTATCGGTAGAGGGTCGGACACCATGCTAGGGCGGAGGATTGGCAGTATAGGTAGAGGGTCGGACGCCATGCTTTCCAGCATAGTTACGTCCATTTACGATCTGAGTTCAAATCCCGCCGAGGTTGACTTTGCCTTTCATCCTTACGGGGTCGATAAAATAAAGTACCAGTAATGTGCTGGGTATTTGCTGGCCTTGTGCCTAAAGTAGAAACAATTATATTTTTATGGTAAAGGTTTTACCTCACATAAATATCTCACATATCGAATCTACGAGAATTTGATATTATTTATTTTGAGAATACCTTAACATCAGTATGAGTGGCTGGTTACAGCCGGTTTGAACAGAAAGAGGTGAGAGAATTCTGACCAGATACAGCCGGCTTAAATGCTAATGGGTTAAACCTTGTGATGATGATGGTGGTGGTGGTGGTGTTGGTGGTTTTGATGGTAAGGATTGTGATGGTGGTGGTAATAGTAGTGATGGTTGTAATGGCCATGGTTGTTTAGATGTTGGTGATTGTATGATGATGGTAGTTGTGATCGTCTTAGTGCTGGTAGTAGCAGCAGCAGCAGCAGTAGTAGTAGTAGTAGTAGCAGCAGCAGTAGTAGCAGTAGTAGCAGTAGTGGCAATGATGGTGGCAGTGGTGGTGGTGTTGGAGGATCAGAGAAACATTTCTAACAGTTGTAGTTTAGCCCCAGGCCCAGTCGACCAAGTAGACCTATGATCAAAGGTGCACCAATCTTGAGGAGGTACATTGTAGGGCTTGAAAACCCCTTGTCTGATTGGCGGACTGAGGCTGTTGTTGTTGTTGTTGTTGGTGGTAGTGGTGGTGGTGGTGGTGTTGTCGTGGTGATGTTGTTATTGCTGCTTTTGTTGTTAGTGTTGCTATTGTTGTTTTTGTTGTGGCTGTTGTTGTTTTTGTTGTTGTTGTTGTTGCTGTTGTTGCTGCTACTGTTGTTGTTGTTATTGTTGTTATTGTTGTTGCTGCTACTGCTGTTGTTGTTATTGTTGTTGCTGTTACTGTTGTTGCTGTTACTGCTGTTGTTGTTATTGTTGTTGCTGTTAGTGTTGTTGCTGCTACTGCTGTTGTTGTTATTGTTGTTGTTGTTACTGTTATTCCTGTTACTGTTGTTGTTGTTATTGTTGTTGCTGTTACTGTTGTTGCTGCTACTGCTGTTGTTGTTATTGTTGTTGTTGTTACTGTTATTCCTGTTACTGTTGTTGCTGTTGTTGTTACTGTTGTTGTTGTTATTGTTGTTGTTGTTATTGTTGTTGCTGCTACTGCTGTTGTTGTTATTGTTGTTGTTGTTACTGTTATTCCTGTTACTGTTGTTGCTGTTGTTGTCACTGTTGTTGTTGTTGTTGTTGTTATTGTTGTTGCTGCTACTGCTGTTGTTGTTATTGTTGTTGTTGTTACTGTTATTCCTGTTACTGTTGTTGCTGTTGTTGTTACTGTTGTTGTTGTTGTTGTTGTTGTTGTTGTTGTTACTGTTGTTACTGTTATTTAACCCAAGTCAGATCTGATCCACCAAGCCTAAGATCAAAGGAATTCCAGCTATGGCTCTCCTATAATTTATATTTATCTCAAGGACAGTATTAATTCTTCTTACACCAACATGCCTGAAACTGCTTCTTGTTTTACAACATAAAATTGTTTACAAACGTGTGTAGCTAATCTCTCAGGTATTTTTACGAAGTGTTGAGGGGATAAAGTGAACATAAAGACTGGTGTGCTCATGTGTGGATATGCTTTATAAAGGGATCGTGAAAACTCTTACCATCTTAAGTTAGCTGAATCACAGACTTTTATATATCAACAAACATTGTGAGCTGATAAATTCCGACCTCACACACTTACACCTCTCCAAGACAATGTCACTGGACCGAGACCTTTGGCGGTACTCAGTAATAGAGAAGACCCGCCTTACCTAAATATAAAGTAAAACCTACTACAGTCAGTAGGCATCTCTAACAAAATACACCCCCGTCCCACCACCCCCACCCCATCCACACCGCCCCTTTCAATGTAAAGTTATGTTGGTGCCACACCATCCAGGCCGAAACAAATGAGATCGTGTAGGTGTCACGACAAAAAAACACACAGTCCACGCTGTAATGTGGCCGTGTAGGCAACACGGTAAAAACCTCCCAGCCCCACACTGTAAATGTGGTTGGTGTTAGGAAGGGCATCCAGCTGCAGAAAACCCGCCAGACAGTCCTATGCGAGCAAGACAATCACTCTTGCCTCAAGTGGGAAAACCCCCGTCCAAACCCATGCAAGCGTGGAACACGGACGTTAAACGTTGATGATGATGATGATGATGATGATGATTGTGTATATGTATCTGATGTCTTGGACTTTCTTTTACGAAGTGTTGAGGGGATAAAATAAATATAAAAACTGGTGTGCTCATGTGTGGAGATGCTTATAAAATAGGGGGAAGACTCTTAAGACAGATAAAGACATTGATATTGAGCACTACAAGGAATTGAACCTCGTATCTCCCAGATACTGGCTAAGTGCTTTAAACTCATTAAGCCAAGGGATTGTGACAAATCTTACCGTCTTAACTTATAAACCCGAATCCTAGCTTTTAAATGTCAACAAACACCATGTATATGTAACCGATCTATTGGACATTTTTTTATGAAGTACTGAGAGTATATATTAACTTAATATAAAGAATGATTGGTGTGTTCATGTATGGAGATGTTATAAAATAGCTTATTAATTAGGGTGAAGACGCTGAAAGACAGGAAAAGAAGTTGTCATCGGCTGCTCTGAGGAATTGCACTTCATGTCTCCCAGATACTGGCTAGGGGCTTTGGCCCATTAAACCAAAGAACCACGAGAACTCTTACCATCTTAAGTTAGATAGCTGAATCACAGCTTTAAAATGTCAACAAACATTTTGTATACATAGCCAATGTCTTGGGCATTTTTTATGAAGTGCTGAGAGAATAAAGTTGTTTGTTTTAAAATGTTTATGTCCACCATAGTTTTAAGTGGGTTAGATGAGTTATCCTGTTGTGAGCAATGCTAGGTCAGGTGACCATGTCTTGCTCATACAGAACCGATTTGATGTGATTTCTACAGCTAGATGCCCTTCTTAGCGCCAACCTCATTTACAGTGAGTACTGGGTGCCTTTTGTCGTAACTCCTACACGACCACTTTACAGTGTGGACTGGGTACTTTTCATCATGACACCTACACGACCACTTTACAGAGTGGACTGGGTGATTTTTTGTTGTGACACCTACATGACCACTTCACAGTGTGGACTGGATGCTTTTTTGTCAAGACACCTACATGACCACTTTACAGTGTGGACTGGGTGCTTTTTTGTCATGACACCTACATGACCACTTTACAGTGTGGACTGGGTGTTTTTTTGTTGTGATACCTACATGACCACTTTACAGTGTGGACTGGGTGTTTTTTTGTTGTGACACCTACATGACCACTTTACAGTGTGGACTGGGTGCTTTTTGTCGTGCATAACCACTTTATATATATATATATATATATATATATATATATGTGTGTGTGTGTTTATATATGTATGTACATCACAGGTGATAAGGATGTCATGTGACCCTCTTCAGGTAACAACTACCCAGAGTACTTCCTTAACACTCCAAATTTAAACTCTGAAAAGAAGTAGACCACTTGTGAATCATACACACACACACACTCTCTCTCTCTCTCTCTCTCTCTCTCTCTCTCTCTCTCTCTCTCTCTCTCTCTCTCTCTCTCTCTCTCTCTCACTCTCTCTCTCTCTCTCTATATATATATATATATATATATATATTTCTGTCACACACACACACTCTCTCTCTCTCTCTCTCTATATATATATATTTCTGTCACACACACACACACACACACTCTCTCTCTCTCTCTCTCTCTCTCTCTCTATATATATATATATATATATATATATATATATATATATATGTCACACACACACACACACACACATTCTCCCAACATAAACACATATTTTAATCAGACCTACTAGATTACAAATAGCAGTATATAGAAAACAAATTCCTAACACTCAGATCCATAATCTGAGATTACATTCTATAAATTAACCCCTCAGGTAAATACACATATTTATTTTTCTATGTAACTTAATCCTTTTTCTATGAACCCAGCCAAAACTGGATCTGTTTTTGTGAAACTAAATCACTCATTTTAACCCTCTTGTTATTGTATTTCTAATGAAATGGGTTTTTTATTTTAATTAATTAACCCTTTAGTGTTCAAACCGGCCAAAACGGGCCAGAATTCTCTACCTCTTTCTGTTGAAACTGGCTGTAACTGGTTGCTCAAACTTATGTTAAGGTATTGTTCTCAAAATAAATACTTTCAAAATCCGATTCGATATTATGTGAGATAATTATGTGAGGTAAAGCTTTTACCATGAAAATATAATAGTATATACAAAATAATTGTTTCTACTTTAGGCACAAGGCCAGCAATTATCCAGTGCATTACTGGTACTTTATTTTATCGACCCCGTAAGGATGAAAGGCAAAGTTAACCTCGGCGGGATTTGAACTCAGATCGTAAAGGGACGTAACTATGCTGGAAAGCATGGCGTCCGACCCTCTACCGATACTGCCAATCCACTGCCCATAGTATATACAAAATAATGTGAATGCTAAAGGGTTAATGGAAAATTTTCAGGAAGGATTTCAGTAAGATGGTATATGTAACTGTTATAGGCACTTTTCAGTCACGAATGACCATGGTTTTGCTCCCAGAAAGTTCCTTTCCGAGGCTTAAGCATGGGTAAGGTGTGTTGTGGAAGAGCCCCAATCGCCCATGCATGCCAGTCTCACTTCTCCACACTCCAGGTGTTATCCAAGGTAATGGCTGATACAGCTCAACGCTCTAACAACCAAACCACACCCCTTCACATATGTAATATAACATAAATATTCTTATGTAAAATTATGTTGGAATTTTTAATTTTAAGTAGGAACCATTTAACCCTCTCATTACTGAATTTCTAATTAAATACTTTTATAGTATTTACATTACTCTATATATACTATTGTATTTTCACGGTAAAGACTTTATCTTACATAATTATCTCACATAATATTGAATCTATGAGATTTTGATATTATTTATTTTGAGAACAATACCTTAACATCATTATGAGTGGCTAGTTATGGCTGGTTTGAACAGAAAGAGGTGAGAGAATTCTGGCAGGATATGGCTGGTTTAATGTTAAAGGGTTAATGAAGAATTTTGGAAGGATTTAGTAAAATTATAATTTTATTAAGATGATATTTGTAACCTAACAAATTGCTCTTAAATAAAAATTATGTTGGAAAGTTTTAATTAGTAGCAACCATTTAACCATTTAACCCTTTTGTTAATGAATTTATAATTAAATACTAATGAAAAATTTTAGAAGAATTTAGTAAAATTATAATTTTATTAAGATGGTATTTGTAACCTAACAAACTATATAGAATTATGTTGGAAGATTTTAATTTAAGTAGGAAATTTTTAACCCTCTTGTTACGAAATCTCTAATGAAATACATTTGTATGTTAACTAATTAATGTAGAATTTTGGAAGAATTTACTAAAATTATAATTGTTTCTACTTTTGGCACAAGGCCAGCAATTACCCAGTGTATTACTGGTACTTTATTTTATCGACCCCGTAAGGATGAAAGGCAAAGTTAACCTCGGGCGGGAATTTGAACTCAGAATGGCAAGGGCCGTAACTCTATGCGTCAAAGCATGGCATCCAGCCCTCTACCGATACTGCCAATCCACCGCCTTATCATCTTATATACAATGATTGTAGAACTAAGAGACTGTGTCCAGTTTTATTATTTTACATCACGTTAATAAAATAATTTTGATTACTTTGAATAAATCATGAATGAATATTATGTAACCTTAACTATAATGGAGTAAGGAGTGGGGGACTGCGTCCAGAATATATTTATTTTACCCCGTTTGTAAAATAAGTTGGATTACTTTGAATAAATAAAGTGAAATAAAGTGTCTTGCTATCATTACCACCACCACTGCCACCACCACCACCACCATCACAATAACCCTCCCTCCCCCTCCAACCACCATAGTCACCACCACCACCACCACCATTATAACCACCATCACCACCATCACTCCCTCACCACCACCACCACAACACTACCATCACCCCCTCACCACCACCATTACCCCCACCACTACCCTCTCACCACCACCACCACCACTGCAACACTACCATCACCACCATTACCCCCTCACCACCACCACCACCACCACCACCACCACCGCAACACTACCATCACCACCATTACCCCCTCACACCACCCCACCACCACCACACTACCATCACTACCATTACCACCTCACGACCACCATTACCACCACCACCACCACTACCATCACCACCATTACCCCCTCACCACCACCACCACCACAAGACTACCATCACCACCATTACCCCCTCACCACCACCACCACCACCACAACACTACCATCACCACCATTACCCCCTCACCACCACCACCACCACCACAACACTACCATCACCACCATTACCCCCTCACCACCACCACCACCACCACCACCACCACAACACTACCATCACCACCATTACCCCCACACTACCACCACCACCACCACCACAACACTACCACAACAACACTACCATCACCACCATTACCCCCTCACCATCACCACCACCACCACCACAACACTACCAACACCACCATTACCCCCTCACCACCACCATTACCACCACCACCGCCACCACCACCACTACCCCCCCACACTACCACCACCACAACACTACCATCACCACCACTACCCCCACACTACCACCACCACCACCACCACAACACTACCATCACCACCACTACCCCCACACCACCACCACCACCACCACCACCACCACCACCACCACCACCACTACCATCACCACCATTACCCCCTCACCACCACCACCACCACAACACTACCATCACCACCATTACCCCCTCACCACCACCACCACCACAACACTACCATCACCACCATTACCCCCTCACCACCACCATTACCACCACCACAACAACACTACCACCACCACCACTACCCCCCACACTACCACCACCACCACCACCACCACCACCACCACCACCGCCACCACCACTACCCCCCACACTACCACCACCACCACTACCCCCCACACTACCCCCCCCCCCCCCCCACCACCACCACTACCCCCCCCCCCCCCCACTACCGCCACCCCCCACACTACCGCCACCGCCACTACCCCCCCACACTACCACCACCACCACCACCACCACTACCCCCCCACTACCGCCACCCCCCCACACTACCGCCACCGCCACTACCCCCCACACTACCACCACCACCACCACCACCACTACCCCCCCACTACCGCCACCCCCCCACACTACCGCCACCGCCACTACCCCCCACACTACCACCACCACCACCACCACCACTACCCCCCACTACCGCCACCCCCCCACACTACCGCCACCGCCACTACCCCCCCCCCCCCACTACCCCCCCCCCCCCACTACCCCCCCACTACCGCCACCCCCCCACACTACCGCCACCGCCACTACCCCCCACACTACCACTACCGCCACCCCCCCCACACTACCGCCACCGCCACTACCCCCCACACTACCACTACCGCCACCCCCCCACACTA
>OZ024765.1:12152559-12157559 GCA_964016885.1 Eledone cirrhosa | reverse complement strand
CAGTGTCATAGATGAGATAACTCGTTTCCAACAGTTCATAACTTCATTTTCCTGAAAAGCTATATGGTGTAAAGCTGGTTGTCTGACACTCTACTGATTCTGCCGATTCACCAAAATATAAAAATAATATTGTGGATATTATTTCACCGTGGGACTAGGGTGTAAATGAGAAGGAAAATGAGAAAGACTCCAATGTGTGACTAGTACTTTAATTTAGAATATACCAATAATAATAGTTTCTACTTTTGGCACAAGGCCAGCAATTACCCAGTGCATTACTGGTACTTTATTTTATCGACCCCGTAAGGATGAAAGGCAAAGTTAACCTCCGTGGGATTTGAACTCAGAATGGCAAGGGCCGTAACTCTATGCATCAAAGCATGGTGTCCGACCCTCTACTGAAACTGCCAATCCACCGCCCCTAAAATAATTGTTTCTACTTTTGGCACAAGGTCAGCAATTATCTCAGTGTATTACTGGTACTTTATTTTATCAACCCCCGTAAGGATGAAAGGCAAAGTTAACCCTGGGGGATTTGAATATGCATATAATAATAAGTGGGATATGTGAATTAATACAAAATGTAGGGGTGACAAATTTTCCATTATAAATGTTCTGACACAGGCAATAAAAATGTAGTTTGTGGGGCCCATGTTTGAATCCCCTGATCTAGATGGTCAAACCAAACTATTTAATGATCCACTCACTGTCCTAATTTCATTCTCCCCATGTAATTGATTGTAACCTTGAGTCAAGGTTGACCTTCTCCCCTATCTGATGCCCTACATTTTTTTACCTTAGTTCACACTTGATTTCATCAAAGAACTCCCCTCTGTTAATGTACCTCCACACCTCACTTGTCAATCAACTTATAACCACGCCCACAAAGGAATAGGTTTGAATCAAATTACATCAGGCAGATTTATTTCTCATATGCTATTGATTCATACTAGCAGATATACTTATGTTTCTGCTGAGTGAGCTATCTTAAAAAAAAAAAATGAATAGTCTTTCCAATACCACACGAAACCATTCAGATAGTGGGATGCTGATGAGGTAATGACACATTTTCTATTTCTATATATGCCTGCTTTTCTTTCTCTCCCTCATAACTTCACCTTTTCTTCTCTTACGACTGCTCACTGCCATTTTTAGGGGCTTTGAATTCATTAGCTTCCACCGACCTTTTTTCTGCCCTACGGTATTTTACCTGAATATCTCTGCAATGATTATAGCAACCGGCTGTTTTACAGTTATTTTTGCAGTTGAGCTCCTTACACTTTTATACACGCACCTATATGTATATATATATATGTATATGAACCATAAACTACTAACCCTAGTATCCAGTACTATATATATATATATTTATGAGTCCTGGGTTCAATCGGGGGTAATCAGAGTACGTAAGGTACTCAATATATTAGTAGAGTGTATACAACAAATTTAATATAGAAATGGCTTCTACAGGACTAGAACTGTTTCATTCAAAGGAAATCATCAGGAAAGTCTTTCCTGATGATTTCTTTTGAAGGAAACAGTTCTAGTCCTGTAGAAGCCATTTCTATATTAAACATTTCTAGCAGAAAAACCACCCTTCGTGTGGTTTTCTGCTAGCATGTGTAGTGTGTATATTGATATTATATGCAAATATACATACATGTAGATATGATGCATCAAATAAAATCGTAATTGACACTATGCACATAAATTGAAGAGAGACTGAGTTACACTGTCTTCTGTAATCAGTAAAGTAATCCATGATACATTAAAAAAGACGATATTATATATAAACTGCATTAGGAGGAAATTAGTATGTTTATTTAAGTGATCGCCACCGGAAGTGTTGACATCATACACTCTCTCTTTCTATATATATATGGTAGTTGAAGTGGTGGTGGTGGCGACGATATACCGGAAGTGCAACTTTGAAAAGAAGTCAATTTTAAATTATTTATTTTTACGAAATTATTTTTGTTTACGAAATTTAGTAGATAAATTATGTAATATTCATTCATTATTTATTCAAAGTAAGGTTAACTTTGCCTTTCATCCTTCCGGGGTCGATAGAATAAAGTACCAGTAATGTACTGGGTAATTGCTGGCCTTGTGCCTAAAGTAGAAACAATTATTTATTCAAAGTAGAGGGCGGTGGATTGGCAGTATCGGTAGAGGGTCGGACGCCATGCTTTCCAGCATAGTTTACGACCCTTTATGATCTGCGTTCAAATCCTGCCGAGGTTGACTTTGCCTTTCATCCTTACGGGGTCGATAAAATAAAGTACCAGTAATGTACTGGGTAATTGCTGGCCTTGTGCCTAACATAGAAACAATTATTTATTCAAAGTAGAGGGCGGTGGTTTGGCAGTATCGGTAGAGGGTCGGACGCCATGCTTTCCAGCATAGTTACGTCCCTTTACAATCTGAGTTCAAATCCCACCGAGGTTGACTTTGCCTTTCATCCTTACGGGGTCGATAGAATAAAGTACCAGTAATGCACTGGGTAATTGCTGGCCTTGTGCCTAAAGTAGAAACAATTATTTATTCAAAGTAGAGGGCGGTGGTTTGGCAGTATCGGTAGAGGGTCGGACGCCATGCTTTCCAGCATAGTTACGTCCCTTTACAATCTGAGTTCAAATCCCACCGAGGTTGACTTTGCCTTTCATCCTTACGGGGTCGATAGAATAAAGTACCAGTAATGCACTGGGTAATTGCTGGTCTTGTGCCTAAAGTAGAAACAATTATTTATTCAAAGTAGAGGGCGGTGGTTTGGCAGTATCGGTAGAGGGTCGGACGCCATGCTTTCCAGCATAGTTACGTCCCTTTACAATCTGAGTTCAAATCCCACCGAGGTTGACTTTGCCTTTCATCCTTACGGGGTCGATAGAATAAAGTACCAGTAATGCACTGGGTAATTGCTGGCCTTGTGCCTAAAGTAGAAACAATTATTTATTCAAAGTAGAGGGCGGTGGTTTGGCAGTATCGGTAGAGGGTCGGACGCCATGCTTTCCAGCATAGTTTACGACCCTTTATGATCTGCGTTCAAATCCTGCCGAGGTTGATAAAATAAAGTACCAGTAATGTACTGGGTGATTGCTGGCCTTGTGCCTAAAGTAGAAATAATTATTTATTCAAAGTAATCCAAATTATTTTACTAACGGGATAAAAAAAAAAAAAAACGTACGCAGTCCCTCCTTTATTATAGTTTAGATATACTCTACTATGTATTGAGTACCTTAATTATTGTGGTTACCCCCGATTGAACCTGAGATACTCACAAACATACATCTCTTTCTCTCTCTCTCTCTCTCTCTCTCTCTCGCTCTCTCTCTGTCTCTCTCTCTCTCTCTCTCTCTCTCTCTCTATAAATATATATATATATATAGTGAACAACCCAATATATAACTACTCCTATAGCAAAGGTTTCAGGACTCAGGGGTTACCTCTGATAACCCCTCTATCTAATGATGAACTAGACATATGTTAATATTGTCTAGAGTCCTGAAACCTTTGGTAATGGAGTAGTTATATATTGTGTTGTTCACTTTCTAATTAAATAGCTCTGTTTTATACATAGAGCACACTTTTTCCCCTTTGCTTTTTCTTTGGAAATACTTAACATATATATATATAAATTAACACACACATTATATATATATTTATGCATACATATAATATATGTATACATACATGCATACATATATGTATATACATACATACATACATATACAAATATATAGGAAAAGAGTCAGGATCCCGACGGCTGAGCTAGATCTGGACTAACCGCCAGAAATAGCTGTCGAAACGGTCGAAGCTCAGCCGTTGGGCTCCTGACTCTCTTCCTATTGCCCACTCTACTACCCATAGTGCGTTATGGTCCACCTGGTTCTTTACCACACTTCCTTCGTTATATATATATATATATATATATATATATATATATATATAGTTTTGTAATAAACAACATAAGATAATTATTTCATTTACCAGTGGTTTCTTGAAGACAGATGAAATAATTATCTTATGTTGTTTATTACATAACTAAAAAGCTCTGTAGCCTACATAGAGCACTCTCTTTTTCTTTACCTTTCCTACGGAAATACTTCATTTATATATATATATATATATATATAATCATCATCATCATCATCATCATCATCATCATTTTATGTCCGCTTTTTCCCTGCTTGCAAGGGTGGGATGGGAAGTGGTTCTGGCTTGATTTCTACAGCTGGATGCCCTTCCTAACACCAACCTCATTTACAGTGAGTGCTGGGTGCTTTTTTTTTTTTTCCGTGGCGCCTCCACGTCTACTTTACAGTGTGGGATGGGTGCTTCTTTGCCGTGGCACCTCCATGACCACTTTGCAGTGGAATGATATGGACCCCAGTCCCTATCATCTCATTTCTACAGCTGAGTAAACTGGAGCAATGTGAAATAAAGTGTCTTGCTCAAGGAAACAACACATCACCCGATCTGAGAATTGAACTTGCAATCGAAAGGTTGTGAGTTCAATTCTCAGACCGGGTGATGTGTTGTTTCCTTGAGCAAGACACTTTATTTTACATTGCTCCAGTTTACTCAGCTGTAGAAATGAGATGATAGGGACTGGGGTCCCTATCATTCCACTGCAAAGTGGTCGTGGAGGTGCCACAGCAAAAAAGCACCCAGCACTCACTGTAAATGAGGTTGGTGTTTGGAAGGGCATCCAGCTGTAGAAATCAAGCTAGAATCAGTTCCCGTCCCACCCTTGCAAGCAGGGAAAAAGCGAACGTAAAATGAAATGATGATGATATATATATATTGCTTGATGAAAAGCTGGATTTACAAACGAAAGAAGCAGGATATAATACTCTATATTTAAAGTAGAGTATGTATATTTTATTAGCAGCTGAAACGTATTGAATTGTGCGTCTGTATATTTGACATAAACCTATTATTGATTTTCCTCTCTATTGATCTTACTGATTATTCTATCGATTGTAAAAGTAAAAGAAAAA